>JAWWES010000094.1:42445884-42457425 GCA_035583135.1 Lophotriccus pileatus
CATAGGCCAAAGTCTTGATCAATCAATTAATGGCAGGTTGACTCATGCGATTACATAGAAGACTGTGTTTTGATATGTAGCCAATCCACTGAAATAGCTTGCCAAGGAAAAATGTGTTGAAGTGAACCAAGAAAATTTAAAAGCTACTTTGAAAAAGAGAAGACAAAAAAAAATCATTCTTTGTACTTAATAGTTGTCCAAGAGACAGATTACCAGAAAAGTTGTTGTTTGCCCAAAGGGAAGTGTTACTTACAATATTTGTAACATATTCATGTAGATAATGCTCTAAATATGCTCCAAAATTGTGTCACGGTTTAACCCCAGCTGTAAACTAAGTATTATGCAACAGCTCTCTCACTTCTACCACCACAGCCACCCATGTTGGGGGGCAGAATCAGAAGGAAAAAAGTAAACCATGTGGGTCGAGATAAGATTAAATAACTGGAAAAAAAATCTAAAAAACCAATAAATAATAACTATAATAACAATATCCTGATAATACCAACTATGAAAACAAAATAACAGCAGCAACAACAAAGCTAATAAGGAGAGGAAGAGAATAACAAAACTCCAAAGAGAAAAAAGTGATGCACAGTACTGCCAACAGGTGCCCATCCCATCCCTGAGCAGTGATCATTCCCTTCTGGACAACTTCCCCAAGTTTGTGTTCTGGGCATTGCATTCTGTATTATGGAATATCCTATTGATCACCTGTTCTGGTTGTTCTCCCCCTCAGCTTTTTGTGCAGTTCCTCGCTTGTAGAGCACAAAACCCTAAAAACCCCTTGACTTAGGGTAAGACTACATAGCAACAGCCAAAACACCAGTGTATTATCAACATTATTCTCATCCTAAATCCAACAAACACAGCATTTATACCAGCAACTGAGAAGAATATGAACACCGTCCCAAATGAAACCAGGACAAACATCAATACCAGCTTTTTATCCTCTGAAGTAAAGTACACTGTCCTTTTGCAAGTAGTCTAAAAACCTATCCTGTAGGTTAGTTTAAACAGCAGTGTAATCTAAACAAAATATTTAGAAGCAGAGACTGATTACTTGCCAGTATGGCCTTAAAAATCTACTGAAATGATTGTTCTTGTTGCTCAAAGTACCAAATGCACTAGGACTTTTACTAAACCTTTTCCATTCTATTGTTAATATTTCTAGACACAGGCTTTAACTTAACACTGAATAATGGACTTTTTGCCAATATTAGTATGTTAATCATTCTGTATTTTCCTTTAGAGTAAAATTCCCATTTTGACAGTAAAACTTCCATGAGTCTCCTATAAAACAACTTCCAGAAAGTGTATTTTGTGCAATTTTCATCTGACAAACAAATATCTGACATTTAGCAATGCGAAAAACGCTCCACTGTGTTTCCTATCCTTTCAGCTCCTTCCTGACTTGACTGCAACCTAAAAAGGCAAAGACACACACCAAACATTTTTTCTAGCTACAAGAAAGTTTTAATTGAAAACAAGAGTGCCAGGTTTGAACACAACCTCAGCAGATTAGCAGTTAAATTAGAAAGGGCTTTTCGCTAAAGTTCCAGTGTTGATATGTCACTGTGCGCTGTCACTCAGAAAAGCGATAGGGCTTTGTTATCAGCACTGAGCACAGACAGCCTCCTGATGTAGAGGCAGACTAAAATAGGCTGCCAAGGTGATGAAGGCACCATGCACATGTTGCATCCTCCTGTGTAGGGTGATGTGGATGGGCTCTGTTGACATAATGCTTTGCTCAAACAGAATGATCACCTCCCATGGCCTGGTTTCCTGACTAGTAACAAAAATAGAACAGAATGAGCTGATGGCAAAAATGTTCATCCTAGTTCAGTTAAAAGAACATAAAGGAATTCAGATACTACAGTAGCATTTTTCAGTAACAAATGATTCCTTTTATATATGCTTGTTATCCCTTTTGGCAGGAGAAATCTTTGTGGGACTAGTAGTCACTGAGAGTTCTGCGTGGGCAGAAGTTACAAGATTTGAGGGATATTCATAACTTATATTGAGATTTTAGATATGAAAGAGTTATAGGAATGTTATTCTCAGTTTCCATTACTAAGAATTAGTATAATTAATATTGACACCTTTTTTATATAGTTCCAGCCTGTAGTGCTCCAATAGAAAATGTATTTGGTTACTTTTTCCCCCCTTCATGAGCCTGCCATGGCAATCTAAATATCACCCATTTGATATTTTATTCTGTCTAATCTTCTCAGACACCTATCTTATTTTTTGCAGCAAAATCTTCATGTGTTCTCTACTTGCCACATAGAGGCAAGACACCTAGTATCTAAAGGGAAGACACCTACTGTCTCATTTTCTATATTCCTTGTCAACCAAAACTGAACCATGTGCATTGTCCAAACACTTCTTGAATTCAGGCCAGTTTGGTGCCGTGACCATTTCCCTGGGGAGCTTGTTCCAGCAACCAACCACCCAAAGGGTGAAAAACCTTTTCCTGACATCCAATCTAAATATTCTCCTTCCCCCCTGTTGGATAGAGTTTAAGATAATAAAATTGCAGGCTTGGGGTGTTTTATACTGCATAGGTTTAGTTTCTGTGTGAAGCTAAAATACATGTTTCAATATGCTATTTATTACTGCATATCTCTATATATATACATATTTCCTGTTACTTTGAAGATATTATGTTATGGAAAAGCACATTCTCTTAGAAAATTTTGTTATTCTAGCTAATGAGTAAATAGTCCTATTGTTCTTTAAAAATTTTGCTTTGTTTTTTGCTTACTGCGTGACTTTAGTTTCTCATTTCTTGTAAACTGTTTTAGAAAAAAACATTAAACAGAGTTAAGTCGGTGTGCTGAATTCTCTAAGAAATCACAAGATTCTGGCTTTATATTCATTTGCAAACCCTTTAATTACACAGACTGTAGATATAGATAACTTTTAGCTACAATTTTTTTAACCTAAAGCATTTGAAATTGAAAGTTATGATTACAATTAGTTTCATACATAAAAAAAGTTTCTAGTTTTGTTAATACATCTGGCTAGGAAAGCAGCTAAGAAGAAGAATACCACAACTGGAATAATGGTTTTTAAAATTTTTTAGGTTTTTTAAAAGAGCTTAACCTAGATAAAACTGAGATATTGGAAGTGACTATCATTGAATGGGCATGATTTAATTTAGAGTCTTCACTAAATCTAATGATTTTGGTAATTTTTAGAGACAGAGAATCTAGGAGACAAACACACACATTTTCTTTCTCCTTTTCTCCCTTTTTTGCAAAATATATTTCATCATTGCAGCGGGACTCTCTGAAAGCAGATCCACAGAGTATACAATAGCTCCTTTTGTCAATAGAGGCACTAAGACAGATAATGTCATTAACACTGCAAAGGATTTGCAAGTATATATGAACTAGATGAGATTGAGTCAGGAATGACAAATTTCATTGAATTAATTCTTGTTTAAAAATAATATTTTTTAATAGGTGAAGGTCATTGCATACACTGTCAGTCAATCAGAACCTCCAAAGTAGGTATTAGATCAAAGAGGACGAGATAATACTGTGATTCTAAAATAAGAGAAACAGAACACAGCACTATGGGAACAGTAGGAGGGAATATACATTTGCAGTGGAACAGAGGCAATTTGAGTCCTTGTTTGTTTGCATTCTTACTAATTAAAAAGCAGACTACAAAAGGATCCAGAGGCTATAATTGAAACGTATTTACTAGCTTGAATTGAAGCTGGTGGAATAAGAAATACACAAAGAACAATAGGTGATTTTTATTCATGATAGAGTGTTGTGGTTTGGTGTTTTTTTTTTTTTTTTGCAATTTCCTTTAACTCCTAAATGCCTTTTCTCTCTGTTTAACCTTTGTACACAATCAATTTTGCAATATCTTAAAAGTGGAAGTACAGTCAAAGAACCTTTCATCTTTGACATGAACAAGATAAAATATAAACATCTATCTTGGAAAATTTCTGTGTTATCCATCTACTTGTATTAAATATAGCCCATAATTAAGGGTAAATTTATTTATTTTTCTGCAGTTTTCTAGGGATACATGGTAATTTTACAGTTTAGTAAAATAGAATTATGTGTGAGGGAGAAAGGCTTCAGATTTGTCTTGTTCTGGTTATTTTCCTGTGATCTATCGAGATGCATAGAGGAAGAATCAGAGAGTGTCTGAGGCTGGTTGGCACTTTTGTGTATTGTATAGTTCAACTCCCTGCTCAGAATAGGGATAGTTAAAAGAAGTTGCTCAGGATGTGTCCTAGGCAGGTTTTAATACCTCTAAGGATTGAGACTACACAGCCTCTTTTGGCAGTCTCTGCTGGTTTTGGACCACCTTCAGAGGAAAAATATTTTTCTTGTGTTCAGATAGAGCTTCAAAATTTTCAGGCTTTGCCCATTGCCTTTGTCATTCTGCAGTTCTGGGAGATGCTTAATAAAGTTTCATTATTACATCCCTTAATATGATGTCTGTATTCTTGTGATGCAATCCAGGACACAGTTTCCTATAATGTTTGCAGTGGTGCACTGTGGATTCAGGTTCAGCTTACTGTCCACCAGGACATGTAGGATTTGCATAATCAGCAGATGATAAAAGTCTTTAATGTTACATGTAACACAAATTTTTACATTTCTTGCCAGAAGAGCTTTAGTGAATCCAGGATTATACTGCAGATATCATCACTAGAACTGAAAAAAAAAAAAACAACACTTCCAAGGTGTGACTCAGATACTGTCAATAAGCTCCCTTTGAATCTGCATTTTCCCTTATTACATTTTCTGCTTCTCTCACACAGAAGCTGGTGTTTTACCCATACCTGTACCTCATCCATTCAATTTCTGTGTTTTTCTGATGCTGGATGATGTACTCCATAAAAGGATACTTGCATCTAGGAATAAGTTTCCAGAATTTTACATTCCCTGTTCTTAGTGCTTGTAACCAAGTGAAGAATCAAAGTGGCAATGAACAACAAAGTTAAACCAATTTTCCTAGTGACTTCATATTACTGACCCACCCCAGTGATTTTACCTTTCTGGAAGTCCAAAGGGCTATGCATGTTCAAAACCAGTTGTGTCTAAAATAAAATGAAATAGTGGATGTATTAAAAAAAACGTAGAGCCTAACAGTTGTTTTGATGACCATATGCAAATGAATGGCATTGCAGATGTTTGGCATGCAATGAAGGTTACACAATTTCTCTTGGCACATTCTGTTTAAGAGAATATTCATAACTGAAATAGGCCCTAGAATATCATTCACATTTTATGGACATATATGCAATATTACTTGCACAGGATTTGCAATTTATATTATCAGAGACCAAACAAGCAACAAGTAAAATCTGTCAAATTATACTGTTGTATTTAACATGAATGCACATCCAACCCTGTCTGCAAGAAATGAATTGTAATTTCACGCTGTAAGATTTCACAAAACTGAGAAAAGATCATTAAGGTTTCCATTTTTAAAAGAGACTCCTAGAATATAATCAGACCCATAGTAATTTATAATTTCATATGCTATAATCTATGTTAACAGCCTTAATAATCACATTTCTAAGGGCAGTATAGAAGTTCTACAAAGTACTTAGTAGAATTACTCAGAAAAGCATAATACTGCTAAATGTTAATTACTTTCAAGCATCTGTACATCACTATATTGTCCTATGTGTTTTTCAAAATTCCAGTCTTTGGTCTAAAATTCCCAATGTTTTGGTAGAAATTGCACTCAGAATCCACTCACTTGAATCATTAGGCAAGTAGACCTAAAACTTCCACTTGATGCTTTTCAAAAAACATGATACAGTTAAAGTACTGCCTTGAGCAATCAAATTCCTGGAGCAATATTATTATGCATTAATAATTTTGATATTTAAGAAACATTATCTAGAGAATTAATTGTAGAGGTTTTTCTGTTACTGTAAATTGATAGGGATGTAATCTAATAAGAGTATAGGCAAGACACTGATTTATTATCCCTTATTTATTTTTACTTTTGCTTTAATGCCATTGGAGGTTTTTGTCTTATTTCCACCAGTTAATTTACAGTTGAAAACATGTATTGCATTAAATTTCATTTCAATTTTCACATTAAAATTCCTTTATACTTCTACAACAAAAATGTAACTAGTAATTCTATTTTCGGTTAATGATTAGGGTCATTAGGGAAGAAAAAACCTGTAAACCCTATAGTTTTCGTTATGAAAGCACAGTATGAGGTTATCTTGGCTTTAGTTACAAACTAGTTCTGATTACCTAAAAGCAAATGTATTAGAAACTGTATCTAGTACAGTAAACCTGTAACACTCCTTGTGTATCTAGCCAGCTACCTTAAAGGATTACATAATTTCTGACATAAAAATATTAATAGTCCTGTTAGCATGTTTTTAAAAATGAAAGACAGGTAAAGGATGATTTAGTGTTATTTTTCTCTTTGTATTCATTTTTTAAGCCTTTGTAGATTTCATCAGTTAAAAGTATGTTGGTCTACAGAATTTGGTTCAGTTATGGGGCTTTCTTGTTTTAGTAACTGTTTTTTCTATTCCCTAAGTAGAAAGCCCATACGTAGGTAGTAGTAAAGTGTCTATTGTAAAATTAAAATATTAATTTTTAATTTAAAAAGTAACTTTATATGTCTATTGCATTCATAATTGTTCTTCAAGCTTTCCAACAAAAATGAAAACAAAGTAATATTCTTTAAACAAGACTTCAACCTACCTTAAATTTTGTAAGTCCTTTCTCAGTAATGATTTAAAAGTGAGTACACCCAAATGAATCACCAAAATTATTTTAAGTGGCTCTCTGGTTAACTTAGTATTCACTAAGTCAATCTTACTGTCAAGGGATGAACAGTTAATCTTATCCATTCAAGAATTTCCTAAATAAAATATTCATATTCTCCCAAATCAAACATCCATTTCTTTAACAGTGAAATAATTTTCTAACTCTTTTGAAAGAATTAAGCATGAGGATGCATCCTTTTCTTTCTATAGGAAATGAAATTGAGAGATATTTATACATATTTATTTATATGTATTGAAATTGCTTCTTTTCCTACTTTTCAAGTAAATATTTGGGGATTGATATCTTTTTGTTATTACTATTGTTCTACAATGTTTGGTTTTTTTTTTTTATTTCTGGCTTAGTTTTATTTGTTAATTTTATTCCATACCCATAAGTGATTTTTTGTATTAGTTTTTATCTTTCAGTGATTTAGATTTTGATGGGCGTTTTTTTGTTTGTTTGTTTGCTTCTAAAGCTCTTGCATCTTTTTCAGTGCAGCATTTCATGACTTAAGCAAAAACAGTCACCTTAGAAATTTTCCAGCATCATATACTTCAACGTGCATATGTATATTTCAAAGGGTGTGATCTGGGAGTGTGCGAGTAAGAAAAAATTCCCTTTTGGATCAAAAAAGCAAGTTGTATGTGCAGATGTTCTTCAGAAAGAAGACCTCTTTCTTGAATGTGTAATGGTTTATTCATTCACTTTAAATTGCACTCTCTTATCAAATGAAGGACATACTTTTGTTTTTTTACAGATATGGTCTGATTGAAAGCAGCAACATGGTGACACCTTTTTCTCCCTTTCTGACTGAGCCATTTTAGCATGAAAGGTGACCCTTTAGGAAATTTTACCAAAACAACAGTTAAGATTTGGTGGGCAGCTGAGACTTAAAAGCTCTCTTGGTACTGAGATATGTTGTTTCTTACGGAAAATATATTGGTGAAGTCTGTATAATGTGCCAGATCCCCACTCAGCCACTCTCGCTTCCCCCACTCAATAGGGTAGGAGAAGAAATTAAGGTGGAGAAGCTCATGGACTGGGACAAAGACAGGAAGGTCACTTACTATTACCTTCAAGAGTAGCACAGATTAATAATTTTGGGAAAATTAATGTAACCTATAGCCAATTTTAAAAAGAGTGAGATGGTGGGAAACAACAACAAAACTAAAAACATCTCCCCCCTCACGCCTTTATTCTTCCCAGGCTCAATTTAATTTCTGACTCCTCTATCTGCTCTTCCCTGAGCAAGGGATGGGGAATGGATATTGCAGTTAGTTCATAACAGTTCCTCTCTGCTGCTCCTTCCTCAGATTTTTTTCCTTGCTTCAGGATTGGTCTCTCACACATGAGAATACCTGCTCCTGTGTGGACTCTATTCTTCCTTGCAACCCCTTGCTTCCAGCACCTGCGTACCTGCACACAGCAAAATATATACTAAGGTTTTGTGTTTACTGATATACAGAGTAGTAAAATTGATGCCAAAACTTGATTCTTCTGACTCTTGATTACTACTGAGCAGTAGCAGAAAAAGGACAGTTATAATGCTACTGAAGTACCAAAACAGAAGGGATACACTGTGCGCAGACCCTGGTAAGGGCTGACCCACTTGTTTAAAGACTCTCCTTTGCATGTTAATAATGGCTCATATACATTCTAAGAGGTACTATTTAGGGCATGTGTGTGCCACAAAATAACATGAGCATAAAGAGATTATGTAGTGTTCCTAAAGAGAGATGTCCTTGTAGCCAGATTTTACTGATTGAAGAAAAGGGTCATAACTGTCATTTATCATATTTATATCATAAGTATTTATTACCTCTTGACAGGTTTGAATCCCCACGGTTACCTATTGCGTATATTCCTCCCATGCTTCCTCAGTGTGTGATTTCTCAATTAAACACAGCATATTGTTCTTCTGCTGCAGCTAATGGAACATTTTTTGTGACATCTGGAGAAAAAGTCTTTTTCACTTTATGCGATTCTTACTTTGTGAATGACTGATTGCAAACAATTTCTCTAACAGTTTGTTTGTGGGATCGTACTTGACAGAGGTTAGAATTCTGACCAAGTGATCAAAAACTGTGATATATTATCCTTTCCCACTCATTTAAGGAAAAGAAAAAAAAAAAAAAAAAAAAAAAGAAAGCTAAAACCCCCAGAAGGGCGTTTTATATATTTTATATATTATGTATTCATAATATATATACATATATGCATATAGAGAGAGAGAGAGCATATCTTTATGCAGTATATTTATGCATATTACTTTGCATCATTATTTAAAAATAATGGAATTGTTGCCAAATAAAAGTATTTAAAGCTAACCAGCAAAGTTTGAACACAGAATTCATGGGAAAAAATAATTCGACCCACAGAAATAAGAGTTTAGCAGTATATGTCTTGCTTTTTCATTTAATATAAAATTTCAAGGAAATTACATATCCTTTCATAAAATATACTAATAGTCTATATTTGCCTGAGGTGATGTAATGATGTCAATAACTGTAATGTTTGCATTGTACATTTTGTTCCATTTTTCTGCCTTGATCTCTTATTTCTTATTCAATAGTGAGGTACCATGTAAAAGTTTCTTTATACATACATAGTTGTCATGAATCAGAATAGAAGCTTTGTAATACACTTATTCCTCACTCAACTGAGAAGAAGTTTCATTACACTTTGTGGGTATTTTTGTTGTTTTTGCAGAGAGGGGTGGGTTAGGTGAGGAGGTTTTGTTTTTGTTTTCTTTAAAATAAGTAACTGTAGAACATGTTTGAGTTTTGTTACTATGAAATATTCTAGGTGGCAGAGCTATAGCCCTTAAATGTGTGTAATAGGTCTCCATTTATGCGTATGCTTATGGAAGTTATATGACTGCAATTTAAAAATAGTTACATTTTACACTGACAGAAATCAGAGAGGGTATTTACTTAATTACCTTTTTTTACTAATTTCCGATACAAATATTTCCTGTGAAGAAAAAGAATATCAAAATATGTTCATCATTTTTATGCCCCTGACGTCATATAGTGCAAGTTGTTCGTTTACGTCAAGTGATTGTTTGAGGCCGTACTCTCACATCAAGACTTTGGTGATGTATTCAGTCTGCTAAAAGTATTTCCTTCTCTTCATTGCCTCTGTCTCACACATCTTGACTCAATGTCACAGCTTGTCTCAAACTGCTGGGAGTATTACAGTTTCTAGCAGATGCTGTGTTAGTGGTGACAGCATATGGATTGGTTCTAGTGTATATGCTACAATTTTTACACTACTGAACCATGTATATACATATTTACATTTGCTTAAGCTTTTAATTTGCATATGACTGCAATTCTTTGCTTATTTTTTCTTTACCCATCAACATCTTTTTCAGAAATTGGATTCTTGGCTTCACACACAGTTTCTTCCCTAGAGTAATCTTCAGTCTCAGTAAGCACAAAAACAGTAGGAAGCAAATTGTACCCTAGGATGCTCAACCATCTTTTCCACTGAAGTAATTAGCATCCCTGAGTGATAAGTCATCAAGGGAAGAATTTCACCCCAATTGCTTATGTCACAAGTCACTATCTTTTCAAGCAGAAATCATTAGAGGAATCTATCCTGTTTTCTCTTGGAACCAGAATTCCCTCAGCTACTTTAAAAGGTCGGGGTGCACTCCACTGACATTTGAGGGAACTTCTGGACAGCAAAACTACTTTGTTGAAATGAAAGTTTTTTCTTTTCATGAGCCCTATAATTTGGGAAAGATACTCAAATAGGCAAAGAACTATAGATATGTATCATTACCTTGGTATTGAGCTATATGCAATTCTGAATAAAACGTATACTTAAAATAGTCTTCCTTTTTTGTGGTTACAAAAAAACAGGAAACTGATGAAACCTGAATTTGGGCTGGCTTTGGAAGGAAGTGGAAGACCGCTCACTTACCCTATTGTTAACAAAAACCACTGTTGGTAAAGGTTCATTTTCCTCCTTGACTTTTCTCTGTTACCGTCAACTACTGCCCTAATGAAGGACAGAGTAGAGAAGAAATTAAATAAAAAACAATCATGACCATTAGGGGGAAAAAAGTGAATTAAATAACACTACTAAAACCTGAAATGCAGAAAACTAAAGATGTGGATTTTAATTTGGTGAAGCATAAAAATATGAAGGCTAGTAGAGAAGAAACATAGCATTATCTTGATCAGGAAGGAGATGGAAGGTCAGAGAGAAGAAAATCAGCAGTAATATGAGAAACTGATAGGAGCAAAAGAAAAGTGACAACTGATTTACTCATCAAAGATGAAATCTGCATAGAAAACAGGAGGAAGAGAGGGGAAAACTAGCAATCAGTTGGGAATAGTACTGCGTCTCCTGATATTTGTGGCTCTTGCCTTTCCCCTTCCTCCCCCCCCACTCCCCACCCCTGCTGCACATGATGACTTTCTTCTACTGAATCCCCTTTAGGAACACCACAAGTCCACGTTCCATCACAGAACTGAAAGAAATAACAGAAGAGAAAAGGAAGGGGAAAATTACTTTGGGGAAGGGTAGGAGCATGTGTTAACCTTTTCAGCTAGAGACTAGAAGTATAAATCTGAGACAGCTGTGGGGAGAAGAGAGAAAAACGAATATCAAAACCTAAAGGCAATTGATCCTGTGGACTTTCCATAGAAAAAAGAAAGAAGTAAACCTAAGCAGCAGAAATGTTCTTATGGAGTATACAAAACTCCTTCAAAAGCAAAATTAGAGCAAAAGTGTAAATACAGAAGTTTTG
>JAWWES010000094.1:42457525-42491007 GCA_035583135.1 Lophotriccus pileatus
AGTACACAAAGCCCTTTAAAAAGCAAAATTAGAGCAAAAGAAAGAATACAGATGTTGATGAAAAAGTTGGAAGAAAACACATATTCTAGGACAGAACTAAATGGGATGATATGGTTTCATTAAATAAAAAAAAAAAAAAAACCAAACAACAAACTCATGAGTCTTTAGAGTTTGCTTTCTCTTTCAGGGAATCTATCTGAAACTGAATGTAGCTTTAGGTCTGTATTTATTTCAATGAATAAGCAAAGCCAGCAAGGGTAAAGGAATTGAATTTCACCCGTTGGAAGAGCAATGATGAGGGATAAGGAAAGGAATATGTAGTTTGGCCTCATATTTTGTGGCTTTTCATGTACTGCAGTAAACTTTCTCTGAACACGTCTTTAACGCTGTTTAAAATCCACTGTAATTTATTTCCAATCAGCATGTTTTCTGATTGTAATTATCTCTTTATTCTTATCTTTCTCTACAAATCTTAATGGCAGTTGTGATTAGAGTCTGTGCTTATTGATTAGGTTGATATGTGCATAGCAAGTTATTTATGTGCTTAATTTAAATTAATTTTATTTGCAGGGTTGAAACAGATGTTGTGCATTTATGATTTCCCACTGACTGTTCAATGAAGTGTCACTTACATGAGGCTTTTTCTTTCCAGAAGCTTTCATTTATTTTTGCTATATGTTTCTGATCAGGACTGCATGAGAAAATAACTTTAATAACTAACACAAGTAGACATTATGAGATTTATGATTCATTCTTTCCTATTGGATATGTACCATACGTTTTAACTAAGCTCATTGAAAATTTCTCTGGCTCTCTTTATGCATACTTTTCACATGCATTCAGATACTGACTGAGTAGTAAATCACAGGAGACTCGGCTGCCACATATGTGGGTACATGTGTACATATGACAGTAATGTATTTCAGCTTGGTCTTGCACAGGGAGGTGAAATTACAAATGCTTATTCACATATGTTGAATTTGTTGTATTAAGACAGACCCTGGCACTTATATTTTTTACCTCTAGATTTCATATACTCTGTTTTACAGCAGTTTTAGTTCCTTGTCGAATTTTATATATCACTGTATGTCTTGAAAAGCCTTAGCCAGTTTTTGTATTGCTGTGTAATGGGAAACAAATCAGGGACTGACAATCTTGCTGTTTTAGATGATGATAATCAGTCTCCCATATAGGAAATATGTGATCACTAATTTGAGTTCATAATGAGTCTTGCTGCAGAAAACTCAGTTTCCATCAGTAAAAAAAGATTTTTATTGCTGGTGGTAGTATTTTCAGAAAAATCCTTTTTATTGTGGGTTTGTTTTTTTTTTTTTTTTAAGTACAAATCTGTTATTTCTAAAATGATACAATGGAAATTAAATATTGTTAACCTCTTAAAAGGGACTGACATGAATACATAATTATGAATATTATGTTTAGAATTCATATTTGCTTGAAATTTGAATAGTGGTTTTTTTTTTAGCATAGAATGATCTCCTATAGGTTGACTTGAAAAATAATAATAATGAGGAAACATAAAAATAACAGCATTTTATCAAAGTTGCAAATGGAAAATGAGCTCTTTGCAATATTAAAAACAGGCTTTCTTTGTTTTTTAAGATCATCACCTTTTTTCCTTCTCTACTCCCCCAGGATCCTGTGCAGAGTAGTTTTTGTCTGTGACTAGGATTTGCCTAGGCCAGGAAAAAAAATTTAAACTTCATAGACAAGTTGCTTTGTTTGTATCCTTATTAGAGAGTGAGCAATCTTTCCATGTAAGACAGAGACAGCTCAAACGTTTACATTACACATTAGTATGTTCAAATATGTTACAAAATGAAGATTAAAGCAGTTTGACTGCTAGAACATTCAGCCACTCTAGGAAAGGGTAATTATCTGAATCTGACAATATCTATTCAATGTCAACGTGCTACTTGCTATGCTTTCTGAATCTTTTTACAGGGCATGTAGAAGGAAATATTTAACTGTTCAGTTGATTTTATACCTACTATTACACCATCAGATAAGCACACATGCTAGTTGAAAAAATAGTCTGTTTATCTACCTTGTGTGTATACAAATATATTCAGTAACTAGTTGTGCAGACTTTCTTTTCTTACATTGCAGGTTCTGTTGGTCTGCAAGTAAGCTGGGGAATACAAGGTTGTTTTTTTTTTTTGCTACAACAGTTACATTGATTATAAATATTAAATGAACGTCTATTCCTTTTACAGGGAATAGGGGTTTACAGGGTGTTTGTGGGGCTGAGCACTGAGTGGGGGTTTATTTGCACTGCAAATTCAAGATTCTGGAAAAGCATATGGTACTAATAGAATTGATTGTGACAGGTCATATTAATTTTTTAAGCTAGTCTATACAAATGGAAAGTGACAAGTATTTAAGCTGAATCACATGTATTCTTGATAGTCTGTGATTCAACCTTATTCATCCTGGCCATCTTACAAGGGTAGACTCCAGGGAACATGGAAAGTTCCAGATTTAAGGGGAAGGGAGCGTGTGCCTCCAGGTTTCTCATGACCCATTGTAAATCACACTGAACTAGTAGGATCTGGAAAAGAAAGTTGAGAAAGAAAAAGTAATCAGGGTTTTGAAAAATTTTAAAAGTTTAATAGAAAGATAGCAACAGTAGCTCCAAATTTTATCAACTAGAATTTTTTTTCTTCAGGTACTGAAGAGGGAAATTTTTCTGTGTGTTGTATCCTATTTCCTTATGTCCGTCCATATTTCAAACATAAATAACTCCAGTCAGCCACAGAATGTGCAGCTATTGTGTTGAGAAAAAAAAAATAGGAGTCTGAAAGCTGATCTTTTGCTACTTACATAGTGAAATCTTGGAGACTGTCTTAAATGGCTTAGACAAAGCTGTGCACAACAATTGTACTTAACTTTGTACTGCCAGAGGATTCTTAAGTGATGTGCTGCTATATTCCCATTTATTCTAATACTGTAATTACTGTAGAATTTGGATCAACTGTAGTAATTATCTGCATCTAAGGTGTGATTTATCAACTTTGACAATGGGATTCACTACAGAGGGTCTACCCTTGATAGCTGCCAGAAACTATACCATTTTATAGAGCTTCTAATACCAGTATCACTATAATTATCTTGCTAAAACAGGCAAATAACTTTGTGAAAACAATAAATATGAAGGAAAAGGCAGAGTTTCTGAGTGTTGATGTAATACCTATTTTAAATGAATAAGCTTTTAAATTTTAATAATATATTTAATTTTAACACTTAGTTTTCTGTGTTTGTCAAGCAGGGCAATTTATCATGGCAAAGTGTAAATGTTTTGAACTTGAAATATGGCAGAAAAGTGAGGTGCTGTCAGTCTTACTTGTTTCAACCAGCTGAAGAAATATTTTCGCATCGGTTTCAAGCCAACAGCTATGCAAATAGAAATTGATATTCAAATAGCAAGCCTAACAATTTTTATTAATGTACAGTGCCCTCCTAGATATTTATTGCTGCAGTACTACTTCTGGTTTGTATGAATCAGGTTACATTGTAGATTATTAGCAATCAACTGGGATTATTTGGCTCTAGTGTTTACAAACTACAATTCATCATCCTCTTATCTTTTATTTATGAGACAATGTCAAATGAAAGAAGCAAATTATGTGCTGGTTTTGGCTGGAAGAGCTCTGCACTCTACAGTGTATTAACTTTGCCATGAAGCGTCAGTGTTCAGTGTTCTGCTCTGACTACCATGTACATCCAATCTGCCTTCATCTCACATCAGAGGAAAAAGTAGACTCTTCAGTGGAGTCTCATATTCTGGCAGCTGTGACTCCAGAAACAGTTTTAGAAAAACCTTGACCCGTTAAAGTCAATGGGAGAATTGCCATTTATATCAAAGAAGCCAAGATTTTATCCCTTCTGTTCACAGCGTTGATACTTTGGTTGACACCTGTGCTAAGCAAATAGAAAGCAGAAGAGAGTGGATTCCTTCTGTTCATCCTGCTCTCATGGGGAATAATTTTCAGTACAAAGAAAATATTTGAATATTCTGAAATGGAAACTGTTTAAATCCTCCTTCTTCCATTTTTGTAACTGTCATCCCAAAGTAGAATATTTTCAGAAAAAAAAATTATACTTGCATGTTTTCTCCAATATTGCATCTTTTACTGAAGAATAGCTATAACTACTAGGAAAACTGGTCATTTTATTTCTGGATCTCTTAAATTACTATAATGACAGCTCCATTCAATCATCAGATTCATACTGTGATAATATGAAGATGACATGTATTTACAACAAAAAGCAGTTGCAAAAAAATTAAACAAAACAATAAAGGGAATGAAAGAAAGCAGAGGTGAGCATATGCTTTATTAATAGCATGTCAAACCACTTTGTGCCAGTAGATGTTATATTTTATACCTGATTATTAGTAGCTCCAGTATGACTTTACTAAAGTAAATGAGAATATATTTATTACTGTGCAGTAGTCTAATTGTCACTCTTATAGAAGACTTCTGCTTTATATTATAAATTTCTTGCATGATTCTAAGTGTTCTTTTGCAATTATCTTTGCAATTCACATGCTAAAACAGTATTAGAAACAGTATTTTAATATGACAATCTCCTGTAAGAATAAAATGCATTTATCTATGTTAAGCCAGGTTCTTAACCTCTAGACATTTGCAACAAGGCAAGATCTACTGAAGGAAATATAGTTTTGATCATGTTTTCTGTATGGTCACTTACCAAAGAAGTACTAGTTAGTATAGACTGGATAAGGTTGGATAAATTACCCCGTATAAATTGCTTCCCTTCCTGTCCCGCTCCCCTTAAAAATTACTTTAAAACAATTTCCTTCCATTCTTAGTAGAAAAAGATCTACTCAGTGCCAAAAATATTTTATATATGGAATTGTAAGATTATTACTATTGATAATAATAGTGTGCATATGGAGCTCTGATTAAGTTAGTTGTGATGGTTAAAAACTTTACACAGGAAACATACGTTAAATTTAGCAATTTAACACTATATGACATCTGAATTTTGATGTATATGTTATGGTGGAATAGCTTGTTTTTTACACATCTTTTCAGTAGACTTGGACAAAATTTGTATTTTAACTTTACCCATAGTGTTTCTTTGCAAAAACTCCTTATGTATCTTAATGGTAGTGTGACCCCAAGCTTTGAAATTAAACAACTATTATCCTTTTTTCACAGTACTTGTGCTTTGTAGAACTTCTCATTCTACGACTCTTCTGAAGTATGCAGGGCAAAGGAGGGAGATGTGAAGTTTCTGATGAAAAGCATGTGAAACTGAGCGCATTGGTTTTGCAGTTTCACTGGTTTTTGTTTGTGTTCTCAAAATACAGTATTTATTTGCAATCATGAGTATATCTTCCTGAATTGTTCTTGGCTTCAACTAGACCTCAGACACTGCAATCTTGTTAGCACCAAAGTGGGACATGCAATCTAAGAAATTCAGTTAAGATTTTCTGAAATTTAAAGCACAAAGAGTCAGAGCCAGGAATTCTTATGGATTAAAACTGTCCTGCTTTTCACCTGAATGATATGTCCCTAAATGATCTGACATTTTTGTTTCTTTATCTTTCTGGTCAATGGCAAGTTGAACATGAGTCAGCAGTGCCCTGGCAGCCAGGAGGGCCAGCTGTGTCCTGGGGGGCATCAGGCAAAGCATCTCCAGCCAGTTGAAGGAGGGGATTGTCCCGCTCTGCTCTGGACTGGGGCAGCCTCACCTTGAATATGTGGCAGTTCAGGGCACTGTAATAATAAAAAAAAAGATATTAAGCTATTAGAGAGCATGCAAAGGGGCGCAACAAAGATGGTGAAGGGCCTTGAGGGGAAGCCATGTGAGGAGTGGCTGAGGTCACTTGGTCTGTTCAGCCTGGAGGAGACCTCATTACAGTCTGAAACTCCCTCCTGAGGGGAAGAGGAGGGGTAGACACTGATCTCTTCTCTGTAGTGACTAGCGACAGCACTTGAGGGAATGGTCTGAAATTGCATTGGTGAGGTTTAGGTTGGATATTAGAAAGAGGTTCTTCCCCCAGAGGGTGGCTGAGCACTGGAACAGACTCCCCAGGGAAGTGGTCACAGCACCAAGCCTGACAGAGTTCAAGAATTGTTTGGACAATACTCCTGGGCACATGATGTGACACTTAGAGAAGGTCCTCTGCAGGGCCAGCAGTTGGACTCAATGATCCTTGTGGGTCCCTTCCAACTCAGCATGTTCTGTGATTCTTTGATCTTTCATGATCCTTCTGAATCCTGTCTGCTTTTTTCCCATCTCACCTTCACCCAGAAAGCACTGTTTCTTTGGATGAACATTGTCAAAACTTTTACCTACATTGATTGCATCAGCCAATAAAATGCAAATGCTACAGGGCATCAGGGAGAGCTGGAGTGGCCTATGGTGTACTAAATAAATAGACTTTCTGGAGTCATGCCCTGACAATAGAGACAGTGGCTTGCCAGTCAGCAGGCACTGTAAGTAACTTTAAGGTTGTATTTGTAGTGTCACAAGGGCATTGTGCTTGTCATATGAAATTATTACTGACAGTTGATGAGAAATCTGAAGTGGTGAAATGATTAAAAGCACACCTGTGATCATATTATCAATAAAAATTAAAATTACCTGTCTCAACTGACTTTTTCTCCTGTCATGTACTCTGCACCATTTCCATGGTAATGAAACATTTACACGGCTTATCCTAGTTTTAGGTAATGTATTCCCCTTAGGTGTATTTTTTTTTATCATCATCCATTTTAATGTATGAATGCTGACGTTGCAGGTGATTGCAGATGTGCCATAATCCTTAGTTTCTGCAAATAGTCTCTCCCTTCCCACTCTTGCTACTCAGATATTTATAGCTGTGTCACAAAGCCACTGATGGAATGTTGTAGATGTCAGTATATTCAAAGTTTATTTGAAAAGACTTAGTAGATTAACTGATACAGAAATAATATGAAAGGTTTATCTAATGTAGTACATTCATTCCTAGGCTTCAATTCTATATCACTAATGTATTTTTATGGACCATACTATTTAAATGCATTTTTTCAGAATGTTTTAATAAGTTAGTTGGAAGACTGAATATTTAAAATATCCAATACTTTATGACATATACTTTTTTATTTTGAAAAATATGTTGATTAAATTATACTTCTCCTTAGTTTACTCAACACTGACGAAATAATTTTAAATTATCACAGTGTTCACAGAACCACAGAATGGTTTGTGTTGAAAGGATCTGGAAGACTATGAAGTTCCAAATCCCCTGCCATGGGCATGGACATCTTCCTCTAGACCAGGGTGCTCAAATACTCATCCAGCCTGGTCTTCTATACTTCCACAGATGGGGCATCTTCAGCTTCTCTGGGCAACCTCTTCCACTGCATCACTACCCTCACAGGGAAGAATTTCTTCCTAACATCTACTCTATTTCAGTTTGAAGCCATTCTCCTTTGTCCTGTCGTGACATGCCCTTGTAAGGAATCCCTCTATGGGCCTTCTTGTAGGACTCCTTCAGGTACTGAAACACTACAATCAGGTTATCCCAAAGCCTACTCTCCTCCAGGCTTAACAATACCAATTCTCTAGTCTATTCCTTGTAGGAGACATGCTCCATCACTCTAGTCATCTTGGTGACCCTTCTCTAGACTTGCTCAAACAGATCCATGTGCTTCTTATGCTGGGGATCCCAGAGCTGGATACAGCACTCCAAGTGGGCTCTCAACAGAGCAGAGAGGCAGAATCACCTTCCTCAACCTGCTGTCTTTGCTGCTTTTGATGAAGTTGAGGATACAATCAACTTCCTGGGCTGTGAGTGCACACTGTTGGCTCATCTCTAGCCTCTCAAGTACCAGCAACCCCAAGTCCTTCATGGCAGGGCTGCTCTCAATCCATTCATCCTCTGAGTCTATATTGATATTGGAGTTTGCCCCAAACCAAGTGCAGCACTGTCTTGGCCTTGTTGAATATCATGAGGTTCCCATTTCTCAAGCTTTTCCAGGTCCCTCTGAATGGCGTCCTGTCCTTGAGGTGTGTCAACTGCACCCCTTGGCTTGGTGTCATCTGCAAAACTGCTGAGGGTACACTTGATCTCTTTGTCTATGTAATTAATGAAGATATTAAATAACACTGGCACCAATACAGACCCCTGAGGAACACTTCTTGTGACTGATGTTCTTTGGGATTTTGAGCCATTGATCATTACCTTTTGGATGCATCCATCCCATCAATTCATTAAACCATCCAACTATCAAATCCATATCTTTCCAATTTAGAGAGAAGGATGTTGTAGAGGACTATGTCAAAGTCCTCATAAGTCCACACAGATGATATCTGTAGCCTTCCCCATGGCCACTGACATAGTCACTCCATTGCAGAAGGCCACAAAGTTGGTCAAACAGAACTCACCCTCAGCAAATCCTGGTTCAGGAAGGCCACCGTGACTATGGATCGGAATGCTTGTTGTCTTGAATCACTTCCCTGTCCTCTATGTGCTTCTAGAAAGATCTGCTCCATGATCTTCCCAGGCAGAGGGGAGGCTGACAGGTCAGTAGTTCCCTGGGTCCTCATTTTCTACCTTTTTTTAAGATGGGTGCAATGTTTCCCTTTTTCCAGTCACTTGGGACTTCACCTGACTACCATGGCTTTTCAAATATCATGGGGAGTGGCTTGACAACTACACCAGCCTCAGAAGTCTGGGATTCCTGGGGTGGTCAAGAACCTGATTCTTACTTACAGTGAGAGGGTTTTACTTCCCCCAGTCTCCATCATGTGGTCTTTCCACTTGAAACATGTGGGAAGAGAGGTTGCAATTGAAGACAGAGAAAAATAGTTTCTTGAGTACCTCAGTCTTCTCATTCATTGTTATCAGTTTGCTAACCTGGCTTATCAGAGCTTTCCCGTCTTTGACCTTCCTTTTTATAGCCAACCAGAAAATAGAAATCCTTCTTTTTATTCTTTGGACTTTAGCTCCAGATTCACCATGGTCTTCCTGATCCCATGCCTACACCACCAGACTGAATCCCTATACTCCTCCCAGAATATCTGTTCATGCTTCTGTTGCCTGTGCATTTGCTTCTTGTCCACTAGTTTGACCAGCAGTTGCCTACTCAGCCATGCCTTTCTTGCCTGATACCTTGTTAGCTTTTGTGTTCTATGGAAGATGTCCTTAAAGATCTGTCAGCTCTGACCTCTTCCCTTGTCCCCTAGGGCAGTTTCCCAGTGGGTCCTATTGACCAACTCCTTTCAGAGCTGGAATTTTGCTTTTCTAAACTTCAGGACATTCACTTTTCTCTTCAACTGACCGTGGGGATTGCAAACTGCATCAATGCATGCCCACTGCAGCCCAGGCTGCCTCCAGTCTTGACATCCCTGATTAGCTCATGTACACTGGTGACCATCATATCTGGTATTGTGTCCCTTCTGACATGGTATGTTTATTAGCTGGCTTAAGAATTTACCCTCCATGCATTCTAGGAATCTGCTGTATTGCCTACATCTGCCATGCTACTTTCCCAGAGGACACCAGGTTCGTTGAAGTTCCCCAGTGGGATGACAGCCTGCAGGCTGGAGCAAGAAAGCTTTGTCAATAGTATCTTGGTGTAGAGGGCAACTCCTCTGCCTCTCCTTTCATCCCTGTCCTTTCTGAAAGGTCAGTAGCCATTGACAGCCACACTTCAGTCCTGAGTCCCATCACGTTTCAGTAATGGCAACAGGGTCATAACTTTCTAGCAACACTGTGACTTCCTGTTTGTTGCATATGCTACATGCATTGTGGTACCTCTCCTGGGCTGATGGATGTGTTGCCTTCCTAAAGGAACACTTCTCATTTCCTTTGAGATATTTTCCTGGTGTTTCCCTATTGTCTTCTGTTTGTTCAGGGCTCCTGTCTCCTCTGTAAGACTTGAAGTGTGGTCCAGTGTGGCTAGCACATCTCAGTGTTGGGATGCAAGGGGACCTCCCCAGAACTCTGTCAGTCTAACACTGGTCTGTTATTCCACAGCTTGTCAAGGACTATATTATCCTCCCCCACCATCACATTTAGTTTAAAGCCATAGAGCCATATATTGATAGATGGGGCTTGTTTCTTTCTTGCAATGTTGCTGTCTGCAACCATTTTGATCTACTCCATTCAGTCTGACAGGGCCATCAATCTGAGTCTCTTTCTGGTGCCTGCTCCTGTCTCTGCAGGGCTGGAGGACAGTTCCACCAATCTCACCCTCAAAGTCCTTGATACTTCTTAACTTTTCTACCTCCTCTCTCAACTCTACCACAAGGCAGAGCAGGTTATCTAGCTGACTTCACCTCATGCAGGTGGTGTCTCTACCTTTCTGTATCAGCGCCAGGCTCTGGCACTCCCTGTAGCCCGTGACCTTGATAGCTGCATGTTTTCATGTGGGCTTCGTTTGTGTCAACACATCTTTTCTAGTGAGTGTTGAGGACATGGTTAGCCACAAAGTGGAAACCATTTCTGAGCTCTTTCCGAGAGCATGGTGACTATCAACTGAGCTCACTGCATAAACTTCCACATGAATTGTCACACCACGACTGTTTGCCCATTCTAGCCACTTGTGCTTCCAGAGGCTGCTCCTGAATGCCCACTGTTGCTCCTGTCCTGACCCATGCAGAAGAGTCAGAGCTGCCTCTCCTCAGGGTTGCAGGGCTTCAGTGCTTCAGAAGGGCATTGGGTGCCTCCCTCATCACTAATTTTGAGGTCTTACTGGCTCAGAAACTCTACCCACAGTCCCTCAGTGTTATCCTTGGCACCAGAGTCTGTATACTGGAGCAGTTCACCTCAGAATCTTCACTGAAATGTGTTTAATACTGAAAAGGTAATCAAAGAAAAAATTCTTCATACATGCAAATGTATGAAGTTTTTTGGTACAACTAAATGAGATATATTTAATGGGGTTCCTATGTCACAGATCTGCATTTCTTTCAGGACAGCTGTAGCTGTGATATAAGGATGGAGAAAGAGTAAAATGCACATATATGAGTCTGAATTTTAACTGTTCATTTCTCAGGATTGTGCCTGTCTGCTTCAACTCTTACAAGACAAAGTTTTTAGTTATTCCAATGTTTCCGTTTTGAGTTTTTTATCTTCAGTAATGTTTAAGCTGTAAAAATGGTAATAATTTGTAATAAAGATTGCTAGCCAAAATATATTTCAGTATCATTAGGCATTAATTTCTTTTTCCCATTAACCTTTCTTCCTCTTTTTTAAAATGTCAAGTAGTTCTATAAGAAAATTTTCTAGCCTCCAAATATCACAGTTTTATAAGGTAGTAAACTCCATCTTACTGTAAAATAAATTTATTTAATTATTTTTTTCTGAATCAAAAGTAAATTATTTGAAATTAGTATTTAATAATTAGTACTGTAAAATATAGTAAGTGAGACTTAAACAGGACATTAACGTCTGAAACTGGAAGTCCACCTAAAAGTAATGAATGACTGCACAGTCACGGAAGAAAACACACCACTGATGACCAATCCTTTGTCCTCTGCATTTATAAAATCATGGAGAATGAAAAATATCTTCTTAAACTCACACATCTCAGTTACTATTATCAGCAATTGTCTAAACCTATTATGATAACTCAACAGAATCCTACCTTTTAGTGGGACTATTTAAGACAATGTTGAATGTCATATTTTTTGAGATTGTATGCAACACTCAAACACAACATTTTATCATGAACATGGTGTTAAGACTCTGAAGTGGCAAGGCTTAGCTTTGTTTGAGCAAGTTTGCAAAATACAACAAATTGAAAAAGCTAAGACTTAAAGAGATCATTAAAAAGAATCTAAATCTGTAAGGATAATGGTAAAATAGAGTAGTGACTAACGGCTATAAGACAAGTCGGGACTTGGACTCACCTGCTAAACAGAGAACAAGCTTTTAGTAAGTATATTCAAGTCATAGGGCAAAGAATAGTGAGGTGATGATAGCAAGGGTTTCTTTTTTTTTAATTATGAAAATAAGTAGATAAAAATGCATTTCTTTTAGAATTTATGCATTATAGGAAAAAAAAAAAAGAAAAAAACACAACAGAATTTGGATTGGGGAGCTTTGATTTAAAGACATCTGAGATTCTGCCTTGTTCAAATTTTTGTTATTCTCTTAATTTTTAAAATGTCTTTTAAAATTCTTTTTTGAAATCGAAGACTAGTTATTACCTTGTCTTTGTGTACAATTTTAACTCATAGTGTAACAAACTAATATTAGAGAAGCTAAGCCTTCTGTTGAAAAGGAGGTTTTTATATTTCACATGAAGTACAGATAAATAAAAATGGAAATTGTTTTCCACAGATCTGATTTTGAGCTTTCCCAGTCAAACTTTGTTCAGTTAATAAATGGGATAATTAGGTTGCATGTGCAAAAAGTCAGCAGGTGAGTCTTTCAGCATTTTTTTACATGAAGAGAAGAAATGTAAGAGGGCTCCAGGAGGGTACTGGAGTTATACCACTGCATATCTATGGAAATGTCTCACTCTTGTCCTGTCTAAGTTTTTGACTATTCTTACAACTTCCTTTTCTTTTTCTTCACACTGCTCCTAGGCCCTGAAAAGTTATCCATTTGTGTGTGTGCTTACTACAATAGTGAATGTTCATTGAGATGTTGCTTCCTATCTCATCTAATTTTAATTTAATAGTGCAGGGTGTCTCCTTGTTGTTCAGACCTTTTCTCTTACGTGTCTCTTCCTTGAATCTTGGGTGATCATTTCTGTGCTGATCTTGTCCACCTCCTTGCTTTTCCCGATCTTTATCTTGGGAGTATGTACAACATCTCTCTTAGGACAAGAGGTTTTGCCTTTTTCTCTTTTAAATTAAAGGGATTATTTTTATTTTTTTTTTCTGTCCTCAGTGCAAAATAGTGGTATTTGTATTAGCTGTTTCTTCTCTTCATTACTAAAGAAACACCTCTGCATCTTTTCTCAGTCCTGCTTAAAGTCCTTATGATTAATCTAAACCAAGAAATATATACTTGTCCTTTCTCCCTCCCTGCCACACACAGATCCCTCTCTGGGTCTTGTTCTCTAATAAATGACATTACTAAAGTTGTCAAATTATAGTCCCACAGCTCAGTCTAATAAAGAATTATTACGTGCATTTGTATCATCAGGTGTTTTGTGCAAACTTTCTTCTGTCTGCATCATGCTGGCCATCTTTCCTTATATTTATTGTGCCCTTCTAATTAATGACAGCAATAGGACCAACACAGCTCTGTTTTCTTAGAAAATCCTGACTTTTTTGAAGCATTGTAGTTACAAAATCCATGTTCTCTTCAGTGCTGCACCTATTTACCTTATACTGCAGTTGATCTCTTTTCTACGTCATAAGTTTCAGGAGCTGCAGCTTAGTGTTTAGACTCATGATTAGGGTTTATTTTATGTCACTGGATTAAATATAACAATGTGCTTTAACATTTTCACAGGTTACATAGACACAAGTTACAAATAACAGCCATAGTATTTATACTATGAATAATGAGGCAAACCTCTGGATAATTTAGTAAAGGAAATAGTAAATTTTCTCTTGAAGGAGAGAAAAGGTTTGACAATTGTGTTTCCTATTCTCATTTGCTCTTGAGCTCACCATTGTTGCTGCAACAATGTTCTTGAAATTGAATTTTCTGTCTCTGTTATTAAGTATTCCCATCCAGTAGATGTAACGTGTATCTAGCAGATGGTGGAAATGGATAAAAACCAAAACTGTGAAGCACCATGCTCCAGTGAGCACCTACTTCAATTTTGTCTCAAGTAGACAAGGAAATACAAAATGTTTAAATGTAGAAATCCTTTGTCTGCCTCTAGTCTTAATACCAAAAAAAATGTGTTCTTACTTCACTAACAGTCTCAAAAAGTATTTTGTGGTTGATTCTTCTAATAATACCTTTCATATTTACTTTAATCTACAGCAATGTATGCGTTTTTATTTACTAAAATTCAGCCAAACAATCAGCAAAATCACTTACAATCACCACTTTTGCTGTTCAGTAAATATAATAGATCAAGTATGTTATTTGGTCACTATATAACATACCATACAGCAAACTTAAGTTAATGAATTTTACAAAATGGTGAGCTGTAATTATATAATATTCTATATAGAAATTATACATTATTTCCCATACTGAAAACACAAACCTGATATAGCAGATTATCATTACCACTATTAAAGAAACATGTAAACAATCGCTTCTATTTTCGAAAGTTAGCACTTTCACTCTTCACTCAAACTTGGTAAGGAAAAACATTCATGCATTAAAAAAAGTTTGTTTGCTTTACTATTTTTCTATTAAGAACCCCAAGGGAGTTATCTTCCCCTGTGTTACAAAGGAAGCATTTAAGGAAGAGCCTTTAAAACCCAAATGTTGTGCTTTTTGTGGCCTGATAGATTTTGACATCATTTGTCATCCTTCCACAGGTAATTCTATGGGTAATTGTTCAGTCAATTTATTTGATGATTTTATTTTATAACTAAATATCACTTTAAGACTTTATTTTCTTTTGATGGATGAATTCTTCCTTCAAAGTGCCAACATTATTGTGAGAGAGTTCATCATCTGAATAAGAATTGTTTATTCTGATCACATATATTTTTTCCTGTATTTGCAAAATAAGACTAATCAAAATGAAGAAGTTTTGTGTCTAAACATTGAAGTTCATGTAACGTACATATGAGCAATTGTTACACCTATTACACCAAAATATGCTTTTTCAGTTTATGTAGTACGTACAGTTGAATTTCTTAAAACTCTGCCATTAGTTATTCTGTTTGTGTTGAAATGTGTCACATTAAATAAAATATTAAATATAATTTGATACACCAGACTTTTTAACATTCTCCTATAGAAAGTAAAAAGTATCATTTTGTTCTGCTATCATGAGTTGTGAATAAGAAATATGACAAATCAGACAGAATTTCTTAAATTTTAGTGACTTGCTCAGCTTTTTAAAGAAGGATTGTTTAAAGTTCTGTCCTTGAGCTTTTGAATATGAGCTCATCAACAGGAAAGAAAACTGTCTCCAGGACACTTTTTTTTTTTTTTTTTTTTTTTTAATCAAGTTCTTGCACCGGCTGAGTTTTAATTACAATATATTACTTTATAAAATGTCTATAACATGAATGCACCAAATGTGTTAATTGAAAAAATTTTGTGGACATGTACAAAATTTTTCAGTGGTAATGATTTTATGTAAATAAAATGATTTAATGAAAATAAATAGGACAGTGTTATATAGAGTAGGAGAGAGGAAACAGTAACATTTTTAATGCAGTACAAGACAGGTTGGGCCTAAAAAGTGAAATCATGGATGCAAGTTTATTCTACAACATGTAAAAGGCGCATCCATTGAAGATAAGTGGGACTATGTATAGCCTTACACCCTGGTTTATCTGCTCTCTCTTTTACTATATGATAATACAGAATCCACAAATTAAGTCTTTCTCTTAAATCAGGCAGAAAGCTCATAAGTAAATAAAAAAAAAATAAATAATATCTCGTACTTTTTTTTCTCTCTCTTTTTTTTTTTTTTTTAACATTAGGAAATGCTTGTTTACCCAAATAAAGAACATTTTATCTTGGGAATATCTAAGGTTCCTTAAATATCTAGAAAATTAATAAGTGTAATATGAAGTTTCAAAGGTGCCAGGATAACAATAATCTACTGTTCCTGAATTTTATTCAGCAAATTAAATACATACATTGACTCCAAACTTGTGAAAGTTACATTGAAAAGACCTGACCAGTCACCAAATTTATTCTTCTCCTATGCAAAGTATTTGTTTAATCTACTGCATTCAAAAATCTTCATGGTCTTCAAATAAAATTTAAAACTATAAAGAAAAATTTGTTCTTGCATTAGTTCTGAAGAATTCAAAGATGTACTTTGGCAATATTAGCACAGCACTATTGTATATCTGATGACAGAGAAATTTAAGTGCAACATAAGGGCGTGATCTAAAACAGTTCTGTATAAATAAATGAGTATATAAATGTTGTGATTTTTGAAGAAACAATATGATCCAAGAGCCTTTCAGGGACTTAAAGGAGTGAAAAGTTCAATTTCTAGATTTCCTAGAGCAAAACAAAAGCATCTGTACCTTTTAATATGTAGGAATGAGTCTTGACCTTAACTGAGAGTAAATCTGGAGAAAATTATTTCTGAATTTAAACATGTAACAGCTGTCTAAAACTTCTGAAAGTGTTTGAGGGTTAGAATATCCTGAAAGGAAAACATAATTAAAAGGAATACAAGGCAGGCACAGATGTCTTTTCACAGATTTATATACGTTTAATATATTCTAAAAAGTATTTCTTATATCACACATGGAAAATCAAGCCTCACAGCTTGAAAAAAGTCAGTTAAGGTTTCCTGTAAAACCTAAATTTGGAACTGGTACTGTCTGTATAAATGCATCTGTCATAGATAGAACTCAGCTATGTACTCAAGTCTTTTAATCACACTTTTCACAAAGGATCATTAATTCTGTATTCCTTATCTTTTGGCTAACAGTACAAAACACAGTGTAAATTGCAGAGATATGAGCCATCTCTCCCACAACTACGTTTAGTGAAAGCCCTGCTCTGAATCTATACAGAGCTATAAAGCTCCGTTTATAATGAAAAAAACCAAAACTCTGGGCATCAAGAATTGATCACACAAAACTAGCTGATACTTTATAATTTTATCTTTAATCTCCCTGCCTCAGTTTCCCTTGTGTAAAATGACATTATATTGCCTCATCTCATTAGATTATTCTGAAAATCTCTTAATTAATATTATAAATATCTAGGATGTCGCAACAAAAACACCACAGAAAATTCCATAGGATAGTTAATAATTCTACCTTCAAAGAAAAATTTGAGCAATTGTCAGTAACAAGGGGCAGTGAATAATACTGTAAAATACTGAACACTAACTTTCTTTAACTCAACTGATGACATCTGGAAATCATTAATTACAAGCCTTTTTTCGTGGCTGAATATGCTTTTAGAAAAATAAACAAGCTCCTGAATATCTGGGTAAAAAGTGCACTTTTATTTTTTCTCCAATTATTTAGTTATTTTAAGAAAGGATATTCTGTCTCATGCATCAGCTTGCTTTGCAATAAATATATACTAGAAATCTTAAATATGATTCCCTGACTTTGCAGCTTTCTTCTTGTTTCATGTAGTGTATTTCTGCATGTAATATTTTCACAAAATGTTCATATAAAAAGAGGAGTCTGTTATACAAGACATGTCTGCAATGCTGCTGATTAATGATGTACACAAATACGTCTTCTCTTTCTAAAGTTCATGCGTCTGCAGTTGTGAAATTTTTTACATTTTTAGAAAAGTGGCTTGAACTCATGATTTTTTAATTGCCTTTTTTTTTGTCTGTGCATAGATTCTATTCTCCATTAATGAGTGTTTCCTATGCACATGAATACTAGGACTGAAAAAAAAAATCTTTGTCATTTTGTTTTTAAACAAAAGTGAGAGCTTAGTTATCAGCATCAGAAATGTCTCTGCTCATCAGTGAGATAAAAAGCAACTAATTTTGCAGCTTTTTTCATTGATAGTGCTTCAGGCTTTTGTGAAACTTTTCCTTCATGCTTTATGATGAGTAGTACCATGTACCACTATAAAATACTAGAGTTTCTTAAACAGTTTCATCTGACAATACTGATGAAACAATACTAACCTGTTTTGGTTTTATATATTATGAACGGTGCATTATAAGCTAATAAAATACTACTATAATTTCTTATAAGGGGGTTTGTAGCATTGTTTTTAGTAAAGGGAGCTTATATCTGAACTGTTCAGGAAAGAGTTCCACAATTTTTGATTTGAAGAAACAATCTGAAGAGAAAGACTTACATCAAAACAATTAACTTATCAACAAATCTCTTGGGAAATTCTCTTCTGGAAGAGTTTATTAAGGAGTGGAGCATCCTGGATCAGAAACAAGCCCTTCAACCAAGACCAGGGAAGTTTATAAAATAAATTTCTATACCTTAATTGGATGACAATTGTTTGATACAGGAAGTAATGACTTGAATTCTTTGGGGGTTTGTAGAAGTTCAGACAAGATGATTGGAAAGGTTCCCTAGCGTTGAGAAGATTTTGAACCATTTCTCTACTTCACAGAGCTTTGAGTTTACTATGTGCTTCAGCACAATAATTTCTAATAAGTTGTGGAGTAGATTTTGCAACAGTTCTTAAGTCAGCTTTAACGCTGCTCCCACAGAGGCATCATCATGCTCAGTGAAAAGCTCTAAGTTAGTATTGAGTGCTCCTGAGAGTTCTAGATGAGGGACAATAATGTGCATTTAAATAGTTAATTTAAGAAGTTAGTTGCCATTTTTATGCCACTAATAAACTTACAGCTATGGTGACTTTTAGGGACTTAAATGTAAAAAGGTAGCATTATAAGGTAGCATTGTAAAATTATAGCCTTATAAAAAACCCCAAATATTTTCATGTTGGAGAAACCTTCCCTTCTAATCAAAACTTACTGATCTAATATGACAAATTTAATATGACCACTACAGATTGATGATTAATAGAGGGATAAATTGGGGCAGGAAGAAATTATTCACCCTGTAAGTTTACGAGAGTTTAATTATGTTTTTAGTTTGCAATCAAAATAACTTAGTCTTTTACAAAAGCAATCTCCTTACAATCACCTGAATAAGATTTACAACTACCAGGTTTTTTTTGAGACTTTGAACATATTACACTTTCTTCTAAGATAAACATTCAAAAGAATATCAGGGAAATATATCTACAGAATAATGTTATGCACAAAAGCAATTTGGATTTTCATCTGATCCAGTATCATTCTTTGTTGGTCATGTGCTTCTTTCTGTCAACAATATCTTGTTTTTACCAACTGTAAGGTTTTTTTTTGTAAAATGTTGGCTTTACCTGAGTTCTAAAAAAAAAAAAAAAAAAAGATAAAATATAAAGTCCATTGATGCGTGTCTCATAGTACTCCAGATAATGAGTAAGCAGTTGTGAAATACTGGTTGCATAGTGTAGCATGTAGTATTTTCTGTATATTTGGGGTTTTGTTTTTTGGGATTTGGGGATTTTGTTGTTTCTTTTTTTGCTTTGTTTTGCTCTGTTTTTTAATTCAGTGTCAATTCCTAATGTTTAACTCCCTATTCCCAGAAATGTAAAAAAGTCTTCTGTAAAGTTTGAAACATCAGCTCCACGAATTAAATTCCTATTCATTAACATGACTTCATGGCAGGTCCATACATAACAGAATGGATAATCTTCTCTGGAACTGTTTTTATTACAGTTTGAATTAAAACTATTTGCTCATAATTACATTATCTAGTCCTTGACTAAACTGTTTGAGTTCGTTGGGCCTTTGAGCAGTATTCATGATATATACTCATGAAAGATTAACAAAATCTATCTGAAAATATCTTAAGTCTTTTTCTGTTTCTCTCCAAGTTTTTTGCAAGGTTAAATCAAAAGATTCATGAGAGTTTGAATGGAAAAACTTAGTGAATTGATAGGCACAGTAACAACCAGATCCTTAACTATTAATTAATTAATTAGTTAAGTATTAGATTGCAGTCTGCATTCAAGATTGTTTCATTGCTGCTGCTATCTAAATCAGAGCTTGCCAAACCTGGGGAACGCCTAATAACACATTGTGGAAACATTTCTAAGTGCACCACTCCAAATAAACCACACACACTGGATTTCATAGTGTTTTGTCCCAGCACAACTGTATCACTGGTGCAAAATTCATGTCTTTTATCTTATTTAGCTGTGAGAATGAACCTCAGACTGTCAGAGGTTATTACAAATCACAAGGCTTTGGCATCTGTAACTGTTTTCCTTGCAGACTACTAAAGTGCTTAATTCAACTTCCTAAAAATGAATTGGTTATGAAATATTACAAACTTAATTAAAAACCAGAGGCATTGTAAAGATAAAAAAAAAGGACCAGTCTTACAACTGGTAAAAACAAGGTATTGTTCATAGAAAGAGGCACACAATAATCAAAATCCTAACTCTTTCAGAGCCTTTCAAATAGTATACATCTTATTATTTGCTTTGGAAGAGGCAACCAGTTTTCAGTTCCTGGTTTTCTTTATTCACCTGAGTGCAAGAGAGCATCAGCAGTAGGCGTGGCTCTGCAAAGCAGAGGGGGTCTAGTGATTGCCACAGGAAGATACGGGGTAGGCAGGGCACATCCCCATTATGTATGGCCAAGGCCAGCTGAGCTGGTCCATGCTGGTGACCAGGGTCACTGCCAGCCTTGAAACCATGAGGCATATACACAGTGACAAGTCAGGTCAAGCTCCAGGATCAGTATCAGATTCTGATTGAGCAGTGACAAGGCCAGGCAGCAGCACAGATGCAGTAGGGAACCCTTCCTCAAGCTGGCAGCAAGGACAGGAGCCTCCCCTTGAAAGTAACTCCCAAGCAAAGGATTAGAGGAGCCAGGGATCAGCACAGCTTCTTAGCAGAGATTTTTTCAAAGAGCTCTTTTCAGGGCCAAACACCTGCATTATTATTATTTAAGCTGGCCCTGAGTGCAGGCATACAAACCTCTGAAGTAAGAAGAAATGCACTCGGGGTCCGGATGCTGAGTTTAGTATTTATCAGCACTTTTCTTCAGGACCACAGTTGGCAGTGCTTTCCAGTTTCACCTACTCCTTATACCTACATCTCACTACATTCAAAATCCTGTAATTGGCAAAAGGTAAATCGCCGCATTTTACGAAACAAGAACTTACTGTGAGTTGAACTAACACTTTCTGACAGCAAATGTTTAACAATATAATTACAATAACAGTTTGGAGAAGGACAATGAAGCTGGTGAAGAGGCTACAGCAAAATTCTTATGAGGAGTGGCTAATGGATCCTGAAGAAAAGTAGGCTGAGGAGAGATGTTTTGCACTCTACAGCTACCTGAAATGAGGTTGTAGCAAGGTAGAGGTCAGTCTCTTTCCCCAGGTAAAAAGTGATGGGACAAGAGAAAATGGCCTCAAGTTGTGTCAGGGGAAGTTTAAATTAGATATCAGGAAAAAAGTCTTCACAGAAAGGGTTGTAAAGCATTGGAACAGGCTGCCCAGGAAAGTTGTGGTGTCACCATCTCCGGGTGTGTTGAATAAACCTGTGTATATGGCTTAAAAATCTTGAGGACATGGTTTAATGGTGAACATGATGATGACACTAGTTTGATGGTCAGATTTAAAGACCTTTAAGGTCCTTATAACTTTAACGTTTCTATGATTCTATGATTTTATGAATTAAAACTCAGCTATTATTGTTCCAATTGCAAAACACTAACGCAATTTTCACATTAAGATACTGTTCAAATTTTGTTGCTCAAATTTTGTTGTTTAAATTTCATAGAAATATCTCATTAATAATACAACTTAAATTGCTAAATCAGCAGCCTTCCTAGTCTATTCCCAGCGATCCCTAGGAACTGTCCAGTGACAGCGTATACAGATCTGGAGCTCCAGCACTTTCAACAATGGCCATTTGGCCCCTGCATCCCTCCTAAAACAGTGTAAGCCAGCCTGAGCCATAGCAAGCACAGCAATGTCTTGTGACTCTCTATCATTGAGACATTCACAGGACTATCATGTCTTCATGTTTTGTCCTTTATGTTACCTCATGGTGCAAGACAAATAAGGCACATCAATCTAACTTCAACTGACATGAAAGCTGTCTCTGATTTAGAGCTCCTGACATGTCTTCCTTGAAGTCCTGCTTAGTTTTTACTTAGAATCATAGAATGGTCTGGGTTGAAGGGGGCTGTTAAAGCTTATGTAGTCCAACTGCCTTGCCATGGGCAGAGGCACCTCTCATCGTATCAGGTTACTCAAATCCCCATCCTACCTGGCCTTGACCTCTTCCAGGGATGGAGAATCCACAACTTCCCTGGTCAACTTGCTCCAGCACCTCACAATTCTCATAGCGAAGAAATTCTTCCTTATAGTTAATCTATATCTACATCTTTCAGTTTTAAGTCATTCCCCCTTATTCTATCAGTACATGCTCTTGTAAAAAATCCATCTTTCCTGTAGGCCTCTTTAAGTACTAGAAGGCTATAGTAAATTCTCTCCAGAGCCTCCTGTTCTTCAGGCTGAATAACCCCAACTCTCCCAGCCTGTCTTCTTAGGATAGGTGCTCTGGCCCTCTGACCATCTTTGCAGCCCTCCTCTGGATTTGCTCTAACATCTCCATGTCCTTCTTGTGTTGCGGGCTCCAGAGCTGAACACACTACTTCTGGTGGTGCCTCATGAGGGCAGAGTAGTCAGGGAGAATCACCATGCTTCACCCACTGGCCATGTTCTTTCAATGCAGCCCAGGATGCATTTGGCTTTCTGGACTGTAAATACACATTGCTGGATCATGTTGAGCGTCTTGTCTATCAAGTCCTAAGTCCTTCATGCATTCCTTGACCTGCCCACAGTTGTGTTTAGAATTGCCCAGACTTAGGGGCAGGACCTTTCAATTGGAGTCGTTGAGCATCTTCGTTGAGCATATCAAGGTCCCTCTGAATAACATCCCTCCCCTCCAGTGTGTCGACTGCACCATAGAGGTTGGTGTGATCGGCAAACTTTCTGAAAGTGCACTCAATCCCACTGCCCATTTCACCAATAAAAATGTTAAACAGCACCATTCCAATACCAACCCCTGAGGAACATCACTCATCACTCATGTCTGCTTGGACATCAAGCCATTGAACACAAGTCTTTGAGTGCAACCATCCAGCCCATTCCTTATCCGTGAGCAGTACAACTATCAAACCGATGACTCTCCAGTCATCACTGTGAGACAGTGTCAAAGACTTTGAACAAGTCCAAGTAGATGATGGCATTTGCTTTTCCCATATTTGTCAAGTATGATTTTCGCTTAGTGAAGCCATGCTCTGTTTTTACCCCCAACCTGAGATCAATTAGTTTTCAACCTTAACAATGCTCACTGTCACAAACCACGTCATTTTCCATGTGCCTTAGAAGAATTTCCAGAAGGATCTGTTCCATGGTCTAGCCAGGCATAGAGATGAGACAGACCAGTCAGTACTTCATCAGGTCTTCCTTTTTTACCTTTTTTAAAAATGGATGTTATCTTTCTCCTTTTCCAGTCAGTGGGAACTTCCAACTGTCACAACTTGACAAATATAATGGACAGTGGCATAACAACTTCATCCACCTATTTCCTCAAGACCCACAGAGGCATTAATCAGGTCCTATGGACTTGTGCACCTTCAGGTTCCTTAGATGGAGACTAAGGAAACTGATCTCCTACGGTGGGCTGTTCTGCATTCTCCCAGTCCCTGCCTTTATCTCTTGTGACTTGGTCAGTGTGGCTGGAAATTTGACAGTGTAGACTGAGGCAATTAGGTCATACCACAATCTTCACCATGTTGTGGGTAACAAGGTCTCTCAATTTCTTCCAGGCAGGGCCCACATTTTCCCTAGTCTAACTTTTATCACCAACATACCTATTAGAATCTTGTTGCCCTTGACACCACTGTCAAGATTTAATTCTCTCAGGGTTTTAGCTTTCCTAACCTGATCCCTGGCAACTTGGACAGTGTCTCTGTATTCCTCCCAGGTTACGTGTCCTTGTTCTCCCTCTGTAGGTTTCCTTATTGTGTTTGAGTTTGTCCAGGAGCCTGTTGATAATCCATATAGGCCACCTGGAATTTTTGCCTGACTTCCCCTTTGTTTGGATGCATTACTCCTGAGCTTGGAGGAGAGGATACTTGAATATTAATGAGCTTTCTTGGACCCTTCCTCCCTCCAGGGCTTTATCCCCCAGTGCTCTACCAAGCTGATCCCTGAGGAGCCCAGATTCTTCTCTTCTAAAGCCCAGGGTAGTGAGCCTTCTATGTGCCTTTCTTTGATGTTCTAAAGATCTTGACTCTTTGTGTATTGAGATATTTTGGTGGAGACACTACATGTGGTTTATATGCATTTTATCTTATTAAAGAGAAATAAATAAATCTAAATCTAAATATAAATATAAATATAAATATAAATATAAATAATATAAATATAAATTAACTTGTCAACATAGTCAATTTTTCTTTTGAAAACTGGGTACAGAAATATAATACAATGTATTTTGTTAATTTCTTTTTTTTTTAGTTTTTAGACAAATAATTTTTCCTGCATTGGTTATTCAAATGTTCAAAATTTTGATAGAGTTTTTCTCCTCTGTGCTTTTTTTGCAAAGGTAATTAACTACAGCATAAGTTTTTATATATTGAAAAGTTGAGGCATAAAATTATTTGTTTAAAGACAAAAATAATAATTTATGAGGTGTACAAAATACAGGATAAAGCTTTCAGGGCGTTTACCCTACACCTTCTTTTTGGTAAGCATTATTGTATTTGACCATCAGCCCAAAATATTTGGTATAGTTGGATTGGGTCAAACAAAAATTTCCATACAGATATCCTTTACAGTATTCATTAAAAAAAAAAAATATTATCTGCAATCATTTGTTTGTAGCTGCCCACTTTTTATATGTACATACATACATAAACAAACACCTAGTTCTGAGCACCAAATTAACAGCTCAGTTTCTCAGGTGAGATTCCTTTTAGCCAAGCCAACCTTAAAATTGACAAAAGGAAAGAAATATCTCCAGATATTAAAGGCACCTCATAATTTGTGCACAAGGTAATACAGTCTTGACAGAATTACTCTGTGTAGTTCCATAACTTTTGGGTAGTGTGACAGTTGTTCAAGAGAAGCAAGTACTGAGTGGATGACAATCCTCGATTGTCTCCCTGAGTCTCATGAAAAACTCCAGATACCTCTGCCCCCATGTTAATGACTGCACCAAAAGGCTTATGCTTTGAGTTCTGACTAATTTCCTAGTGGAAATCTAAAAAATTGTGAGATTCTTCCGGTTTCAGGCCACGCTATCTTTCCTGACAGAAGATGACAGTGGCCTACCTGTTTGTCACTAGAAATCTGCTTGATTCAACTAGGCTCCATCATGGGGTCACTTTACTATAATGCTTATTTTTTTCTCAGTGAATCTCTTTGCTCTCTTTCAGACAGAACAGTGTCAGTATTACTCTAAAGGTAAAAGTGTTGTTTTATTCCTTTGTTTGTATCTACAGACTTCTGACAAAGACAAACTTCCCATAGTCCTCTTACCTTGATCGCTGAATGAGATGTAGTTGGCAGTTCAAGTTTCTGTCTGGTATCTGTCTGGTATCACAGTAATTAAAATATGTTCCAGTTCCTCTGTATTTCAACCCTCTTCCACATATTTTTTTTCTCGTTACTGTGTATGTAAACACTGTGACAGCTGTTGTTTGTGATCTGCAAACTTAGTCAGAACTTTTATTTTTATTTCTACTCCACTAGAAAATGTGATCCATTCTCCTTTCAGAATGGTGTTCTGTGACTGCACTTACATTTTTCATGTATGTTGAAGAACTTTACTAAGGGGAATATAATTCAGGAAATTTCTTTTTTCACTACTAGTTTTTTGTAATTCTATTTGCAGCCATCGATCGTGTGTGTATTGTAAGGATATTCTATGTGTATTCTAAGATATATTTACATACTTTCTTTTTTACAGTAAAAATAGTGGTCAGTGAGCAAAGCTGTATTTATAATAGCTAGCAAAGATTCAGTTTTCACAAAGAGTTTGATATCCTTAAAATCACCTGGTTCTTTGACTTACATAAAGGAAAAAATAAAGCAGACAAATTAAAGTTTACAATATGGACATCTCTGAAGTTCCTAGTTATCCATTTTTTCCATTAACAATACCATATTTTGTTATTGCAGTTTTTGATTCACAGCCTCAAATAGGCTTTGAAAAACATAATAAAATATCTTTAATTAGTTCTCCAAAACTCAGATTTAGGGATAAATAATAATCCATCAGGTATTTCATTCTCTAACAGGACCCATGAGAACTTCACAGTCTTAACCGCTTCAGCCATTTATACCTTCATTTTCAACTTTGTTTCAGTTGAGCTATTTAGTGAGGTTTATCTGTACTACAGTATCTTTTTTTTTTTTTTAATTGCACTTCATAGCTGTAACACAGAAACTAATCTTAGGTGCAAAACAGAGTATCTCTGAAACATAGACATCCATAGCATAAGCACATTAGAATGGCAAGTTACGTGTCACTGAGTAATATTTGTCTCTGTAGTGAGCTGAGGCATTGAGGAACTATGACTCTAGTAGAATTAGGAGCCACCAGCAGCAGCAGCATAATAAAACTCTAATTGTTAGAGAACATTCATTTGCATTGCTACAGGTGTGTGGGAAATCAAAGCGACTACTCATACAGTTCCTAAATATTTGTATGTCATGAGTCAGAATGGAAGGCTTAGACAAAAATTTATTAGAAAAGCGCTGCCATTGTGTCATGAGGTCCAGAAAGGACTCCCTTACTTTCTAAATGCCTTCTCAGAGAGGAGTCTAGGTTCAGCTGGATCCAATCTTAGCCTTGGATTATGTCAAAGGTTTAAATTTAAGGAATTACAGAGGTGTGATTGAACTACTTTTGTCTTTCAGGTTTTAATGAATGGAAAAATGAGAGTATTTATATAAAATGAAACATTTATTATTGCACATGATCAGATAAAGATCTTAATCAGAATTATTTACTACTCAACATAAATACTAAAACTACTACTAGTATAGTATAAAATAGGATAGGGCACTATATTGAAGCAATTATATTAAAGCTAGTAAAAAGAAATAATTTTTAAATAGAGATTTGACATTACTCACCCATACCAATGCCTGTGGGGTGATATCTCTTGCTCAACCTCGAGTATTATCCTTGGAGAGTGTCCCCACTCAATGGAGGAATCTCCACACATACATTCCAAGAAGTGTTGTGTTAGAAGGACCTGTCTGTATGAAAAGCTACTGGACTTTTAAAGTATAATGTGATCGACTACAAGTCACAAATTTATGAGCTACCAGCTTATCTGTCACATTCAACTTCAAAAAGCAGGATGTGTGTTTGCAGTTTGGTGAACCAGCACCCTGGCACCACAACAACTCCCTGCAGTGCTACAGGCTGGGGACAGAGTGGCTGGAGAGCAGCCAGGGGGAGAGAGACCTGGGAGTTTGGATTGTCAGGAAGCTGAATATGAGCCAGCAGTGTGCCCAGGTGGCCAAGAAGGCCAATGGCATCCTGGTCTGTATCAGGAACATTGTGGCCAGCAGGAGCAAGGAAGTGATTCTTCTGTACTCAACACTAGTTTGGACGCACTTTGAATACTGTGTCCAGTTCTGGCTTCCTCATTTTTGGAAGGATATTGAGGTGCTGAAGCATGTCCAAAGAAGGGCAATGAGGCTGGTGAAGGATCTGGAGCAAAAGTCCTGTGAAGAGCGGCTGGTGGACAGGGAAGTGATTTGCTATTACCATCATGGCTTCACCAAGGGAAATTCCTGTCTGACCAACCTTGTCGCCTTTTATGATGAAGTGGTTACAACAGTGGACAAAGGAAATGCTATGGATATTATTTATTTGGACTCCTGTGTGCCTTTGACATAGTTCTGACAACCCATCTCTCTACATTGGAGAGATACGGATTCAATGAGTGGACTGTTTAGTGGATGAGGTTTGGATGTATAGCTGCATCTGATCAACAACTCGATGAACATCCATGACAAGTGGTGTTTCTCAGGGGTCTGTATTGGGGTTGATACTGTTTAATGTCTTCATCAGAGACACAGACAGTGAGACGGAGTGCAGCCTCAACAACAACAACTTGTGTGATGTGGTTAACTCTTATGAGGGTTCAGACACCGTCTAGAGGCCTCTGGATGATGGTCTGTCAAGATCTGGGGCCATGTGAACCTCATGAGGTTCAGTAAGGCCAAGGGTTGAGGCAATATAGATTGGGAGATGAAGAGGTTGAGAGCAGCCCTGTGGAGAAGGACTCAGTGGTACTGGTCAGTGAAAAGCTGGACATGAGCAGGAACTATGCTCTTGTAGCCCAGAAAGCCAATTGTATCCTGGGCTGCAGCAAAAGAAGTGTGGCCAGCAAGACAAGGGAGGTGATTCTGCCCATCTTCAGCAAAACCTTCCAAGTGGAGTATTGTTTCCAGCTCTGGAGTCCTCAGTACAGGAAAGATGTCGACCACTTGAAGTAGGTCCAGAGGAGGGCCACAAAGATGATCAGAAGGATGGAGCATCTCTTTTATGAGGAAAGACTGAGAGTTCATCTTGGAGGAGAGAAGGCTTCATGAAGATCTTATTACAACAATTCAGTACTTAAAAGGGGCTTATAGGAAATGTTAAAACAACTTTTTAGTAGAGTCTATAGTGATGGGACAAGGGGTTTTTAAACTAAAAGAGAATAAATTCAGACTAGTTATAAGGAAGGATTTTGTTCTGACGAGGGTGGTTAAGCGCTGAAACAGGTTGCCCAGAGAAATGGTGGATGACCCATCCCCAGAAACATTCAAAGTCAGATTGGACAGGGCTCTGATCTGCCTGGTCTTATTGAAGATGGCTCTGCTTATTGCAGGGGAGATTGGAATAGATGATGTTTAAAGTATCCTTTTCAACCCAAATTATTCTATAATTCTTTGATTCCATAATCATAGGAGGTAGTCCTAGGGAGTCATTTGACAAATGCTTGTCATGATAAATTAATGTTACAAGACATGCATTGCATATTATAAAGAATATTTTTCACACTAGTTGTCTTGAACAGGCACCGAATATGATAGGGTAGGCGAACATTGTATTTTAATCAAGCTGCCTTAAAAAGGAATTGCTTTTTAGTGCTTGATTCTCATTAACTGATTACAGTGTGCACCCATACATTAACATATGCATTTAGTAATTCCTGTCTGAATTGCTCTGTATAGTGTATGTATTTCAATATAAACCAAGTTACTTTATTCTAAGACACTTGCAGCTCTGAAAAGAGAAGAGCATGAAAAATACTTGGTCTGTTGCTAGTGTCAGATTAGAGTAAACTAGGAATGATTATATCAATTCAATGACAGCAAAACAGGGACAGCTACTTCAAATGCTGAAGTGATTATTGCTCAATTTTATTCTGTGATTAAAAACTATTTAAAAAAAGTGCTTTAGGAAACAAAAGAATTGCAATATGTAAGCCATCAACTACTATATAGAAGGAGGCAGGTGTTGGTGCATTTTGCTAACACTTAAATATTTAGCATGATCATTAAATTTTATATTGTACACATGCATACATTTCCAGCCAAGTGAATGCATGCAATAGAAATTTCAGCACTTGTCCCACATATTCAGTTCAGGAGAATCTGCCCCTTGTTGGTAGTGAATGAACAAATGAATGAGCAAAAAGCTGCATAAGTATGGATGTTGCATCTAAATCAAGTGAGCTTTGGTGAAGAATAAACAAACAGGGATGCAAGTGTTGCTGTTCCCTGATGGCTTTTTATATCATCACCTCCCTTCTTAGAAAATGCTTTGAATTTTTCATTAACCCATTTTCAGATGGTTTCTCTTTTCATAATATATTCCCTAAAAATTCAGAATTGTTTAAAAAAAATGGTTAGAAGATGAATGCAAATTTATGCATAAGACAGTTCAGCAGATTTAGCATCACTAACTTCTCAATGTATTCATTTTTGATTCAATAACAAAGGATGATTTGAAGCTATGGTAAGTTAAAAGCAGATCTTTTATGAATGTTATTTAGCAATAAATTCCACTCAGGAAGTTCACAGACTGAGAATCTTTAGTTTCACAGCTCTCATTAATGCTACAGGTCCAGTCAGATTTACGTGTCTGCAACAAACACGTAAAAGCTTGTTCCTCCTGCTTTTGCCCTTGAGTAGCCAAGTTGCTCAGTGGCTGCCAAAAAGAAGCCAACCATATTTTCTTGTCATCAGAAAACTAACAACATTCTTTTTATACTCCAGTCCACACAACACACACTGAGGTTACATTGATGCATAATCCTGAAAGTTTGTTTGCACCCTGAGATCGAAGGAAGTTTGAAGGTACTGTGAGAGGCAGTTGCATCATCAGCTCCAAAGAGATGATGACTGGGTAAATAATTTTTATAGAAGCAAAGAGAAATCCTGTCCCAGTGAGTAGAGCAAAGTAGGAAATATTCAAGCACCCACAGTGTTGCTGACAAACTGTAGAAGATGGTTCTTACCATTTTCATGTGTCTTCTAGCACATGAAGTCTGAGAAGGGTCTTAAAAACATTTGTGTGCCATAGGCAAAGAGGGTGTCTAGGTACTTGACTGACCTTCACGCATTACATACATTTTTCAGGTTCTTACATTGTATTGATCTAAATATCATTGTAGGAAGTTACTTAATATTTAACTACTGTCAGTAATAAATTGAATTTGATGTTCTCTTTAGGACAGGACTTTTACATTTGTTGTCAGGTTTTTTTATGAATAAACTTGCCATTAGCAATCCACTTAGCTGTGAACTGCATGAAATGAAATAAAATAAAATCCAGATGAAGATTCTTGGAGAATATCAGTTGTTGGTGACCATCTTCCCACTCCTCTAGGCTGGTACAGTGACACTCAAAGTCACCCATAGCTGCTCTAGATCCAGGAGAAGTTTTATTTTAGATTTATATAAAGATTTATGTCTTAAGTAGAATTTAGGATTTATAACTTAATTCCATGTTATCTGCTGTACTTTTCCTCAGAAGGAAAAAAAAAGGCAACAAGTGAGAACACTTACATGGTGGGGTTAGGCATTCTTTTCAGAAGAAATCACAATCCATGTTTTTGCCTTGTAAGTACCTACCACACAGAGGTTTTGATCTTTACTCTCTGTAATAAAATATGATTTTACAGCACTTCAGATTTCCAACAATTACATGATCTCAATATTAATTATCAAAATTCCCTTTGCACCAATCAGAATATGAAACTTACTTTTCAGTAAGACCTGAAATATCAAAAATTCATGCTAGGTTAAACAGAGAAAAAATCTATTGTTGGGGATCAACACAGCACAGTGACAGCATTCAGCAGTAAATATGTTAGAGAATAATCCAGATAGTGTTATGCTCTGATGTCATCCTTTTGATATCAACACAGACATGCATTTTTCAAGAGCATGATGTTACCACACTGTATCCTCTGTTAGTATCATAAGACGCATGCTACAATAAAAACCATGGCCTCTGATGTGAAGCAAGTTCGCTTTCAACTATAGAACATCTTTTTGTATTTTGTTAATTTTCACAAATGACACTTCTGTTTCTCTGATATAAGACACTAACTTTCAGAGAAAACAAATAAAGTATGAAGTGTAATTGTACTTAACCAAGTACATCTTACCTTCATAAACTGATTTTTTTTAACTATAAGAAACTAAAATGGGATTAAAAGCCAGAGAAAGGCATAATCTTTTTGTAAATGTAGCTTACTTTTACTACTCTTTCTCCAAAAATTGAGTTTTTTCTAATGACTTCAAGACTTGAAATCTACAGTTGCTTAGCTATTTATTTCTTCCTTTGCCTCTCACTGCAGTTTGTTTAAGTGAATTATTTGAAATTTTGATCACTATAAGAAACTCTCTAGCTTTTATACAAATTTGTTGTTGTCATGGAAAATTTGGATTGATTTTTACATAATGGAAAATTATATATTGATTCAGTAAACATCAATATCAATCTGAGTTCTTCAAGTCAGACTTCAGGATTAAACCCAGTGAGTTTACTAAGCCATTAACAATGTGTTTATATCTCCCATCAAGACTTCTTACATAGAGGAATGTAAGTAGTCAAGCCTGTGAGATTAAGAAATTAGTAGAAAACTATGGCTATTATGAAAATTATAGCACTTGAATTTCATCCTCATTCAAAAAATTCAAAATTGCAACCTTTATTAGAAGTAGAATCAATTTTTTTTTTCCCTTTATTGCCCTCCTATCACACTAAAAAAACTCTCAAAATCAATCAATATTTGTTTAAGTTAATTTACGGATATGTGAAATGTAGTGTTCGCTGCAGCTCACAGTAGTCAAATATCAATGATGCAAGAACTACAATATATTTAATTGTTCATATTTTAATTGAAATTAGGATTGTACTGGGAAATAAGATATTTGCAGTCATACGCATTTACAAAAAGCCACACCTGGAGTACTATGTCCAGTTCTGAGCTCTTCAGAAAGACAAGGAGCTACTGGAGAGGGTCCAGCAGTGGGTCACAAAGATGAGTTGTGGTCTGGAATATCTCTTTTATGAGGAGAGACTGAGAGAGCTGGGCATGTTTAGTCTAGAGAAAAGAAGACTGAGAGGGCATTTCATTGATGTGTATAAATATGGGTGCCAAGATGATGGTGTCAGACTCTTTTCAGGGGTACACAACAGCAGGGCAAGGAACAATGGCTGTAACTAAAACATAAGAAGTTTCACCTCAACATAAGGAGGAACTTCTTTACATTGAGGGTGGTAGAGCACTGGAATAGTCTGTCCAGGGGAGGTCACAGGTTCTTCCTCTCTGGGGATATTTAAAACCTACCTGGATGAGCTCCTATGTTACCTGATAGAGGTGACCCTCTCTTGCAAAAGAATTTAGACTGGATGTTCTCTAGAAGTCCCTCCCAACACTAGGTATTCTGTGATTCTGGGAAATTAGGCTTCTTGTGTTCCAGTTGCCCAACTACTTGTCCTATTGTCTGTTTTCACTATTTTTTCTAAATTTTCGGTAAGTCCATCCTGTACTTTGCTTGCAATTGGCCAGTGATGAAGCTAATAGACACAGCCCAACTATAGTGACAGTTCATTTACATGCAAATCCAGAGAAGTGTATTTCCTTCTACGAAGTATCTAGCTGCTTTTGAAAGGACATTGTCCTTAACCAGAGTTCTAGCTTCATTCATAGTTTTCTATGAGGTAGGCTCTTACTCAGAAATTTTCCATCTTTTATAGTTCCCCCCAGCAAGATTACATCTTATGTGGTTGGAATTTCTTAGCGTGGATAGATGGAGGTGACTTCCAAAACATCAAAACATTGACACCTACATCTAATACAGACTGTCAGTCAATGCAAATTTGGCTTCACATTTTTCCTGAAAATACTCAGGGTTTTTTAGGAATAATTATATCTTTTTTATTTTTTTCCTTTTATGGACTCTTTTTGTTATTTATTGTTTTTCTTCTGCATGATCAGTGACTTATCTGTGAGTTCAGTTCCTGGATTTCATATAAGTTGGTTATCAACTCTAATGCCAGTGTCTGTGTAGAGTCTAATTTAGATTTCACATAAAATGTCTAAAGAACAGATATAGCTAGTCTTTCTAGGTTCATTTGGGATGCAGTATAACATTCAAGGAGAGATGAGAAATTTAAATTTAAGAGAAAATGACAACAAAACACACAGCAGAGTATGGAGATTTAAAAAAAAAAAAAAGAAAGAAAAGAAAGAAAGAAAGAGAAAGAAAGAAAGAAAGAAAGAAAGAGAGAGAGAGAAAGAAAGAAAGAAAGAAAGAAAGAAAGAAAG
>JAWWES010000094.1:42499534-42511553 GCA_035583135.1 Lophotriccus pileatus
AACTTAAAACAAACAAAAATCCGCAAAATCCAACAACAAACCCCAAAATTACCAGAACAACAGAAAACAAAAAAAAACCACCAAAAAAAACCACCAAAAAACCAAACCAAACCAAACCAAAACACACACACACACACACACACACACACACACACACACAAAACCCAAACCCAAACCCAAAAGCAAACCAAAACAAACCAAAAAACCACAAAAACAAAAACAAAACCAAAACCAAAAAAAAAAAAACAAAACAACAAACCAAACAAACCCCCCCCCCCCCCTCCGGAAAAAAAAAAAAGGACAAAAAAACCCAACCAAACAAAAAAAACCTATCATACAATCAAGCAAAACAAAACCCCAACCCCATAACTAAGGACTCGCAGAAGCAAAGTACTACCTTTACACATACTAGAGTTTTAAATGAACACTTCATTTCCCAGGAAGCTGGAAAAATTTGAATTCAGAAATTCATTCACTTAAACTTTTATTAGAGTTTGGAATTAGTATCTCATGTCCCAAAGAGCCAGAGAAAAGCATGAATATGTATATGTCTTCAGAAACCCACTCCTTTAAATTTCAAAACAAAGCATAGATAACATCAGGTTTTATCAGCACTAAATATGTTAGTGAAGTAGTTGAAAACTGAGTACATGACATTGGAGATGGGCATATCTGTGGGATTTACTACTAGTTCGGCACATTTGTGCTATGATGCTTTGCATTTCCTTCTTAGAATCTCTCCTGTCCTTATTTTTCATTGGAATTTAGCAACAGCTTCTTAACCAGTATGAATACATCGAACAGTTACCACTAGTAAATGCTGTTCTCAAAAGAAACTTTGTCACTATTCTGAATTAAAAAAAAAAAAAAAAAAAAGAGTGGATTTCTGTTGGGTTTTGCAAAATTTCCACAGGTTATTTTACAGAAATTCTCAAAGTTTGTGGTAACATACATTTCCACATATAATATATATATATATATATATATATATATATATATATATGTATATATTTTACTTTCTAAAATAATGCTCCAACTAGAGCTGTATCCATTTATTTGGTTGAGAAACATTCCTTCTTCATATATATGTTCACTGTTAAGAAATGTAATAGAGAATAGAAATCATAGAAGCAGGCTCAGTAAAATCTCAGATTTTCGTGTGTAAAAAAAATCCCACCTACCCAATATTTTTTTGCTGGAATTCAGGCAGAATTATGATTACTTCAAAAGTTTTTTACAGGGAAAGCATATCTCTGTGTGCAGTTGCAGTGCTGGTTTTTGTTGGGGTTTTTTGTGTGTGGATTGTTTGGTTGGTTTCTTTTAATTTAGTTTTATTTTAATTTTTTACTTTTAAATAAAGTTTAAATAACTCATTTTAAATAAAGATTTTGATTGAGTTTTTATTGAGTTTATTGATTTTTTATTGAGTGAACCCAGGTATATATTCAGATTCCAAACTCTTGGATAACACGAAATGCTACTTTCTCCTAAAACTAGTTTAAACTGAAATTTTTATTGAATTGAATCATGTTTGATAATTACATTGGAATAGATTTACAGAAATCCACAAAATACAAGACAATTGAGTACCTTTTCCAGAAAATTGTCATAAGGTTGTTTTAGAATATAAAATTACTAAGATGGAAGTGAGTATCCAGGCACAGATATTTTAAAATTGTTTATGATCTTCTTTAGTGTATTCATTAGTGCCCCTGGCAAAAACAATAGGACCTTTCTGATTGATGGTTGAGAGACTGTACCAGAAGTTGAAAACACTGCCTGACTCTCAGAGAACCTGACTCTCAAAAGTGTCAGATTAACAGAAACAGGATGAAATTTCGTAGTTCAAATGGCAGGATCATGTATTTTAGGACTAGTAAACACCGGGTTTGTCTGTTCAGGTTTTTAAGCTAGTTAAGTTAGAAAAGAAAACAAGAAAAAGTACCTAAAATGATTAATCAAACATGGGACTGTTTTTATTAGGGAGAAATGCTAATGACATGTTCAAATCACTGAGAAGAATTCACATAATTCAATATCAAAATTCAGTTATTTTTAAGAAATATAAAACAAATTTGAAAACCATTTAAATCACCTAGTACTAGAGAATGCACCTTAAACAAAAGGATCTGAAAAAAATATATTCTCACAAAACAAAGAGAAATTAAATTACTGTTACCTAGAAACAGAGCTGGGAAGGAAATACCATACAAGAAGTGAAAGGGTAGCCTCTGCCCAAGTACCAACATATGTGCATTGGCCATGAACACATTCGCCCAGGAAATAAGTTTAACCACCAGATGCAAAGTATTCAGAGAAAATAGGTAACAAATTGAAGCCTGTGGAGAAAAGAGTTACGCAACAGTTGCAGCCATGGAAGGTGATCAAACTTGCTTGCCCAGGAAATTCTCCACCAGTCCTATATTCCTATTTTAAACTGATGCAAAGGAAACATTGGAATACTCTGAAGTTTAATACTAGTTTAAGTAACCAAGCAAAAGCCTGGAAGTGCAATAGTGGTCTTTTTACTATCCCCTAACCCACTTCACTCTTCCCTTGTTCGCGTCTGAAGAGACACACAGTGAACTGTCATACTAACTCACAGAAGCAGGCAGTGCTTCTCTATATTTAAGAAGGATTGTAATTACTATTTTAGATTTTATCCTTTTTTAAATTTATTTTATGTTTTTAATCAAAGAATTTATAAACTATAATTTAAAAATAATTTCTTCAGAAGATTTGGTTTTATTTAAGGCATTATCCGTATGATAAAATGTGAGGAATGAAGTGATAGATTAAATAGTCTGACCTGCAGGAAGGCACTAAAAATTTCTTTTAAATAAATTAGCTGTTGAGCAAACTGGGTCCTGCAGGCTTTAAGGCGTAATACACGTGATGTTACACTTTTTTTTTTTTTAATTTAGAACTTTCCAGTTACTGCTGAGTCAACTGATGCCAGTTTGTACCTACTGTAAGGAGAAATTAGGCAGAAGAAAACTATTTGTCTTTTGTATTGACCTGATTTGTTGTGTATATTTAAGCAATATATTGATCTAGGAACTTATGAGGCTGGCAGAGTATTAAAATAATAGTGTAAAAGCAAAAACCAAAATTCTGAGTCTTCCATATGCAGAACTAATCATGCAGTAGAGGATTAAAATATCTTGAACCTCAGTGAGTTAAATCTATCTTAATGAAATAAGGTCCACTGTAAGACTATTAGGCTTTCATTCACTCTTGACAAAACAGTAGAAGTTTTCTTTCAGGTATGTTCATATTTCTGGCAACCCATGTCTCAATCTTAGTATTTAAAATCCAAATTAGACCATTTCTTCAAACATATTCCCCAGATTATTTTTCCATGATGTGTTGGTGTATAATAATTCTCATTAGTAGAAAAGAGTATGCAAGACGCTCCCTAATTTTTCCTTTCTTTTAAATCTAATCACCCATAATATTTTGTAATTAAAGCCTTCTTCTCTAGGAATCTTTAAATCACAAGTCCATGCTTGTGCAAGTAATGCAGAAAAACTACGTTTAAAAGTATACTTTCCCTTCAGATTATTTTGGTAATTTTTTTTCATTTTCAACAGATAGAGATAGAAGCGTCTGCCTATTAAATAACAATGTCAAATGTCATTAATGTAATGAGTAATTAGTCTACCGAAAATATAATGAATTCAACCAGTTTATATTTTTATTCACCTGTCAAAAAAAGCTTTTAACTCTGCATCAAAGTACACGTTAATTTGTGCAAGTGCACTCAAAGAATGGATTAATTTGTTATATCAAAACTATATAGCCAAAAGGAAGAATATTCTATATATAGGAAATAATTGCCAGCCCAATTAAGCTCTAAACAGCCTAATCAAAATAAAGAAGGTATTTATTCGTCCATTTATAGCAGTGCTCACATTTTGCGGCCTATATTAGTACAGTGAAGCCTCATAAATAATACAATGAATCTTTTTATTCAAGAAAACTCACTCATCATTTTTTCTACTGTAGCCAATCCTTCAATTTCATCCCAGGTCCTAAGCTTGAGGCTTCAGACTTCTTGAAAACAGAAAGGTAGTGTGTAGTTTTGGATAGCTGTTAAGTTTCAAAGTTTTCACTGCTGAAGCTGACAGCGCAGATCTGGTTAAATCCACTTCAGCGTCCCAAAGTGCTTGTTCTTCTTGTTTCCCAGCTAGAGACCAGAATGCGTATGATCACCTTCTCTAACACCCCTAATCTTAAGTGTCAATTGTTGGTCACACTGAGACTCTCCGAGAACCTCACCCCTTGTCCAGATATAGCATTCAGAGAGCTGAAATTTCAGTCTGTTCAACAGTGGTCACTTGGCCACCAGACACTGGTCAAGGAAAGCTCAAAAGAGACAGGGCCAAGGCCAGCCCAGCCAGGTCCTGAGCCCCCGCACTGACAGGCCAACATAGAGCAACACTGTAATTTTAGAGGTAGTGTATACTTCTTTGAGGAGAATGTTTTCCTCTTTGGGAAGAAATAATTTGATTTACTAAGATGCCTTTGTGTCAATTCATGTCAAATATATTACTTTTTCTGGATTATAAAGTAATTATATCTGCAATTCATCTTCAGCTCATGGAAAACCATTTCACACATTTGGTAAAATTAATAAATAATAATTACTTCAGAGTCCTTGAAGAAAAATTAGGGGAGTGGGAACTTAAAAATTCAGACTCAGTAACTGGTGGAGGAAGTCTTTATGCAGATACTTGAAATATCTCATAATCTGTATTACTGTCAAGAATAATTCTTTAATCAAATACATCTCCCTCCCCCAGCATTTATTTAAAAAAAAAAAAAAAAAAAAAGTGGAGGGAGGTGGATGTCTGATATCTTGCCTAGCTCTGCTCCTCATTCATTCTGTTGAAGAAACATATGAATCTCATAAGGATGTTTCTTCTCATTTTTCTCCGTTTTTTGTTTTACCCTATAAGTGGGCCATAAAAAAATTTTGAGTATCTTATTTACTCCCACAGTTCCAACTAATACCTTTTCCCTGCTGACTCTCAAATTCATCTTGTCTTCTCATCCAGTTCTATATCTATGTCTTCCTGTCCAGAATTTTTTCAAAAATTTTTAGTAATAAGTTGTGATGGGTTGACCTTGGCTGGATGCCAGGTGCCCAGCCAGCTGCTCTATCACTCCTCAGCTGGACAGGGGAGAGAGTAAGATGGAAACAACCTGTGGGTTGGGATAAGGCAGTTAATTAAACTAAAAACTAGGTGAAAGGTTGCATGCTTAAAGCAAAGTGAAAGATAACGTGGTTTATTCTCTACTTCCCATGAGCAGCGATGTCCGGCCACTTCGAGAAGCAGGGCTTCAGCATACATGATGGTTCCTCAGCAGGCAGCCACTGGAGACAAGGAATGCTCCCCTTCCTGCCCCTTGCCTTAGCTTTCATATCTGAGCTGATGTCATATGGTCTGGAATATCCCTTTGTTCAGTCTGGGTCAGCTGGCCTACTTGTGTCCCCTTCCAGGATCTTGCCCTCGATTGAGGAAGGAATGTAACAGTGCTGATGCTGTGCTCAGCAGTAGCCAAAATACTGGTATGTTATCAACACCCTTCTAGCTACCAATGCAAAACACAGCACTGTGAGGGTATTATGGGGAAATGAACTCCAACTCAGCCAGACCTAATACATAGGTTCAACACGTCACACACTAAATGGCTTAGCTTGCTTTAAAGCCCTCTCCTTTTCATTACAAGCAATTGTGACAGTAAATACACATTTGTTGAGGTTTTTTCACTATCAATATTGTGTTAAGACCTCCCCTATTCCTCAGTTTTACAAATTAGTTTTGCCAGCTCCTTCTGCTTTGTATTTCACATTTCCTCTAAAATATCTCCACTAGTGCATCAAGACATCATGCTATTTATGCCTTCTGTTGATACAATGCTCTGTTATCCAGCCTTCCCTCCCCTTTCCTTCCTTTCTCTTCTTTATAGTCTTAGATGCCCAAATCAGTTAGTCAGGGTTGAGGGTTCTTCAGATGGTCATATTGAATATAGGCATCTTCTACCTGCCAGATTTTGAATCTTATCCTTTTATGAGATGTTCGAGTTTCTCGACAATCGCCAGACCCTGGCTGCTGGCTCTGTGTGATGCAGGAGGGTTATAATTCTCCAAAGCCACAGCAAGTGCCTTATCTTTGTGCTTGATTGACTTCCTGCCTTGCTTTGCTCCGTTTTCTTTTCTTAGAGTGAAAACAGTCTTTTCACAGCTTTCAAGTTTTCTATTTTTCACTGACCAACATAAACCATCAAAAAACTGTTCATCATTTTTGGCCTCTGTTTCCAAACTTGTCTTATCTTTTCCCATACAGAAACATGCAGAACATAACAAAAGACATAGGGTATCAAAACTGTTTCATGCCACAGCTGTCTGAGCTTCTCTTTCATTTTAGCAACTGATATAAATTTGTAGGGTGGGGTTTCTTACGTGCCACATCTCTAATACATTTTGAGTGAACTACTGATATTTTCAAATCCCCTAAAAGTATCCTGTTTTCATATATTTGTTTTGTACTTCATACATAGTGTGCAGTCTTAAGACGGGAAAAAAAATCCAAACCCAAAACAATAAACCAATAGAAAACTAAAATGTTTTTTCTTTGCTCAATCTCTGCTGAATTGTGGGTAACTGCATGTAGCAATACTAGATGATATTTTTGTTTAAGCCTTTTTTACTTTCAGAACAAATTTATAATCTTCTTCAACAATTTTTAAGGGAGGATTTTCAAGTTGGTAACTGCATATATGTAAATATTACACAAATTAATAGTGTAAATTTTCACTTTATTTGTATCTAGTTGATTACACCTATAGGTAAGCAGTGCATCTCCATCATAATCCTTGCTGAAAGGACAAGAGGTCAGGTTATAAAACATCTAAACAAGTTCTTCACAAGTTGTTAATTCTGATGCAAGATTTACTGGCAGATGTAAGATCTTTTGTTAAATCAACTGATACACTTTGAGAACTCTTTTTCAGTCACATATTCCCATAATAATATCTGATACAGAACAATTGAATTCAGTGTCATGCAGATTTTGACAACTTTTAGCTAGAACCAGACATACTGGTTGAACAGAGGGGAGTGAGAAAAAAAAAGGAGAGTCAGTAATATCATCCATATTTCAAAGACAGACCCCAGAAATTACCACTCATGGATCACTGAAGCTTTTATTAGGAGTGGGCAGAAAGGAATTGTAGTGCCCCATAAAATCAGTATAATTGTTTGTGCCTGTCCACAGGAATTGTGGATTTTACTTCTCTGGTTTGTCTTTGATTTTCTTGAGAAACAAATCCAAGAAGTCATAACTTAAGAAGTGTGAATATTTTTTTTCACATTTATATCTCTTATCCACTGCTTGCTTTAATTAATTCCAGAATTTTTTTTTATGCTGTCCCACAGTTACCATATGGGTAATTAGTGAAGTGGGTTGCACTCTAGAAGGTTCTTCATTAGAATCTGACAATTTTAATAGCTTTGTCCTTCCTAAGTTTTGAATTTGTTGCTATGATGTCGACTGATCTAAGATATGCTTTTCTAGATTTATGACTGTGAAATTTGTCAGGTAGGAATTAAGCTTGTAGTGAAATATCTTTCATCATTTCACAGAAACACAGAATGACAGAAGGGGTAAGGTTGGAAGAGACCACAGTGGGTCATCTGATTCAGCTTCCTTATTCTCTACAACTGCCTGAAAGGAGGCAATAGGACAAGAGGACACAGGCTTAAGCTGCATCAGAGGAGGTTTACATCAGACATTAGGAAGAAGTTCTTCACAGAAAGGATGATTGGGTATTGGAATGGGCTGTCCAGGGAGGTAGTAGAATCACTGTCCCTGGAGATGTTTAAGAAAAGACTAGAAGTGGCACTTAGTGTCATGGTCTAGTTGAGAAGGTGTTTGGTCATAGGTTGGACTCCATGATCTCACATGTCTTCTCCAGTGTAGTTGATTCTGTGATTCTGTGATTCAAGCAGGGCCATCCTAGGGCACATTGCATAGAATTGTGTCCAGAGAGTTTTTGAAAATCTACAGTGAGGGAGACTCATAACCTCTCGGATAACCTGTTTAAGTGTGTAGTCCCCTGCATAGTAAGGTAGTTCTTCCTCATATTCAAGGATTTTCCTGTGCAGCAGTTTCTGCCCTTTGCATCTTGTCCCGTTCTTCAGCACCACAGAGAAGAGCCTGGCTCCATCCTCATGACCACTTCCCTTCACATGCTTATATACATTGATGAGGTCCCCTCTCAGTTTTCTCAGAGCTGAAAAGGCTCAGTTCCTTCAGCCTTCACTTGTAACAGAGATGTTCCAGTCCCTTAATCATCTTTGTTGCCCTCCACTGGACCAGATCCAGGAGCTCCATGTCTCTCTCATCCTGAGAAGCCCAGAACTGGACACAGCACTCCAGATGTGGCCTCACCAGGGCTGAGTGGAAGGGCAGGGTCACCTCGCTTGAACTCTTGCCAATGCTCTTACTAAACCACCCAGAATACTGTTGGCCTTCTTGGTTACAAGGATACACTGCTGGCTTATGGGCAGCTTGTTGTTTGACAGGACCCCCAGGTCATTCTCCACAAAGCTGATTTTCAGCATGTTGTGTCCCAGCCTGTACTAGTGTCTGGAGTTATTCTTCAGGTGCAGGACCCTGCATTTCCCTTTGTTGAACTTCAAAAAATTCTTTCTACTCATCTCTCCAACTTGTCCAGTTCCTTCTGAAGGGCCATACAGTTCTTTGGTTTCTTTCTGTGGAGATTTTAGTTATTAAAGTGCAATTGCTAGTACAGCTATAGAGAGTAATTTCTGAACATTCTGAAAATTCAAAGTGTCCACATATTGTAAAAACGCAGATAGCTGCAAGACTGCAGAAAATGTTCAAAAGGAGGTGCTTAGAACTCTCTTTGCCATACCTGAAAACAACATTAAAGGGGATCAGACACATATGGATCTAATGGTGTGCAGCATGCTTTGGGTTATTGCACTGAAGCTGGTTTAAAAGTTGCAATCCACATGCTGCTGCTTCCAAACATTTTCTGTTCAGTATAGGGAGATTATCAAATGTCATATTGTCACCCTGTATCAGGACTCTGGCACAATATCCATCATAATACTTGGGAATACAAGTGCTCAGGAGAAGAGCCTTTTCTGTTGTTTGCTATATTATTTCGGTTCATGTTCACTGTTACAAACCTTGAGGCAGTTGGCAGGTGGTATCAGACAGAAGAGATCTCAAGCCCCTTCATCTTCCACTTGACAAATAGACCATTTCACGTCACTCTTGTGGTTCGGTAAATTTAGAGAAAGTTTACAGCATTCTTCTATCCTGAAACCTCTTGATCTACTGTTACTACTTGTTGCTCTATGTAAATTACCATATTGAAGATAGATTTTCTCCTATTTCCAGTTTCATTGTAATCTCAGTTGCAAAACAATAAAAACTTTCTGTTTGATTCACTTACAAAAGCATGATTATTTCTGTTAAAGTACATGGAGGTTAAAGGTTAAACCAAAAGATTCAGAGCAAATTAATTATGTTATGATTAAATAAAATTATAAATATTCTGCTGTTATGTTACACTAGGAAGTATTTCAGTATATTAAAGGGCATTTTGGGTATCACCAAGAACCATGAACACCGGGGAAAGGAGTTCTGAACATACACCAAATAAGAACATAGGTGTTTTGTAAAATACTACCAGATTTACTGGTACATTAAAATACATTTCTTTTCAGTTCTTAAATAGTACATGGGACAATGCTTCTTTGATAAAAATCGTGCAGTGTTTGTACACTTAATACTGAAATAGTTGGTTTAAATCAGAGCAAATATAGAACTTTCTGATCACATAATCTGAGTGGTAACTACTGAAAGAACATTGCCTGCACAGTAACAGAAACCTAAACTTCATAGATTTTTCATTATTTTTATAGTCAGTGACATAAATATTAAATGTGTATTTGGTTGCACTCACCCATTTAAAAAGGTCTATCCCTTCAAACTAAAGCTGATTAAGAAATAGTAAAGAATCCAATGGCATTAACTTATTATTTCGCATATTAAAAACATTCAAACAACTAACTTATCAGAAAGGTATAATTTTTCTGTTAAAGAAAAATTCCTGGAACAAATTAATTTGCTTTCAAGATTTATACACATATAAGAATTTAGCTGGTAACTGGTATTAAACCTTTAGTTGATATAATTTTTTATCTAACAAATTTGTTCTTTTTTCGGTGTGTAGTTATATCACAGATACATTTGAGATCATAATATTAGGTGGACATATATTTTGTTTTAAAATTAATTTAACTCTAACATTTAAAACATTACAGATGACAAAAAATATTAATTTAAAAAATAAAAAATTGGTGATTTTAGAACTAAAATAGGTAAAATCTCCCTGAAGTAATGAAGGTAAACTGGAGAAAAGCAAGGATGTGCATTAGTTTCCAGTTTTATTCAAAAAAATTCTTAGAATTATCTTGAATTCATAAATGGTGAATTCTTTCTAGACAGGAAAATAGCTTTCCAAACACCCTCAGTTGTATATTTATTATTCTGAGAGACAGCCTGATCTTTGCAAAAAGGGCAAAGAATCATAATACTACACCATAATGTTGAATGGTGGTTTTAAAGCTGTTCACAGGAGCCATCTGTCTCCCCATTTGTTTAAGCTGTGGCGAGGTACTGACCTCTGAAGGTCTACTAGCCTCTTCCAAAGTTAGTCCCAACCTTATCCTGACTCCAGACAAGGTATACAAAATTCTATACGGTAGCTTTTTATGTTGGCAGCATTGTACCAATGTTACTCAAGTGACTGTGCACACAGCAGTAATGTAAGCTGCATCTGCAGCCAAAGATATCTGGCATTTCATCTTCATTGTGAAACTCATTAGGTGCCAACCAGTCCTTCCAAACTTGCTACTATTTGAAAATGACCTTATTCACAAAAAAAAAAAAAAAAAAAAAAAAAGAAAAAAAAAGATGTCTGATGAATTCTGTGATTGGGAGGATATGTTACTGTGCATCAAACTGAGATTGTCACCTTCAGATAAGTAGTTGAAATTCAGTACTTTTGCAAATCTTAGAAGGTCATATTTCTGATGGATAATTACTATCTAGAGCACTAATAAGAACGCAGAACACGTGAATCATAATGCAAGGTGGTTGGTTTTTTGGTTTTGTTTTTCTTTTCCTTTTAACTTATCTTCTTCTGCCTTTATTACATGGTTGGTTTGGCTTTTACTGTTCATTTATCTGGGTAATAAAGGAAAAGGTATGAATTTGGCCTTTCATTGCTACAAAAAATTGTCAACAAAGATTAATATATGTGAGAGGTTGAAAATTATCAAAAAACGAAAATATTACTCTCTTACACTCTTTTCAGTTTAACAATTAACAGAATAAGCATACAAAGCCCCAAGTTATACCAAGTACAGAGACTTGCAGGGATCACTAAAATTAACAGTGGAAACCTTTTGTCAAGTGTTCTGAAAGGTGTGTCTAGAGTAAACTCCAAATTCTCCATGTGAGAATTGTACTGACAATAACTGATACTAATTTCAAAATATGTGTCATGGGTTTGTCTAGGTGACAATTTTTTACCACACCCAACCAAATTGTTCTAAGTTGAGAGAAGGTTTATGCAGACAAAATCAAATTCGATTGGGGAACAATAATATTAGGATTTATTACTACACAATAAAAACTAAACAACTATATCTACTACAATATTAAATAAGTAAAAACATTATGCATCTACAGTTTGAGTCCACAAACACACTCCTCCCCCACCTTGGATCAGTCCAGGAGGAGAAGCAGATTCTTCTAAGGCACTCTGCAGCACTTGTTTCTTTTCTGTTATCTCTTGGACAACTCCTCTGCCTTGCTGCAGCTGGAACAGTATCTCTCTGGCCCTTTTTCTCCTCTGTGTCGACCAACAGGGCTAGGGGTTACCCAAAGTCCTGTAAGGTCTGCCATGG
>JAWWES010000094.1:42519944-42532856 GCA_035583135.1 Lophotriccus pileatus
ATAAACCTTCTCTCAACTTAGAACAATTTGGTTGGGGGGTGTGGTAAAAAATTGTCACCTAGACAAACCCACGACACATATAAACAGATGGCCTGTCCAAAAATAAAAAATCTCAAAGTAATTGGAGTAGTTTAGCTGGAATACTAAGAGTTACCTGAGGAGATAAGGTCACTTGAAGAAAATTAGCATAATGCCACTGAAAAGTACTGAATATCTTTATAAAGGACTTTCTTATAAGTCTAAACTCACAAGACTTTATAAAGGGTCAACTGAAAAAAACCCTATGTTTAGTAAATACTTTATTCTTTTTTTTTTTGCTTAAGGATGTCTTATCTTCCCCCCCGCCCCCCTCCTTCATGCCCTATTACATGACTTATCTTATTTGTGTTCTTCCTTTTGTTTTTTACCTAATTTTTTGTGTCATATTTTTTCAATAAAACATAACAATGAATTCCAACTCATGTATTTTTTTATTCATATAATACAGGAGAGAATTTTACAATCTGCTACTCTTTTACCCTTCTAGTCATTATTTCACTTAGGAGATAATGTCAAAAGGAACTGAACATTGTCACTGAATAATGCTCTCCCACAACAAGATGAATGTCAAGACATTTATGAAAAATAAAGGTTCACATGAAACAGATACCTATTTCAAAGCAGAAAAGCATTTTCCAGTCAAACTATTCAGTGCTGGTCACAAGATGTCTGTCCATTTGGATTGTTTTGAAAATATGAAATTAATGACAGACTCAGGTAGATTGGCAGCTTTCCTGCTTGATATTAATCATAAAAGTTCCATCTCATATGAGCAAGGATGTAAAACAAGTATCGGAATATTTTCCTTAAACATTTTCTGGTTAATTAGTTGCATAGAAATGCAAAATTCAAGAGGTATAAAATATACAATATCAGTAGTTAGAAAATAGGAGTATTATTTTATATCTATATAGATATATAGATATCATAACGTATTGTTTAACTTTGCCCATATATCAGATGAAACTAGTGAAACTGAAATAAATACACACGATTGCTACTGGCTCTGTGTTGGCAGACATCTTAACCAAATACAGAAAAAAAGTAGCTCGTAACTCAAATAGTATTGAAATATTATAGGGCAAATATAGATACCCTATATGCACTTGATCTTGTAAAGACATTTTCCAGCACTATAGGACACAGAATTCCACTTTGTTGCAGCAAATGTTAAATTCAATCCAATTTTTTGTGTTGCCCTAAATAACTAATAACTAGAAAACACAGCTGAAAACAAAGTTAACAAGACATGGTTACTGCTGCCTTCCCAGTTTCCATTTGCAGTGCTTAATAAATTAGTCTCCTTTCTATATCTTTCACTCTGTTGTTTTGACACCAGCAGTATGGTGCCATGATGTGCATAGTCAATAGAAAGTCTCCCTGGAGAAATAGCTTCAGCAGCACACCTTTAGGAAACCAAATAAAATTTGTATGAAGTGTTTACTATGCAAAGTAAACAAAAAATAAACATTTTTAAAAATTAGGAATATTCAAGTACATGTGATTAAGATGATAATTTTACAGACACTAATCAAAGTTGGCCTTACTCTTTTAAGAAATTTTTATTAAGAACAGCAAAAAGATAATAATATACATGACTTTTCTATTGCATTGGTTGCAATTACTGTTTTGATATGAAGTTTCCTCTACTGTATGAGAAGCAGACATCACATATTCATGTGAGCTGATGATCATGTTACAGGTTGGCTTAATGAGATTAATGCTTTTTTGTGATTATTATGGTAATACATTGCCTGTGACTCATACAATTCTCTTCTATTAATTAGTATGTGATTGCCTTAGTATAATTCATCTCTTCAGAAGTCCCAAGTTTATTATACTAAGTTATATAGTTATTGACTTTATTACATAGTTTATTTCATTATGAGTTTGGTGGTGGATTTTTTTCTGATTGAAATTTCATCTTTCTCAGAACCCATAAATCTCAGTTTATGTTCTTGGGATTTTTTTCACTGACAGAATTATAGAAAGTATACAAAACAAGTCATTACTTGTACTCAAATCCCGAGAATCACCATTATCTTTAAAATGCTACTCGGGATATGGTAGAAACAGTCTAAGGAAATGTCATACCATATCATGTCTACTTAGGCTGATTTTGTGCTTCCAAGGATGATGCATAAGATTTAGGGAAATGGAAAAGGTGTCATGATTTCTGCAGTTTATTATTTAACACAGTATACCTTTGATGGAGAAAATACCATCAGAGTAGAACCTTGTGAAGCACCAAAGACTTAGAGCAACAAAAGTGCACCACCATTTCCCTTCGATCAGCAGCCAATGTAATGCATTGAAAACACTCAGGAAAGCTGCCCTGAGTTGGCTGTCTAAAGCCTTTGAGCTCTAAGAATGAGTCTGTGTTGAGATGTTTCTGAAAAAAACAGTGCAGCAAGGCTTGCAGTCAACACTAGAACCCTTAGAGCAATAGCTTGAATATATTTGTATTTTACAGTATTTGTATTTTACAGTAGTTTCTCTTTCTATCCTGTTCTTTTTTCATTCTCTCCCTTAAGCAATGTGGAGAAGAGTAAGGGGTATTCTGCTAAATTCCCTGTCTGAAAGGAATTCTCCTTTGAAAAAGAACAAATGTGGCAATTAGAGACCAAACAGAAAGAGAAAATTCATGCCCAAATCCTGAAAAACTTTTGTGATTTTTAGGTAACAGAAAAAGTGCATACAAAGTATGCTATTACTCTGTAGGAAAATGATATGTGTTTCTCATAGAAATTCAAAGCTAATTACACATTTTTTTGTAGAAATGTTAAAAAATAGTGATCATACATGGTGAGAACACCACCTTATTACTGTTCAATCAAAATAATCAAGATACAGTAAAGATACAAACGTCTTCTTCTGAACTGCCAACCTACCAATTAAAATTTTCTATCACATTATAAAGTCAGACTCAAGCTTAATCTTGTAATTTGTTATGACAGAAGTATAATACTTCACCAAATGACTGAATAAATGTAGTATTTTTTAGTAATTGTGTGTGTAGCCACATATAATACTCTCTTTGAGAGGAAAAAAAAAGTGCAAAAGAATAAAACCCTTGCTAGTTTAGGATTCTAGAACAAATATGTAATGTCTCTTTCTATACGTTTGGTAGATAGAAGCTCACATTTTTATTATGTTGAATGCCTTAATTGAAAAAGCTCTTATATCAATTTAAATTCTGTTCTCTTCACATGCAGTGTACTCATGATTTTTGACAGAGGAAACTTCATATGAGCAAATTAATATTCCTCATAACTTAAAAACAAAGTGCAGGAGTGTTATAATGGCTATTTCTTTGCAGTGTAGAGTCTCAGTGCGTACATAGGCTTTTATGGCTTTCTTGATGTTATCTCCCTAACTAAAAATCATTCTTCAGAATTGGAGAAAGGTTATAAAACTTAAATCCTGGAGATACTTTATGGATTAAAAATACAACATTTGACTGATTATCTATGACACAGTTCATCAGTGTTTCTACATAGGAAATGTAGAAACAATAAAGTATTTGTCAACAAAATTATCATAAAGACCAGAATTTGTCATATTGTTGCCTAGATGCAGAGTTTCTGAAAATCTTAGTAATGACAGAAGAACCTAATTAAATGTTAGTCCCCTGCATCTTTTCATATCTTTCCAGTTACTTGCTAGACATTATAGGGTGCACATCTGTGTTAGTTTTGGAACTCTGAACTTCCTCTTATATTTGGTCCAGATTTGCCTTGTGTAACTTAAGTGTACAAATCTCAGCACCTGAAGTTGGCTGGGATGAATCCAAGCCTTTGACGCAGTAACTCTTTAAACATTTGCTCCTTTCCTCCAGCTCTCTGGTAATTTCTTTTTGCCATTTTTACTCTTTCTCTCCTGATTACAACACTCTCCTAATAACAGCACCTGACATTTTCAGTGTACAGTTTTCCTTTCAGCAATTTCATAGTTTCCCAAAGCATGGAAGATTCCTAATAGACATGAAAAGTATGATTTTCCTCATGCAAAAATTGCTTATTACTTTTTAAGGAAACTGAATCCAAAGTTGATTATGAAGATGAAGTCATATAGTCTTAGATGGGCTATTTTAGTCAAAATCAGAGAAAGTTATAAGCAGTGTAGCTTCAACATTAAAGAATTTGAAAAATCTATTTCAGAGTTGCCAATGTCCCATAGTTTAAGTGTATTTGCACTGTTTTGATTCTTTTGAACCACAGTGGCCTTATTCTCCAGCAATTCTGGCAAGTATTTCATGTACTAAACACTATTCTGCTGTGGCTTGCTCTGTTCCTTCTACTAGAGTTACCATAAATAGCAGTTAAATATTTACTAGGGTCGAAACATTTATTTTTACTTTCTATGTGGCAATCATGGTGAACAAGCTAATGAGAGTCTTGCTTTCCTGTAGAGAAAAATTCTTATTGAACATCAGCCAAACTTTGAGTTCTTCTGGGTTTGCTTAGAAACCTTGAATTCATCCAGCTTTGCTATTTATATTTTTTTATTTATTTACTGTTTGTATATATCGTAATCATGACTTCTTTTCAAGAAGAAATACTGGAAAGCAGACAGAAATGTTGCTACATAAAAGATAATGATTCCTTACATGAAAGCATTTTATTAAAAAAGAGATTAGAGTCCTCTATAATGTGAAAGATTCCTGGAGTTTGCTGGATAATTAACATAAATACAACACTTAAACATGAAATAAGTCTGAATGAATGTTTCTGGTTTAAGAGTTCCCAAAGACCATCAGCGTAACCCTCACTTAGATAAGACTAGCAGCTGGCTATGGACCTTACATATTGCCGCTTTGTTTTAGAAGCCAGATGTAACAGTGCTTGAATATTGTTCTTTGCCATATCTCAGGGTTTTGAAATTATATGAAGTTCTTTTTGACAAGCTTATTGGTGGTAAAACAACAGAATTTCTAATCTGCTCCGGATCTATTTTTACTTATCCCATTAAAAATGAGATCCTGTCCCTGAATTTATTAATACCTACTTAATACCTACCTCTTACCTGATTAATTTTTTAAAAAGAAAATAGTATATGGTACTAAGAAGTTTTGATTTCGAAGCTTTTTATAGGAACTTATATGTGTTGATTTTGAGATCAATTGTAGTACCCACGCAGAAGGTGAAATATGTAACTAACAAAATGCTTTAAGAGAAAAACCTCATTGTTTTGATCTTACTACAGGGCATTTTATATACTAATCCCTCAGAAACAGTGAACATTTGACAAGTATATGTGAATTCCCTATATGAAACACTACTCTCAGGCTTAGCAGAAATGACTGAAATAATGTTGACTTTTTTTGTTTGTTTTTAACATACAGAGAACCCTAGATTAACATAGAATGAAGATTGTAACCACAACAAAAATTACTACCATTTCAGGATTTAAGAGATTTTTTTTAATAGATGTTAAAATTAGCCCAATTACAATATCTAAAGTAATAATTTGCCATTCAGAGTTTTTGAGTCCCACTGAAGTTATTAGCTGAAAGCCTTTTGTTTTCTTTGCTCTAGAGTACCTTTTTAACAAATGACTTGAAGAAAGTTTTCTTCTTCTCCGAAGTATCTGTCTTCTGTACTCTCAAAGAGCAAATATAGCCCAAGATCTTATCAGTGTTGGTGTATGAACTTTTTTTAATTAATTTTTATTCTATATACATGTCAGTTTGACTCCATTTATTTGGGTATTTAAATTTATACAGAAAAAAAAGGAGGTATTCAGTATTGTCCCTTTTTTCAGAATTAGTTGTCTGTCTGCGTGATATTCCATCACAAAATTACTAAGAGAATAAGACTGAAGATTTTGAGAATAGGACTGAAGATTTTGTTAGTGAAGATATGCTAAGTAGTCTGTAAGAAAGCATGGTTCTTGCTATCATAGTTTCTCCCTTTGCAGTCAGTGGGAGAGTTGTGATAAATTATGTAAACAATCCTACTCTGTGGAAAACTTTATTTAAATTATTCGCTCATTATTTCATCTTTTTTTTTGGCATGTGCTCTCTATATTTAATATAGAGGAAGGTGTTGTCAAAGGAATAACAGCGACTTTACTGATGTGTATATAATTGGGATGTCTGCTCTGACTGATAACAATAAATCTTTAACCAAACTTCCACATATTTGTTTCCTGTTAGGCTACTGTAGTAACCTCAATTTCCAGCCTGTATTTGTTTATCTGCTTGATGTAACACTTTGACTGAATTTGTTGCTTTGGTATTTACCCAAAGTCTTCAGAGGGTAAGAAGGGATTTTTGCATTTCAGAGGAGCTTAACCCTGATATGTTTACACTATTATTAAAGCCAGGTGGCCTACATGGAGGTCAACAACTTCTCAAAGAGAACATGATACCTAGCATTTTGTCTTGCCAGATCAGATTGCTTTCTCAGAAGGGACTCAGGAGGTACCAGGAAAGGATTTTGTTTCTTTGCAAAGCAGAAGTGTTATGCTTCATTGAATCGGTTTGTTTAGCAGTGTCTTTTCTCCATATCTCAATCCCTCTGACTTTAATAATTAATTTAAACAGTGGTACATTGGATCTATTTTTTAAAGTTTAATTCTTATGGAATTTGATATTTTATTTTATTTTATTTTATTTTATTTTATTTTATTTCTCATTACATTTGATAAAGGCAAGTGTTCCTAATAATGCAGTTTGTGAGTAGGCTGTTCCAGTGAATTAAAAAAATATTCACAGAAAATGTTGTGTGTATAAATGTCTTATTTCTTGTAGGATGTTTATTGTACACACAGCACAAAATTTCACTTCATTGATATGCTGGGGAGACATTCAGTGAAAACACAGCTCTTATCTTCAAGTTCCATGGGAAGGGCTGTTTCACTGCATTTGTGACCAGCTGTACTGAAGAGTAATATCTTCATTTGGGGGTGGATGAAGTAATTAAGTAATCAGTTCAAAAGTGCTGTTTTCTAGATTTGAAAAAGAAGATATTTTCCCTGAATGTTAATGCGGTTTACAGGCTCTGGGGTAGATTATAAACTCTGGTGTTTTTTCAGTTGCAAACCTCAGAAAAGAACAAAATACAGAATCTGCAAACGCAATAGAATATTTTCAAGATAGCATCTTCACATTTTATCTCGGTCGCTACAACCATTGCTCAATAGGAACACCTTAACAGGAATTTCTAATGCTAAGATCAGTGAAAACAAGTCCCAGATATCGTAAGTAATAAATATGTCAATAAAGCTTTAGTGAAAATAAGTATAACCATTCAGTATCACACTGAATTCAATAAATGCTGTTGCAAAAGGATGTTGTTTGGCAATAATATAATTTTACCATTAGTCTACTAAAAACATTTGTTTTTCTTTTACTAATATGGAGCAAACATAATGCCAATTAAGGTAAACAATAAATAAAAAAATCTTCAACATGGCTATATTTCACCAGTATTTAAGGTTTTAAACAAAACTCAATGTATTGGGATCAGATGTATCTTATTTCATCTTTAAACATTTCTCCCACAGCAGACTTAAGGTTTTGTAAGCTGGAGGAGTAATATCTTTAAGATGACAGCACAACAGTGCCCGAAACATAGAAATTATGCATCCATGAGTGAAGTTTTAAAAAAATTGGAAGACTAATTTCCAAATTAAGACCAGGATTTCAAGGGTTATCTAGTGTGACATAAATAATTGCAAGTGATTATTAACGTCAGACTCTCATGCCTCATCTCAACGCTAAGGTTTAAATAGCTCCAGATGAACTTTGGGCAAAACAGATGAATGCTAGCATTTGACTAAATAACTCATCTATACTCATGATTTAGGATACTAAATCTGAGAGCCCAGAAATGAAAAGCCAGTTACATCATCTGTTCTTATAAAAAAATCTGGTCATTTTGATTTACAGCTAATTGTTCTGCACAGTTTTTGTTGGGTTTTTTTCATAGCACTTTTCATAAAAACACTATGGAAGAACCAATTTTTTTTACCCTACAGTGTATTCCATTCTGTGCAGAATGAAAGTTCCACTCTTTTAAAATGAAAATGCAAACCAGAAAAGAAAGAGTCAAATTACTTCTGATAAACATGGCTCTGCTGATACAAAGAAGTATCAGCATAAAATAAGGTTGCTATAGGTAGATGTAATATGCATCGTTACTATTTCCATGTTAAGTTGTTTGCATCTATGATCTTTCATTCAGTGCAAATGAGGATATTTCCAACGGTTGAGTAATTCCCCAAGTCTTTGACATACTCTATGTTTCATCCTCTGACGTTGAATAGGCAAAATGTTTCCACCCAAATTGTGAATATTTCTTGACTCTGGATTCATGTAAGTTTCTTTTCTTTTTTTTTATCTGTAACTGAATTTCTTCAACATAGTAATTGATCTTTATAGAAAAAACAGGATATGTAGACAACAGCAAGGGTGTGTTGATGGTGGTTAGTTACTATAAGGCACAGAGGATTAGGCAGCAACTGTTGATGAATGTCCCTGACAGCATTTACACAACTAATTGAAAATCTGTTTTTGCTGCAAATACATTTATATTCATTTGTAATGGGTATTTTAGTTTCTTTCTTCAATGTTTTGTACCTTCTGGTAATGTATTTTTCAAAAGTAGTTTACCATTTGATTGTTTTCCTCTTTACGGTAATGTAGCTTTTTCAGCATTTAATTGAACTCCTAGTTTTGCACATTTACCTTCAGAAAATCATACCAATCTGTTGATGGGCTTAAGTTTCATTACAGCATCAGAACCTGTGTGAAGAAACCGACTTTGTATTCATTGTAAGACTTTTGTGTCTTGACTACATGAATCATTTCACACTGGGACCACAGGCAACAGCTGCACTTGCAGGAAGCATGCATTGTGGGGGGTTTGCAATATGAGTAATCAAGCCGTGAGAGGAGGTCAGCAGACTGTATGTCTCTTAAGACACTGTACTAGAAAAGCCTAAACCTCCAAGCTGCATCAAGAAAGAGGAGACAGCCTCTGTGGATTTTAAACTGGGAAATGGAGACAACTAGGCTGGTAAAGGCTGCAATCTTAGGAACTCTGGCATTAGTATGACTGTTCCTATTCCACCTGCACGTATGACTTGCAGAGCAGATTTGGGAACCCAGCACAGGCAAAGGCCAAAGACTCTGATCTACCTGTGCCTGAGATCTCTGGCAGCAATGGCAGGATAGAGCAAAAACTGATGATGGGAACTGCCTCCTATGGTGATGCAGGCTGCTAAGCTGACTCTCTATGTTAGCATGGGACACTTGCTGCATGCTGAGGGTTTTGGTCCAGAACATCTTGGATGGACTGACAAGGTTTGTTCACCTTGACAGTTGATGAGACTATTAGCCCACATTTCTTCTCCATATCGGCACTAACAATAATCAGGGTGATTAGGACTTAGTATGTAGTGACAACACATTTCCAGGGAATAAGAAGGGTGTGGTGCCTGGTGACTTTTGCCTGGTCTAGCTGACATTTGGGAAAGGCTTGCAGAGAAGTGGATGAATCTAGGAAGACTGGTTTCACGTTTGGTTTTTTTGGCAATAGAGTTTTTTTGACTATGTAATCTTTTGTGAGGATTGCTTGGAAGAGAAGGGATCCACCTGACTAAATAGGGAAAAATATCTTTGTTATGAAGCCAGGGCATCTCTACGGTATTGATCTATGAACAAGAAGGAAGGAAAAGAATAATCAACAATCCAGTGAAAAAGCAGTGAACCAAGTTGGGAAACAAAGAACAAGAGATAACATAAACCCTAAGGACTTCAACAGCTAGTCTACTGCTATGGATAGAGGTGGACTCTTCGGGAAGGACAGCCTGGGCAAGTAAGATGGGAGAGCTGCCCTTCACTTAGGAGAGCAGGATTTCTGGAGCCATTTCTTTCTTTGGGTGATGGGCCAGCCAAATTAGTGTGCAGACCAAACTGGGAAACAGTGATAAGTGCCTGCTGCATACTATCTGAATGAAGAACAGTAGAATGAATAATCTGAAAGAAGAAGAGCAAGTAGATGAAGCCACCTTCAGGCAACTTCAGATTTATAGGGCATTGTCTTCTTGGGACAATTGACTCACCCCAATGTTTGCTCAAGGGACAAGACAGAAGAGCACAAGTAATTCAGGAGGGTTATCAAGTGCATTGCCAACAGGTTCTTGACACAGGCGATCAAGGAACCAGGGAGGGAAGATGAACTGCTGGATCTAGCACAGAACTGGAAGCAAGAAAAGGTTCCTTCTGTCTCCAAAACAGCAAACAGAAACATCTGGGAAACTGCAGGCCAATCAGCCTCACTCTGGTCCAGAGAGTTCATTTTGTTCATTCTGTTCACACAGAAAGTTTCTTAATTCTTTTTTGATCCTTTTTTTTTTTTTTTGCAAAAATTTCAAAATATAATAAATATAATTTCTATTTAACCTACACGGTTTAACCCATAACAATTGTTGAATCATTCAGTGGTTTGAACAGAAAATATTTTTGAAATTTGAAATTTGAGAATTGAAAAATACTCTTTAATGAGTTTATTTTCTTGCAAAAAATTAAAAATCCCTGGGAATTTATGTGTACACCTAAGCCGTAATTTTTCTTTTCTTTCATTTATTTGTAAATTCATCTTGATAGTACTTCACAAATGATCGAATGATGTTAAGCTATTAATTTTTCTCTGATGATATCACTATTATTTCAAGTTTAAGTTTTCTTAACCAGTAATTTTACAAAATATCAAGCACCAGATTTTAACAACTCTCTCAGGAAATCAGGGAAAACCAGAGTACCTGTATTATTCCATTGTGTTGACATAATTGGATCACTTGCCCTCTGCCACCACTTAGTGAAACATTTGTATTGACTCACAGGTCAAGTATCTATTAAAATAGTGATAAATCAATCGCCAACCTCGCCCTCATCCACAGAAGTACAGAAGCTGCAAAGTAATGACTGCAGTTCAATGACTTAGTGGGCTTTTTTGTCTCACATAATGAGACAGAAATCTTGGGTAGTTAATTAAGGCACTGTATATTTGAACACCTCCATAAAAAGTCAGTGGATCAGTTGACACAAATCAAGGCATGAATCTAAGAAACTGCAGGTGGGATGAAGTGAACAGAGCCTATCAAAGCTTATCACATTTGAAAGTCAAAGACACAAGTTCCTCCGTTAAAATATTCAAAATTACGTGTGCTTCTCTTTTCCTTGATCTTTATTACCTTTCTCTGTAAGCACGTAAGAGCTATGTGTATTGACTGCAATTTATGCATTGAAGTTCAACCATGTTTTTATGTTTAGTTTAAATAAACAGTTACAACAGTATCCCACCACCTTTCTATTACAATAACTCTATGTAATTATTTTCTTTACATTTTCTCGGAGACATAGTTCTTGTTTGAATTGGTAGATTTTTTCCAACCCTTTTGCATTTCTTTAATTGACACAAAATGAACAATATTACACTTCTTGTAAGGTAAGCAGGTTGTGTGGAGCTGTCAGTGTAATTTATCCATATGTCAGAGGACAAGAAGAGTCTTTATAAGATGATCACTCTATTTAGTGAAGAAAAGGTCCCTGAGGAGTTTATTTCCTTTGTGGTTTTTTTAGAGTGCAGCTTTTAGCTATTTGTATTGTGAGCATTTCTTATAGGAAATTCAGTGGAAATAAATATTTGATCTCTGGTGTCTCATTCTCACTTTTCAAAAGTTACCCTGACCATTTGAGACTACTCCCTAAGTCTTTCCATATCTGTCTTGGGATAGTAACAGCCTTCACTAGAAGCATTGTTTGGATTTGGGACTCTCCTAAAACCTATAGAGCTCTCACTCACTGAATCCTAGAATTTGCTGTAAAAATATGTGATAGAATTTGCTGTAAAAATATGTGATAGAGAAAGCACAGGCAGTTTCTTTTTTGAAAGCAACTCCTGAAATGGACCACTTGTTTTCTGTTTCACACACTAAACTCTAGAAGTGAACTCCATCATCTCCTCTTGATGTACTGTTTCAGAGGCAGTCCAGAACAAACACTGTCACAATAGTGCTGTCAGATGAAAATTTACTAGAGGGAATGAAGCTACTCCTGACATAAGGAAATTCATTTAATTGTTTTTATACCAGAGAATCTGACTGTTCTGTAATAATGCTAAGGATTAGAAAACTGCAGACAAGCAATAACTTTACTTCCCTTGGGTCAGATGTTTATCCTCAAACAGGGGGGAATTTTCTAAGTACAAATCAAATATTTTGATTTTTTGATTTTGCATTTAGTAATAAAAAATAATGCAATCCATGAATCTTAATGATAGGGTGATATTCATTAGCCATTAAAAACATTTAGTCATTGTTGAGACCTCTACAACCATTGTCTGCTGCTTACTGTGGGCTAACTTACTTGACCTCTAAAATGACATTAAGTAGTATTCAGGATTATCTTTACGTCATTCCCAGGTGCATTATGAGAGTTTTAGTGTCTTAAGTTAACCTTTTTTCCCCTGTTCTTTAAAGGAAATTCTGATGTCTGATTTTCTTCCCCTTTTGAAACACACATGAACCATTTTTTTGTACCAACTTGACTTCTTCATATCTGTGCTGTAGAGACTAAATTTTTTTTTTTTTTTTTTTTGTCTAACATGACACATACATATTTTGGCAACTGTAGATCTTTTTGAAAGACATAATTGCAAACATAAACATATTTTGATGCATGACAGTAAGTAGCATGGAACATAGAAAATCCATGGACCTGATCCTCACATGGGGGAAAAAACAGAATCAAACCATATAACCTCTCCCTACCACCCTTCTACACATGCGTCTTGAGTGTATTAGTTGAGAAGTCAGAAAATTCATCATGCATACCATATAATGGAGACAATCATCATTCAACAC
>JAWWES010000094.1:42532956-42544980 GCA_035583135.1 Lophotriccus pileatus
TATACTGGAGACAATCATCATTCAACACTTTTATAGTACAATGGCATGAGTTCATGCAAGATGGTTAAAATAAAATGAAAAGAGTCTTATATTAGCTACAGATTCTCAGGCTGATTGTTTTCTCTGCATTTTCTTTAGATTTTTCTGTTGGTTTTTTGCTACCATTTACTGACAGTGCAAGACTGAATATATTCCTTGAAAATTTCAAGAACACACTAAATCCATAATGCAAATTTTTTTCCATAAAAATAATTGTTCCCTACTATTTCATATTAATTTAAATATACTGGAATTGCCAACCTTTTTTAATTTTGGTGGAAAGTATATTATAAATACAATGAAAATTGCCACATTTAGATTATTTTTAATAATGCAAATGGCTATATATCTACAAATCTTCAAACATAAAAAATAACACTGAGCATGGGATTAGTGCTGACAATAGTCAGGGAAATGGGACTAAGAAATAGTTTTCCATGACTTTACTAGAAGAGTATTTTTCTTATTTTCTTATCATTGATTTTATTTCAACAGATAAATGAACCCAGTTCTTCGTCATTTCAACACAGTAACCTCCTGTTTCCCAAGTGTTTCTCAAAGTGCATTTTTTTGTCCACATGCTATGTTCGTAGTTTTTTTATGAATCCAAATAAATTGGCCACATTTAATTGTTCATACGTTCTTTGCCTTGAAAATTATATTAAAAAAGGGTCCTTCTGCATTGTAGAGCATAGGAGCATGATAGCAAACATGGTGTCCTTTGGCTCTCCTCAGTGGAGAGCTCAGTTGCTTCTCATCAGTGCAAATTATCCAGCCTGAAATCCTCTATTTCCATGGTTTGCTCAAATGTGCATTTGGGGTTTTTTTTAACCTTTTTACATGAGCCCTGAAATGCAGTACACGTGATAGGTTAATTTGAAATGATTAGAAGGTATTTTTTGTATATTACTCTTATTTCTATTTTTTAATGAGAAACTTAAGGAAGGTATCTTTTCCATTTTTCGGTTGGTTTTGGTTTTGCTTTGGTTTTTTTGTGTGTTGTTTTGCCACTGCAAAATGTAACAAGTTATTTCACCTTGTTAATTGTGGAGGAAGTTGAGTTGGTTTGGTTTGGTTTGATTTGGTTTGGTTTGATTTTATTGGAGTGCTCTCTTCTTCAACACCAGAAACACAAATTTCAAGTCAAAAGCTAAATAAAAGCTGGGAAGTCCAAATTTATAGATTATAAACTTCCTAATATATGAGTTCTGGTGATAGGTACACAGGTATAAACTGCATATTCAAGTGACAATATTATGATTTTAATTCAAGAAAACATGGGTGTTCAGCAAGGGACATAACCATATTGCAGCAGGTTCCATGAACTGAATAACAGGGGATCCAGGAATAAAGCATTAATGAATTTCAGATTCTATATGCAGCCTAGAGTAAGTTTGCATTCTATATTCAGATTAAATAGATCACATGAAATCTTAAGTAAAAAAATGATACTCAGAAGATTGACTACATTTTATGTAGCCTTTTAGAAAGTAGTTAGTTCCACTTCAATTAGGTTTCACAGATTAGAAGTTAAAATAATGGCAGTTCTTGGGGGTTTGATTTCCATTCTGCTTTGATTATTACAGTTAAAAGATTAAAAAAAAAAAAAAAAAGCAAATGCATAGCATTTTATATTTGCTGTGTTCATCATTGGGGTGTCCAAGTGCATAAATAAGAGCAATACTCTGTCATGACTCCGGTGTCATGGTGCAGTGTTATACCTTATGGACAAGTAGATAAAATGTCCAGCTTCAATCTTTGTTGGATAAATCTGGAAACATAGCTTACCCCTTATTATTATCTCTTGCTTTATAACTCTGTGCTAATAAACCCCTAACCTTGCAGATTTTCAACATATAATACACTAAAATAATTCCTTCATATTAAACAATTTTACTGTAGAATTATGTTAACACAGACAACTTGAATTACTCTTTCCAGAAAAACCACCATAATTTGAACAAATGTCATCAAATTTTATCAACTTCTTGCTTATATTGTGCATATGAAATAATGAATATAAAGAAAAAATGTTGCCTAGTTATTTCCTGTTTCCCTTTTCTGCATACTGCAATTTATTTCTCTATTAAAAATTAGGGGAAGAAGAAAATGTATTGTGCAATGGGAATGAAATAAAATATCAGTTCAACCAGAAAAAAGATGGTGTGATTTGCTTATAAGAAGCAGAAAGAATGTTTTAAAGGTGTTACTGCTGTGAAGAATATTTACGAATCAGCATGCCAGCTGATTCTGAGCCTTGTGGTCCATGACCACCAAAACATGTCCCAGTCTTGCTATAAAAGATATTTTGCTTTGCTTCATTTTTTATGGAGAAGTTTTGTGACAGTTAATACACCTGATCAGTTTGGCTGATCTTTTTCACTAGCATAACAGTTAACTTCAGTAATCAGCCAAATTGTAGCTGGAATAATTACAGCCTAGATAAATTACCTTCCTTGTTTTTGATAAGGCATTATTGTATTTAATTCCTTGGCCTAGATTTTGTGTTAATGTCAATATAAAATATCCTTTTATTGTCACTATTTGTCATTTTATATTCCAAGTTTCTGTAGGGAACAAATTGTTCCTGTTAAGAACTGTTTGGAATATAAAAGTAGTAACAACTAACAGAATGTAAAATGCAATATACCTATTATGAAAACTAATGCAGTGATAGCAGACTCTTTGTTGCCACAGTTAAAAAGAAGGCGGCATAAGTTACTGTCCTATCATTTCTGTATGACAGTGCTTATCAGTATTGGCAGTCTGATTCTTGTGAGTCCTCCATCTGGTCACCTACATTGTCTTTTGTCTTATACTATTGCAATGGCTCTGGGGCAGTGCCAGCATTTTCAGTCTTTATGTTTGAAGATCACCCAGTACAACATTAAAAAATGTTGATTACTCAGCAGTCCTACTGATGATGCAGCTGTGCCACATGATTATTCCTGCAGAACAATTTTCAGAAACACCAAAATAATGAGTAATAATGAGAGGAGCCCAAATAAATGTCTGGATGTGTTTTGACTAAATGCTAAATTTTGACATTTGTTTTGCTGTACCTAATTCTGCATTATCAACGTGTGCCTAAGCATTGTAAATCCCCTTTCAAAATAACAAAATTATAGTATATGGAACTATAGACATTCTGAAAAGACACTCAACTTTGGAAGGTAGTCCTTCTCCAGCTGAAGTATATAAGCTAATCATCATTCAGTTTAATAAATCTGTGTGTCACTGAAAACATATGTAAAATTGTAGTTTTCTTTGTTGACCAGGACTTTAGGTCCTGGTCACTCAGAGAGCCAAAAAATCCTCAACTTTCTATGCTGCTTTTCAACCCTTTTGCAAAAGTTACGCACATGCTTTATTGCTACTTTTCATATAGAGGACCAAGAAAAAAATTAGCTAAAATATTAATTCCTCTGTGTGGAAATGAAACATGAGCCTGTGGTTTGCTGTGAAATTTTAGATGCTTCATGATAAAGTGTGTGTTCAAAAATATGCAGTGCTTAATAAGGAAGAGATATATAAAGAACTAACATATCATACTTATTATTTATCTGCTACTTAAAATTGAGTAGTGCCTTTGGAATTGGCTTTACATTTTGTGCACAATGTCTTTACTTAAATAATAGCATTACATTCTCTCTACTTTTTAATCTATGGTTGTGTAATGAAACAACTATAGAATGTTCATAAAACCTGGTAGTGAACAAATTCTACCAGAAACTGTTTTTAGAAAGTATATTATGTTAATATATTGCATAGAGCAAAATTTCTCTTCTCCTCCCTACTTAACCCTAATTACTACATTCATAAACTACATACGTTTTGAGTCCAAGAAAACTAAATAACTAAATTGATAATGAATTCAGTTTCTTCTACACCATATATTATGTTTAAGTTAAAATTACTTCTGCTTAATAACGTATATAATTAGACTTCTTATTAAATCACTATTTTGCTCACTTTCAGGTAAATAGAAGTTCATATTACTCAGAATGTATTAGACTTAAAATTTTTAAGGAAAGATGCCATAATAGCAATGACAGTTACGTTTCATAGATGAGAAATGACTTCTCTTTTCATGAGCAAACTAAAGGCCATCTATGTACTACCTTGCCCTAGAGGTTAGGTTAATGTAATTGCGCTTCTTTTCCAAAAGACAATTAGGCTGTCCCATGTCCATGTACGGTAGATTAGTTTCCTACTTATTTTAAAAAATATTAATTTTTTTACTTTAATGTTTAAAATCAAAATGAATATTTTGATGAGACTTCTAGTTATTCTCAGCAAGCATCAAAGAGCCAGGTTATGTTATTGCAGGTAATGAAATTTGGCTAGTCTAGAGGTCCTTTTCTTTTCACATAAAGTAGCTTTGTCTGCCATTCCTCTGGACAGACTGAAGAAATCCTTTTGCTCTTATGAAGTTTGTGCCATAAGAAGTCTAGAACCTTTCCCATACCTAGCAAAGAATGTAACTCTGAGTTGTTAATCTGCTATACAGTCACTCTGAGAACACATATGAGTACCGTGTGGTACTCACTTCTCAGGTAGCTCAAAGAACTTCTCATGTGACCCTTTCAATATCTTTTAAAGATAATACATGCAAAATGACCCATTGCACTTCAGTCACTTGTGGAAGATGGGGAATAATGCACATTTTCCAGCAAAATTTTCACTTGAAATTTCAGATGTGAGCAACATATATCCATAATTCCATCCAGAATTTATACAGGGCTGGCAAGTGTTATACACCAAAGTACATGTTCACAAGGACAGGGAGAAGAGAATGTGCTCATTCTGCTTCTTCTGAGTTGTATATATGATGCATACATATTTCAAGCTGTCTTAAGAATTCATTAATTGATTTTTTTTTTTTGCTTTCCTATGCAAGACCCAGTCTTACAGTCCATACAACTAAAATATAATATGCAATCTTTTTTTATTTTCTCTGTAATATATGTGTTAGTAACTGGGCAAGGTACAAATGAGTGCTTGATAGAACTTACTGCAATGCATAAGGGAGATGACAAATATTCTTAGCTACTAGGGTTCTGTCTTTCAGTGGAATGCTGACTTTTCTAAATTATAATTTTACATTGACTCCTATTAAGGGATGCCAACAGTATTGTACTGTTAAAAAAAAGTGAAGAAAATTAAGATAATATACCAATATTTTATTTCTCCAGTGATGCACAATTCAAGGTGTCTTTTCATCAGCGCAAACATGCTTTTAAATTACTGTCACAGTTTGACAGCAAAACCACTTTTCACTTTTTGATATTTTGCTTCCCATTTTTTGAGATATTCCAGTGCATCAGCTGTTGCTTCAGCTGTGTTCCAGTACCTGGCCATATGTGCAGTACATGCTTGTTTAGTGAGAAATAAACCATCATTGAAGGTAAGTTCAGCTTGTTACTGCAAAGCCATATGCAACTGCAATCTGAAATTATAATAAAATATTGTGCTGCAGTAACATAGGGTAAGTGTAGAAGAAATTTTTAATAGAAGGAGTAACAGCTTTCAGTAACAACCTCTTCAGACTAACTTGACCACCATCTATTATTTATTCAAATTCTAGTTAAATATAAGCATAAAAGTAGGAAGTCTGATCATTAGAATACTAACTCCAGCTGATAAGCAGGATTATTTTTTTTTTGAGAGAATCTTAAATCCTATCATATATTATCGAGGTGTAATTTTTCCTTCTATATCTCCCATCCGTATTCCTGTTGTAAGCTTTTTAAAGCCTTTTCTTCACAAATTTGTGTTGGCCTGATTTTGGATCACTGATTATTGTAAATGTAATTGACAACCTCTTTTCTTATTTTTGACAGTATATGTAGCTGAGTTTTAATTCAGTATTACATATATATATACATATATATATATATATATATAAAAATTAAGGCCAATTCCTCTGGAGTGGTTTTAGTTAAAAAATAAAACCTTTTTTAATCTTTTTGCAAAGATCTGATGCAAACAACATCCAAGTCTCTGGAAAGATTTCCGGTTTCTAAAAGTAACTTAATTTATCATCTCTTTTTACTTTATTATGGGTTCTGAAGATAGTGAAAAGCTTGTAAAGTAAATGTCTTCTAATCCTTATTTTAACTGATTTGCTTTAAATTATATGAACTTTAAAACAATGTATAGTTAACTACCTACATATTTGCACAGGAAAACAAATGAGTATTTTTATTCTGTGACAAGATGCAATTCTGAAACAGACTATATTTGTTGTTTTGTCCCACCTTAATTCCAGATATCTGTTCTGGCTGTTCCAGATATTCCATTCTGAGCAGGCTGCAGATGCCAGAAGAAATTTATTACTGACTAGTTTAAACCCATGTTTTCATATAAAGTCCATGATAAAAGTTTTGTCTGGGTCTCCCTAATGTTTACCCTTCTGATGAATCTGCTTGGAGCTGTCATATTTCCTCATAGCCTTCCTTTTCTAGATTTAACAAGATGAGTAGTATCTTCTTAGGCAGAAGGCTGTGAGCTCTTCTGGCTATCTTAAAAAATTTTCGGTGAATGACTCTCTTATGTAGCTTTAGCATGTTTTCAATACAAATTATCAATACAGTTATCCTTTGTAGAGAGGTAAAGCTGTGAATTTTAGAACATATTGAACAACTTTTTTTCTCTTGTATTCTATTCTACATTGCCATAGTGTGAACAAAGTAGAAGGTCTCAGATGGAATTTTATAGTAGTGGTTTTTTTTACAAATACCAAGAAGGAAAACAGTGTCTTCTTAGAACATTAGCTTCTTTTCAGGAGAAAACCAAGCACCTTTCTGATTCTTTGATCAACTTTGACATTTCAGTTCCTTAGTTTCTTGCTCTTTTTCAGTAACTGAATTTAATGAATTTTTATCCCCAAATATTTTCTCTCTTCTAAGTTTGAGATTTAAAATACTGCTTTTAGAAACGTAACCTGTAAAATTATCATACCATCTCCAGCATAACAAAAAAAATGTAATTGTGTAACTAAAATTCAGATAAAAAACGAATTTTATTAAATTTGATAAAGTGGGATAAATATCTGGAAAAAATCAGGTTTTAGTGACTTATCAATAGATAAGCATTATTTTCTAGTGAAAGTACTTCCTTACAATTTTTTCCTTGTTTGATTTTCTGCGGCCAAAACATGTGTACATATGGCATTCCAAAAATCCCTAAGCATAGGTTCTTTGGTAGCTAAAAGGCCTGTTTAACACTTTGCTCTAGTTAGAAGAGAACAGTCTTTTAAACAGGCAGTGACCTAGATATTATAATTCATATTCTGGCTATTCTCCAAACGTTGAAGTTATTTATATCTGATATTTTAAATATTAAAACAGCAGGTTGATATTACCAAAAGTTCTGGGACTTTAGCTCACTTTTTTGTAGTCACCAATTATAATAGTCTCTCTTAATATAAAAAACTAGACTACATATGAAATCTCTTTATTTAGCAAAATGTTAGCCAGACTGAACTTTTCCAGTATTTCTTATAGTTCAATAGAAAACATGCACATACAGACACACATAAACCAAACATAAACAACCAACCAAAAAACTCTACAAAAATTCATTTTAAATGAATTAATCTTATGGAGATTGTTTGTTCCTTACATTAAAGTACTCAGCAATATTGCCCCTATTTTCAGTCATTTATTTATATTAATGGTATTTCCTTGTACATTCGTAAAAAGGAGACAAAAAATAAATAGAAAATGTAAAACCATTTTTTTCTTTTTTCGGGGTGAAGTTTTAAAAAAAAACCAAAGCCATTATTTTATTTTAAACAGGCATTATATTCTTCACTATCCCTAACAACAGGAAATATTATTTTTGTCTTTGATGTAATGAACAGCCACCCAAATTCAGAAAATATCCATACTGGTCCCATAAAGTCAGTAAGATTAGATAAGGCAACTGATAAGGTAGAATAATCAAGGATATTGCTTCCTGTAGAGAATATTAGATTTATAAGTGATAGGCTGAATTATATGGTATGTGACTATCCACACTTGAATGAAGCAACACAGTTCCACTGGTGTACTAACAGAAGTATTAATTAATGGCATTAATTGAATATTTGTTGTGGTTTATTTTTTGAAAGAGCCAGTTGGAGGAAAGACAAGCCAAAACCATATAACACACAACATGCAACATAGACCATGTAACATTTTTATGTAACATTTTTCAAGCACTATATTCTAAAATCTCTCAATATATTCCATGTCTTGTGTTCAACTTCCATCTGGGAAACAAAAACACAAAAAATAACACTATGTAAAACTTGATTCACTGTATTACATTGTCATGTTAACGTGTCTCAATGGATGGCGGTGAGGAGTTAGGTAATACAAAAATAAGTTGATTATTAAATTTGTATCAGATTTAAAATATAAAATCCAACCTATCCAAAACTCACTGAAATGTATTTCTGAATAAATACAGGAAAGACTGTAAATTTAAATATATTTAGGAATAAAAGAGTTGTAGATGGAATATCATTGAGAAGAAATTAGAACTAAAGGTAATTGCAATTATATGTAGAATCTAACTGTCATTACACGAAGAAAGATGATGATGGAGTAATTCCCCCACTGAGTTTACTTCTTGTGTAGAATGAATATAGCTAAAGACATCCACTCATTGAATTTTCCCTGGGATTGTGATAATTAAGGGTCACAAGAACATATATACTATGAAGTCAAGAAAGCAAACTGACACCATAGACCTGGAGTCACATATGAGTACAAGATGATAGTGCAGAACCAGTAGCACAAAGGTTTTTATAGCTCCTTAGTTAATCATAGGATTTACATTGTTTCATAACTCCAAACTTCATTAACCAGAGCAGATTGCTAGTTTTGTGATCCAAGTATTGAACTGAAGGCAGGCAGTATGCAAGATAGGATCATCCTAGGCCTCATTATCTAGAAAACTTAAAGCCCCATATAATTTCAATCTTTTTTAAAAAAAAATCATTTCCAGACTCTTAATACAGTCTCATAGTCAATGCAGCTTTGATAGTCAATATCCCAATGACAGAGTAAGTGCAGTATCAAAAGTGTGCCTAGAAAAGCTTGGAAAGACACATTTTCTTCTGAAGTTATTTCATCAACTTAATGATCCATAGCAAAAGCTCTGTGAATAGCTAGAACGGCAGAACATTGGAGAAAAGATAGCCACTATGTGTAAGAAAAATGAAAAGAAACAAGTATTCACTTGAAAATAAGCCTTACTTCTGTGTTTTCTGTCTCTGGTTTTCTGACTGATCAGAATAAGCATGAAGTACAGTTCTACACAAAAAAAAAAAGAAAAGGAGAAAGGTCAGGTCTGCATCAACTACATCAAGAAAAATATATGCTGTAGAGACAAAGGATGGAGGACTTGTTGAGAAGAAATTCTCTCCGTCACAGTAGCTTAATATTTCTATGTAACAGGAGAAACTTTTAAATGTGGCACTTGACTCTTTACTTGATATTTTAGTGATTGAAATTCTTGTTGTGTAATGATACACAGATAAAGATCCTGCCTTAGTAGTGTCTAGTATGACATCTGTGAAGTGTTACTACCAAGAGCTTTCCACCAACAACTTCATTACCAAGAAAAAGTGTTGTAGATGATTTTCTCATTCCAATCTCACTTCCAAGGGCAGACACGACTTTCATTAGACCACCTTGCTCAAAGCCCTATCCAGCCTGGCCTTGAACACCTCCAGAAATAGGGAGTCCACAACCTCTCTGGGCAGCTTGTTCCAGTGCCTCACTAACCTCACAGTGAGGAATTTTTTCCTGGTGTCTAACCTAAACCTACTCTCCTTCAGCTTAAGGCCATTCTCCCTTGTTCTATCATTACTTGCTGTCATGAAAAGTACCTCTTCAGACTTCTTTTAGACTCCCTTCAGATACTAGAAGGCCACTCCAAGGTCTTCTCAAGGCTGAACAGCCCCAGCTCTCCCAGACTCTCTTTACAGAAGCGGTGCTTCAGCTCTGTGTTCATAGTGTCTCTTCTCAGGACTTGTTCCAACAGGTCAGCATCTTTGTTGTGTTGAGGGTCCCAGACCTGGACACCGTACTCCACAAAGGAGCAGGTCACCCTACCAAGGGTTGTATTATGGGCTTCAATTGAGGTCTCTTTCCCCCTTATCAATGATGTTTTTGCAACCCTGACATTCTACACAGGAATCAGGCATATGATGCTATTGAACAAATTATTTCTTTCTTCCTTTGGTGGTAATGTCTTCTAAATTGTTTGTAATTGTCATTTTATGATCCAGACACTTCACCGAATGATATTCAGTCCAATGTGACTGTTTCAAATTAATTTTCAGTATTGACTACCACTGGCTATGCATACAGAGATGACACAAACTGATATATTCTAAGTCCAAAGCACCAAAGAAAATCTTGCCAGTCAGAACAAAAAAAAAAAAAAAAAACAAAAAAAAAAAAAAAAAAAAAAAAAAAGAAGCTGTAATTAGGTTTTGAAACAGAGCTAGAGGAGCATCTCCTTAGAATCAGAAAAGAATTAGTAAAGTCATCAGGCTCTTGTATCACTTATTTGCCCTGCTATTGAAATATCAACCCTACCTTCTTAGGCTCATGAGAAAGCAGTCTTTTTCAAGCCATGAGATATATTTCTAGAGAAGTAAATAAAATGAATAAAAATCCTCAAATCTCAGTACAATGGTCTGGAGAGCAATTATTAGGGGGGAAACATGTCTAAGCAACAGTTTGAATAAAAGTGGTAAGATTAAGTTTTAAAGAGTTTACAATATTCATTCAGCTCCATCAAAAATATGAAATTCTAATTCCACAAACTTGCTCCTTTCCTAAAATTTTGAGAATTTTTCTGATATTAGTGCACCTGTATTGAGTAAGAGAGAGGATACAAAGGAAGAGTTATTTTTTTATTATCTCTTGCAGAGGCATTAATTGGAAAGAAGATAATCTTCATCTGCTTTGTTTAAGAGTAAATATGAACTGTCTTTCTGCAGGTCTAAACATTACAGAGACTGTTTCTGCAGTGCACATTCTCAAAGAGAATAACATTCTTTTTCTTCTATAGAGATTTTATCTGGTCATTTACAAACAGCTATAGCCATCTGTTTGGTAATTCCTTTTTCTTTATATTTTAAATCCCTCCTAAAATTCCCAGAGGAATGTAGTTCTGTGCACAAACTAATTTAGAAGGTTTTAAATATATAAGTTGATATAAGTACTGCTATTGGTATTGATAATATCTGAGACCATTGTTATGTTTGGGGGCTTTTTTTGTGTTTTTAAAGTTAAGTTGAAAATTTGTTCCTTTTCCCCTGCTTCTGTTTGGAGGAGGGGAGCTGGTCGAACCAGTTTTTCCAAGCCCCTAATGGCTCACATTATGATCCGAGCCAACTGCATTGATATGTTAATTGCCTGGTTTTGTCTCTTAGGAAAAGCAGCAGAAGGGGCTGGGAGCTTCTTTGGGGGGAATGGGGGTGTGTCCTGGGTGGTGATGGGACAGTTTCACTCTCAGCGGAGTGTGTGGAAGTGGCTGGAGTTTCTGCCGGGCTGTCTGAACGGGCATCAATTGTTTGGAGCTGTTCTTATTTGGATCTCCCTCGGAGTGGGGGACAGAGAGACATCACTGCACGTCTGGGATCAGCAGGAAAGAGTGAGTTGCTTCACCACTGGGAGCTGCATTTTTCCCCTTCCCCCTCCTCCCTCCCTCCGGGGAGGGCTCCATTGTCCAGCTTGCCTCAGCGCACGGAGATCAACACGTGATGACTGCCGTGACCCATCGGCGCCCCCTGCTGACTGACTATAACAACTGCAGGCTCTACATCCCCAGTGATCCAACAGTGCCCTCTGCTGACTGACTCTAACAACTGCAGGCTCTACATTCCCAGCGGCTCAACACTGCCTCCTGCTGACTGTGGTTATAATTGCCCCAAAAGGGTACAAATTGAATTGATTTTTTTCACTGTTGGGTTTGTTC
>JAWWES010000094.1:42545080-42555779 GCA_035583135.1 Lophotriccus pileatus
TCCCACACTATTCCTCGATCGGAGTCCATTAATTTCAGATTTGTAATTGCTTAGGGGGAGGAGCTTTTGGGTCTTCCTTGTGGTTTATTCTCAGCAAAACACTTGTGTCTCACTCGAACTCAGACAACCATCAAAATGAGAGAAGAGTTTAAGTCCTAACTTCCATACCCTTCTTTCATTCTGTCTAGAACTTGCACACATCTTACAAGTTTTTCTCCTTCCTCTTCCAAAGAAGTCGCTAAAAATAAGAGAATAAATTTTTTTATGCTACATAGCTTAGGAAATTTACAAGCACTAAAGAAATTTAAATCCCTTTGGAAATCTCTTGGAATTGTTTGTGGTTTGTGTAAATAAATTTAACTTCTGACATATTTTATTAAAAATTATCTTTTAAAATTTCTCTTTCCTCACCTTTACTCCCTAATTTTTCAGCCCTCTGACAGTGCTGAGAAAGTGTCTAATGTGCGGTCACTGTAGTAGCAACCATAGGGCAGAAAATAATACCAGGAGTCCTAACAACTTAGACCTGGAGATGAGGATAACTGATAAAAAACTGTGAAGGAAACTTACAAAACCATATATTGACTGGAAAAAAAAAAAAAAAAGTTGATTTGTTTTATTGTTTAGTTGCTTACAAGACAGAGATAAGACTTAAGGCATGCGAACTTTTAGAAGTATGTTTGAACTTCAATTTGCATGTATTTTTTGGTCATCTGTATGTTGGATCAAAGATTCTCTTAGCTGTCATTCCCTCCTATGACAATACTTTATGTAGGGAAGTGTCATGCAAAAATGTTTTAACAAATTGCAAAATCTTCTTACAGGTGGGGCTTTCATACAAAAAAAAAATATTTAATTTGCATTTCTAATAGGGGAACTTTCTTTTTGACATAAATTGTCTTATCAAACTTGGGGACTTGTCTTCTATAAAATATTTACTAAGCAATGTCAAATGCATTTCTCTTTGTGCCTTTCTCTGAAAATCCTTTTCTTTCTCTCTTTTCTAACAGGAGTTGAAATTCACAAAGTTGAGGTAGGAAACTCATTTTATTACTGGGTAATTTAACTAATTTACTCAAAGCCAATAATATTAAAGCTTAAAATGTTATTCCTGTGATTTGTGTCTAGCAGTTATTCATTATGGTAGTTTAGAGTCAAGGTTTGCAGTCAGCACAAAATATCTTTTCCACAATACAGAGAACTACTATGGATTCTTCTTGTCAGTGCTATGTTGAATAAGATGTTCATGTAAAATAATCAACTATTTTTCTGATCTTATAAATAGTTTTGAAGTATAATGCCATATCCCAAGTTCTATCTTTCCATTAATGCTGAAGTTTTCCTGTAATTTACATTTGACTCTGATCTGGGCCCCATTAAAAGAGAAACTTTTTAGGGACTAGTATCTTCACTGGGCAGGGAAACACACTCTTTTTTCTTTCCAGAACACCAAAATATTCTTTAAACAAGAAGAGAGGGAAGATGGTGCTTCTGACTAAAGATGGTTATATTACCTACACAGATTTATGATAAAGCTGAGTTTATCAGGGGACATATATAGAAATCAACACTTTTTTGTATTCATGTCTCATTTACAGAATTGGAAACACCCACTAACTGACATATTTTAATGTCAAGGAGTTCAGTTGTTGCAGTGAAATTGGAGGGGGAAAAAAAAGCTTTTTGATATATCCTTTCTTAAGGAACTTTTTAACCAACCCACACTAAGACCTCCTCTGTCAAGAGGAAAGGAAGGGTAATTGTAATAGTAGACTCCCTTCTAAGGGGAACAGGGGCCCCCATACACAGACCAGACCCAAATAACAGGGAAATCTGCTGTCTCCCAGGGCCTTGGGTAAAGGACATTACTGGAAATCTCTCCAGTCTAGTAAGGCCCTATGATTACTATCCACTATTTACTGTTCAAACTGGCAGTGACAAAATAATAAAGTCTGAGGGCTATCAAAAGAGACTTCAGGGTCCTGGGACAGTTGGTAAAGAGAGCACAAGTAGTGATTTCCTCTGTCCTTCTGATAATAAGAAGTAATACTGTTAGGAACAAGTAGATCCATCAGGTCAAGTAGTGGCTCTGAGGTTGGTGTATTCTGAAAAATTCTGGGATGGTTGACCATGGGATTATCTACTCAACACCCAGTTTACTGACACCTAATAGGATTCACCTATCTCAGAGGGGGGAAAGAGTTCTAGTGCAGGAGCTAGCAGGGCTCATCGACAGATCTTGAAACAAACTTGGAAGGGGGAAGGGGACAAAACCAGACTCACCAGTGATGAGCGATGGATTGGTATGCCAAAATTTGAAGAAATGAGCACTAATGGGATGTCTCAATCTGCATCTTGAGTCATTGGCTACAATCTACCACCCCTGAAATGCTTCTACACCAATGCAGACAGCATGAGGAACAACAAAAAGGAGCTCCAAGCTTTGGCCCATTCCCAGAGATTTGCGGTAAGTGAAACCTGGTGGGATGAGATCTGTGACTGGAGTTGGGTTGTCCTGTTGGATGGGTTATGAGCTCTTTAGCAGAGATAGGCAGGGCAGAAGAGGTTGAGGGGTGGCACTGTATGTAATATGATGACTAGAATGCATGGAGCTCAGTTGAGTTGGCAATGGCACAGTTGAGAACCTCTGGGTAAGATTCAAGGGGCAAACAAATAATGTGGATGTCATCATCACAGTCTGTTACAGACCTCCCAACCTGGACAATGACACCAACAACTTATTCTTTGAGCAACTAAGGGACACTTCCAAGTCAACTGCGCTTGTCCTTATGGGGGACTTCAACTTGACAGAAATTAACTGGGAACATCACACAGTTGGTACAACCCAGGGCAGCAGATCCCTAAAATACCTGAATGACAACTTTATGGAACAGGTCCTAAGAGAGCCAATGTGGAAAGATGCCCTCCTTGATCTGCTGGTCAACAGGGTGAATCTTGTCAGCAAAAAGGAGATTGGCAGCCATCTTGACCACCATGACCACAAGCTGGTCGAGTTTAAAATCTCTGTTGACAGGAGGAAAAAGTGCCAGCAAAACCTCAGCACTGAACATGAGGAGAACAGATTTCAGGCTGCTAAGGGAATTAGTAAGTAAGGTCCCCACGGAAATTGTTTTTGAAGGTTCTGGAATCCATCAGTGCTGGTCATTTTTCAAGCATCACCTCCTTAAGGGCACAGGAGCAGGCAATTCTAAAATGTCAGAAGTGAAACAGGTTAGGCAGAAGGTCAGCTTTGCTGAACAGGAATCTTCTTTTGGAAATAAGGCAAAAGAGGAAGGTGTATGACCAGTGGAAACAAGGTCAAGTGACAAGGGAAGAATTCAGAGATGCTGCTTGCCACTGCAGGGAGAAATTCATGTAGCCAAAGCTCTTCTGGAATTGAAGCTGGTCAGAAATCTGGGGCACAATAAAAAAAGCTTTTTCAAATATGTTAATGTCAATAGGCAGTATATCATCAACCCATTGCAGGATGAAGATGATCACCTCAAATACAGGGACAGGGACAAGGCAGAGGTACTTAACCCTTTCTTTGCCTCTGTCTTCAACATGGATGATGGACCAAGGGGGTCTAAGTGCCCTGACCTGGAGAACTATGACTGCAGGCATGATCAACTCCCAGCCAACCCTGGAATGGTGCAGGATCTGCTGTTCCAGCTGGATCCCTACAAATCTATGGGGCCTCATGGAATTCATCCAAAAATCCTCAAAGAACTGGCTGACATCATCATAAAATCTCTCTTGATGATTTTTGAGACGTCTTGGGAATCCAAAGAGGTCCCAGCTGACTGGAAGCTGGAGAACACTGTCCAAGTTTTCAAGAAGGGCAAGAAGGAGGACTCTGGAAACTACAGGCCTGGTAATCTCAGTCAGTGCCCAGTAAAGTTATGGAGAAGATTATTCAGGGAAGTACTGAAAAACACCTGAAAGACAATACAGTCATTGGTCACAGCCAGCATGGCTTCATGAGAGGAGAATCCTGCTTATGAAACTTGATTTCCTTCTATGACAAGGTAACCCACCTAGTTCATCAAAGGAAGACAGCTGATGTAATATTTCTGGATTTCAGTAAAGCTTTCTATACTGTCTCTCACAGGATCCTTCTAGACAAAATGTCCAGCACATAGCTGGATAAACACATCATGTGGTGGGTGAGCAATTGGCTCACGGGTCAAGCACAGAGGGTAATGGTGAATGGTGTAACATCAGACTGGTGTCCTCTCACTAGTGGGGTTCCACAGGGCTCCATCTTAGGCCCTGTGCTCTTCAACATCTTCATAAATTACATGGATTCAGGACTGGAAAAGATACTATGCAAGTTTGAAGACAATACACCTCAGAGGAGCTGTTGACTCCCTCAAAGAGAGGGAGGCCCTGCAGAGAGACCTGGACAAATTAGAGGACTGGGCTGTCACCAACCATATGAAGTCCAAGAGTGGGAAGTGCCAGATTCTGCACCTGGGGTGGGGCAACTCTGGATGTTTGTACAGACTGGGGAATGACATGCTGGAAAGTAGTACCACAGAAAGAGACAAGAGGGTCTGGTCGATGGCAAGTTGAATATGAGTCAGCAGTGCCCTGGCAGCCAGGAGGAGGCAAAGCATCGCCAGCTGGGCAAGAGAGGGGATTGTCCTGCTCTGCTCTGCACTGGGGTGGCCTCACCTTGGATATTGTGTGCAGTTTTGGGCACTGCAATATAAAAAAGTTATTAAGCTCATAGAGAGTGTCCAAAGGAGGGCAATGAAGATGGTGAAGGGCCTTGAGGGAAAACCGTATGAGCAGCGGCTGAGGTCACTTGGTGTGTTCAACCCGGAGGAGACTGAGGGGAGATCTCACTGCAATTTCTCATGAGGGGAAGAAGACATGCAGGAAATGATCTCTACTCTGTGCTGACAAGTGACAGGACCTGAGGGAATGGTCTGAAGTTGTGTCAAGGTTTAGGTTGGATATTAGAAAGAGGTTCTTGCCCCAGAAGGTGGTGGTTTTGCACAGGAACAGGGTCCCCAGGGAACTGGTCACAGTACCAAGCCTGACAGAGTTCAAGAAGCACCCCAACACTCTTGGGGAAAGTCCTGTGCAGGGCTAACGGTTGGACTCAATGATCCTTGAGGGTCCCTTCCAACTCAGCATATTCTGTGATTCTGTGATTCTGTACCTTTATTATTTTGTCAATAATTTACAGTTCTTTATTTGGTTACATAAATCTTACTTCATCCATAACTCATGTATTGAAAAACGAAAGAATATTCACAGTATTTAATTTTAGTTATGAAGCTTGAAATCTTCAAGATGTGTCTGTGTCTTTGTTAAAAAAAAAAAAAAGTCTATATTACCTTCTGTAATATGACAAATATTTGGTTAGATTTACGTATACTGATAAAAACTTCATTTTAGATGTAAACAGTAGACAGAAGATAACAAGGGACACTAAGATAAGATATAATTTCACATTCCTGGGGACTGAAGAAGTTTATGGCTCTTCTTAGAAATATATGTGTGCCCTAACACTATTCTTTGTATGTCACTCTTTACCTGTATATACTGGTGTTCTCTTTCCCATATATCAGCATCACATGACCACAATAGAAATCTTAGCATGTAACGACAGAAATTCTAACAGAAACCAGCACACCAGCATGCCTCTTAGACTCCAGAAATTCCAGTATTCCAGGAAAACAAAAGTTGCCCTTAGTTATTATGAAAAACTGTTCAGGTTTCTGATACAAGTAATAGATTTAACTGTTATTTAAAAACTTCAGGAGAGGGCAGGTTTAGGTTCTACATTACATTTTGAAAATTAATGGTCTCATGTCTTATAGGATCAGGACCTGTGTTTGGGATAGGATTTAATCCATTAGCAATGGTGAAAGTTTGGCATAAAAATTCTATACATAATTACGTATGTGTATTTATTTTTATCTCATGAATTTCTTAACCTTTTAAACATAATAAAAGCCATTAATTGATTCAAATAGGACTTTTGTTTCTTCATCCTGCAGGAATCTTTAATGTTATTATTCTCAAAAATACATTTACACACAGTTTGGGCAGGTGACTGAAAAGGTCAAAAAAAAGTAAAAGCATACTTAAATATATTTCTGCACTCTGTCACAAAGATACTTTTGGTTGCATAGCAACAACCTTTTAATTACTACTTGCAACATAGATTTTAATAATTTAATTAGTATTTTTCTTCATTAAATTGTTTCACCCAATAAATTTAATGCATTCAATTCATTCCTTGTTTTTAAATGGTCCTTTTAACTTCCCTTTTTTACCCTTCCAGCATCTTTGGCTAAGCAGTATAGACTAAAAATCTCATTAATTTCGTACCAAAACCCACAAAAATGACTCAGCCTTTTCCAATAAGCAAAGAAGTATCATTCTTTGTAGCTGAAGCTGGAGTTGAAGCAAACACTGGTGAAGTCAGTAACCTCATAAAATTGTTACAGTACAACCCAAGGAGTCTTAGTGATGTTGATGAGAAGCTGAAGCCTAGAAGAATCAAGTATTGTGAGAACAAGAAAATGCTTCTCTGGTTTCAAAACCATCTACTTGGCATAGGATGACATTTGGTGTTTCTGCACAAGGTGTTTTTGCACCTCCTTGTTTCTGCATTAGGCATCCTGCATTTCTTTGCTATTCTTGTAGGTGAGGTTTTTGTTCCAGTCAATTATGTGAGGGGGAAGGAGATAGTATCTAAACAGGTGTGAATGGCCTCCACACTTACCATATAAATATACATTATTAATGTTTTGATGTCCCTTGCCATGTATTTTTGCCATTATAGTCAATTAAAACATTCAACCTATGTCTAGCAGGTATAATGGAAGAAGATAAAGGAAACATTCCCTCTTAAATAGTTTTCTTAGCAGTACTGACATCTGTATTGTCAGGCAGCAAGAAATTCACTCAGCAGGAGCATCTATGTAATGTAATCTGCTGTCTGTGCCCTCATGTCTGCCTCCCTTCTGAGATATAATCTGCTAAAGACTTTAATTTTTAAAGCTCTTAAAAATTTTGTAAGACTTTATATTCTCATTTCCATTTATATTTTGAAGAAGTATGCTTTTCTGTCTTATTTCCCTAAATTAAGCTTGAATAGCAACTCAAGTGTATATGTGGTAGACTTCAATATCTGAATATCTGACACAGATACTGTTTTTGTTACAGATATAAGTGGTTTATGAAAGTGTTCAGATGTATTCAGCATCTCAAATATTATTTACTGAAATCTAAGATGATATTGTGTAATGGCTAGGTTTGCATATCCAAAAACCCTCTTTCCATGTCCAAAAATAAATAGTTGCACTTTAATAATTTCTGAGAAGCTAAATTTGTACCACAGTGATTTCTGTCTCTACCTGAGCTATTAATCTAACATAATTTTGATTATTTTAATATTTAAAATCTTCACATTTTTCATGTCTCCTGCTTCACCATTTAGCCTTACGTGCACTTCCTGCTTTCCCACCTACACTGTATTTTCATGGCAATTTTTAGGTTATTGTGTATCGTTTTAAGACATTTTACAGGTGATTTGTTAAAACAAAACCATCAGACAAGACAATGTTAGCCTTGTGGGTAGAACCTAAAAAAATTAAACGCATTCGTTCATTATCTCTCTCATTACAACATGTTTGTCTAAATAGAATTAATAGACTACCTACCACAGGTTTTCTGCATTGATTGCACATGAATTTGTGAATGTTAATATCCAAGGACATTAAAACAAAGATAAAAGAAATTAGATCCTTTCAAATAAGTGATACTTTAATGTTTGGTCCCATAAAATAAAATAAACATTATAAAAAATTAGGCCTATAAACATCAGGAAGATGGATAAGTTGACACACCATTCGGCATATCTCGGTTTAATAATATTATATTTCATTTCCCATGCTAAGAAAACAGCCATTACCCAAAGCAGCCACTCGTAAACAGCCATTGTGAACAGATTGCATCCTTGTTGGTGGTATGATAATTGAAATAACTTTACCAGTCTTTTATGAGGAAATACCAGATGTATAAAATACCTATTAATCAACTCACTCAGTTTTGCAAACATCAGTTTTAATGCCAACAACTATCAAAGGATAAATGGAATAAGAGGAAAAATATCAGAGAATTAGCTAAATGACTCAGCAATGTGTTGTACTGCTTGCAGTGAAAGAGGTAAAAGAGGAAGCAGTCTAGGTCACAAGGATTGTATCTTTTGTGCTTTTGTCACATTGATTTTGCTGTTTATACCTGTCAGATTTTGAGCCTCTGTAATTCTTATAAGCCTGCTTAAAAGCAACTTTCTGAACAATAGCAGAAAGAGACAGCTGCCCATCAGTCACAGATGTTTGTTTCTCTTCTGCTAAATACAATTTTCAAGGACTAGTTCTGTGTTTACGTGATGGGATTCAAAGGCATTACCTGGCATGCCGTGAGCTGAGCTAACGTAACAATCTTCTATTCCTGGGCAGATTCAGGTTTTATTATTGTTGTTATTGTTGTTGTTTGGTTTGGTGTTGGGATTTTTTTGCGTGTGGGGAGGAAGGGGTGTGTGATAGTTTTGTTTGTTTATTTATTATTAAAGGCTTTACAAATTAGGACTTGAGAGCCATCACAGGAACTTGGAAGAGGCAATGATGAGGAGGAAAGAGTGATGAATTTCAGATTCATCCCTGAATTTAACTGTGTTACTTCTCTTTAACTTTTGTTTTTAGTCAGAAGAGAGAGAATCTCATGGGAAGTTTTTCTGTTGTGGTTGCAACACTAATCTCTTCTGAGGCATATACTGTTTTTATCTACAAGCCCTTCTGTCTATGCAGAAACTGTACTTAGCTGGTGAAAGAAGTTGTAGAACAAGAGCAGATTCATCAGCTGCAGTTAGATAATGGTGGCAGCAAGACAAGCTGTAAGATGCTCTATAAAATACTCTTCTGATTTGCAGGACTGCATTGGCCTTTGGTCAGATACTACACACACATACAGCCTTTTTGCATTGTTTTAACCACTAAGAGCAGTTTGGAGTAGGCAGCTCAGTGGGATGACCAAATTACCTTTCTGACTGTAGTAAGCCAGTTTAGCTTACGTCTTTTCAGCCAGTTGTGCAAGTCAATAGGACTGGTTTAACCAAGGGAAAGAGCTGATACTGAAGGCTCTGTTGGCACTGAAGGGGGGCTGTCTTTAAACCACCCCTAGTCTGTTCTTGTGTTAGTTGCATTCTTAAACCACATCTTCCAGTTATTTCTAGTGAAAGGTCTACAATTACACCACCCAATGAGTCTGACATGTAAAAGCATCACTATGAGATTTCAAAGATAACCATTGTAAAGAATTTAATTTTACTCATTACTTTCACTTAGAAGCCAGTGGAATAATAACATAATTGCAGGCATGCAATGCTGTGAAAACATCAGTTTACATCTCAATTTCAAGAGTTACTTAGAAAAATACTTTGTTTATGCCACCAGAAACTTTGAAAAGAGCACACAGGCACATTACTGAGTTTAATTATAAATTGCAATCAATCTATAGCTGCATTTGAATGTTTCTTTTTTTTAACAAAACTATGTGCACAAAAGGCAAACTACCAACAGTGTGACTTACATTTTTGATTCAGTTACAAAAGAGAGGGCATATTTCAATGAAATAATTTTCTGGCAGGTAAACACTGAAGAGGGAAAATATATCCACATTTAGCTAACTAATTAACCAATTGAGGCACTGGCATTGATCAAGGATATAGAAGTACAATGATGTAGCTTTTGATAAACCTGCTCAGTGGCAATAAAGACCAGGTCTGTAAGACTCCTGGCACTGAAATCAATACTAATCTGTTACTAAGTAACAGCTCAGCCAGTCAGAAATTACATGGAAAGCTCGTAGTCTGTCTTTAAGCCATATGCATAAACAAATGCATACAGTTGTTTGTACAGCAAGGGTACAAACATTGTGATATTTCATATAAATTTTCTTTGATATGTAATTTTTGAAGTTTATGGCAAAAAAAAGGAGATCAAGTTGCCGAATTCATTGAGTTGGACACTGATGATTTTAGACACTTGAATACTGCCCTTAGGAGAGAATCTGTCTCAAATTTTTATGTACATACTCACTATTACTGCCTGAGTTAGGTTCACTGACTCCTTGGATGAGTACAGTTAAAAATGTATATAAACAGTTACAGGGACATAATGTTAATCATTATTCTCTTCACTGTAAAACTATATAGTTTATAGCAGTTTGTCCCACCTATCTTGATATTATTCAAGCTGTGGTCCTAGTTTGGGCAGCTCATCAGAGAAGCAGAGCCAGACCAATGGGCAGCTGATGCAATCATTGGTGTAGCCCTGACTACAGAAAATCTTCCTAGGTGAGATTGTGGTGCTGTGGTCAACAAGGAGAACCCCTGATTTCACATCCATCTAGAGTCCTCACCAGACTTTCAATAACCACTTATTTATCTTGCATCTTAATCTCTTTGTTTCTTCCTAGTAATTCCAGTAGGAACCAATATGCAGTTTTATAATAGTAGGAATTTAAAAGCAGCTCAACATCACCTCCTGCTGACTGTGGTTATAATTGCCCCAAAGGGTACAAATTGAATTGATTTCTTTTCACTGTTGGGTTTGTTCGTTTTTTTGTCCTACAGGGGGTTGTTCTAAGTGGAGGATTATTGTTTGGGTGTTTT
>JAWWES010000094.1:42598125-42621856 GCA_035583135.1 Lophotriccus pileatus
TGGATTCCCTGCACTGTGTACATAACATTTTAATTGTACATAACTGTAATATACCTAAATCGATATATTTTTATATAACTAGATTGATTTCAGGCCCTTCAATTTTTGTATTTCTTTTCCTTTGCCCTGGGGGAAAAGGGAGGGGGGAAGGGGGACTGCCACTGTGGGTTCGGGCATTTGGCAGGGAGCCAGGTCCGAACTATCACACCAGGCTAAACAATCCCCATTCTCTCAGCCTGTTTTCACAAGGCAGGTGCTCCAGACTCACTCCTACCCTACTAAACTTTTGTGGTTTTGAAGGGTTTCCCATGAATCAGAACTTTTCATGGCTTTTCTATACAGTTGAATCTCAGAAAGGCCTGGTTTATGGATTCCATAGGAAAAGATACCAGGTCTCATGAACTTTATCAGGCCTGGATTACAGAGAAAGAAATGCCCAAAGTTAAAGTTATTATGTGCTTCTACTGTGTTTTGTTTTTAATTGAGAAAGAATTATATATCCCAATATAAGATATACAGAGAAGTATATCATTTTCCAGTAAAAGACAAATATCTCCCTGTTGGGGGAAAGAGAAAGCTAAACATTTCTTCAGACCCATTATTTTACATGTTATTGGAAAGGTATGGAGATGAAACGGTGTCTACAACAAATAACTTGCTTTCTTATTTTATAATCAAAAAGCCGAACAACACATCAACATTCTCTCTCTCTTCTATGGTAATTTCAAGAATGCCTAATGCTCTTGAAAATTAGGTGTACTTGGGATAGACAGTTGGTTTGCAAATTTCTCCAGGCAGCAGTGTCAATAAGACTCGAGTCATGACCTGCCTTTGCTTTTCCAATTTTCATTTCATTTTGAAACCACAAAACTGATTGTACAAATTCCTTCAAGTAGTTTCAAGGAGCGACTATTTTTCTTCCCCATCCTATCACTTCAGCATAAACATTCAAGATTCAGCAGTTGTTTTATTATTTCCAATGTGTAAGTCTGGAGACAAAAAGAGTCTGTTTCTTGCTTGAGCAGCTGGAATTAGACTATCACCCACAACATATTAATTATATCTCACATATTCTTTTTTTTTTTTATCAGATAATCATTCAAGAAGTTTCAGTTTCCCAGTCACTCACTTAACCACTGCAGTGAAACTGGGGAGCTGTTTGTTGCCTTTCACAAGAGATTAAGTTTTGGCCTTGAGCCAGTCAGTCTGAGCCAGCACTAATACAATTCACAACTGGAAGAAGACAATCAATTAATCAATATTATAATTTGGAACTGACCACAGCACTAGCACTTAGCTATTAGACTTACTGACTGACACCTTAAGGATTAATTAGGTAGCAAGAGCAGACAAATTAAAGATTTAAAGACTTTTTATTTCTCAGATCAAGCTGCCACTCTATTTTGTCATTTTCTAACTTAGTTATGTCAATGTGAAATACTAATGTAAATACACAGTATGGAAAATTGCAAATTACTCTATCATTGATGAATTAGAAGAAAACTCCGTAGATATCCTTATTGGTTTAAAGTAAACTAATTCTATGCTAGACACCATATCATCTCATTACAAAACATAAAACCACGTTTTAGAGAAAGTTGGCATTTCCTTTTATTCTTGCACATTGGTTGGGGTTTTTTTGTTGGTTTTTTTTTTTGAAGTCCAGGTCAAACCTCATGGTTTCAAGATTTTGTGCCCAAAAAACATTGCATATAATTTATCATAGGGCTGTTAATACAGAGCCTTTTTGAAAGAAATGAGCTGTCTCAAGTTAATATTCAAATATATAGCTTTTTGTTAGTTTGTCAGTAGACCAAATATAGAATCATATAATAATACAGTATTCTGAGTTTAAAGGCACTGAGTTTAAAGGATAATCTGAGATCAAGCCCTGGCCCTGCACGGGACAGTCACAAGAATCACACCATGTGCTTCAAAGCGTTGTCCAAATACTCCTTGAACTCTGGCAGCCTTGGTGCTGTTACCACTTCCCGAGGGAGACTGTTCCAGTGCCAAGTCACCGTATAGGTGCAAAATCTTTTCCAGCCTAAATCTTCCCTGACACAGCTTCAGACCTTTCCCTCAGGTCTTATCAATGGTCATCCACCCCTCCACTTCCCCTTGTGAGGAAGTTGTAGACTGCAATGAGGTCCCCTCTCAATCTCCTCTTCCCCAGGCTGAACAGAGCAAGTGACTTCAGCCACTTCTCATATGGCTTCTCCTCAAGGCCCTTCAACATCTTCACTGCTTTCCTTTGCTCTCTAAGAGCTTAATATCCTTCTTTTACGGTGGTGCCCAAAACTGCACACAATATTCAGGATGAGGTCACTCCAGTGCAGAACAGGGCAGGACAGTCATGACTGGATGGTAATGCTTTGCCTGATGCTCCCCAGGACATGGTTAGTCCTTCTGTCTGCCAGATCACACTGTTGACTCATACTCAACCTGACACTGATCAGGACTACAAGACCCTTTTCACAGGGCTGCCCTCCAGCTTCTCATTCCCCAGTCTGGACATACATGCGTGGTTGCCCTGTCCCAGGTGCAGAATTCAGCACTTGTATTGGTTAAACTTCATATGTTTGGTGATTGTCCAGCCCTCTAATTTGTTTACTTCTTTATCAAATACATTTTTATCAAAGGAGAAGTTAGCAAAGGAATAGTTAGCAAATAGCAGTTTCCATAACATTTAACAATTATACTAAAATATCACTTCTGAAGTTCTTAAATGTGATTTGTCATGTAACAGGATTTAATGTAACAGTTGGATCATACCTGATTTTTCTCACTGAATATTAGGAAACAATTTTGATTAAACTAGATTTTTCAGCAGTGCAGCTCTGCAGGACGACCACCACAATATCTTGCCTCATTCTGTCCATCTCAATGATTCCCCTTCTCTTTGTTAGTTAATTCTACCCTCCACTCTTGTTCTGAATGGCATTTTTTTTTTTCATTTCGTGTATCCATGCCACTCAAGCAAATAATCAAGGTCTTAATCTTATTTTGAGAATTTTCATAGTTTTCGTCTTGTCTTCTTTTAGGATGAAAAATATTTTATGTATATGCATATATTATATCTCAGTCCTTACTGACAGGGTAATCAAACCCACATAAACTCCAGCTGGCAAAAAAAGCAGCTGTTTGGATCCTGCTGGCTGGTTATCATGCTTTTATTACAGAGAAATTGGTTACCTTATCAGTACCTTTCATGTTGCTGTGTGTGCAGTTGCTTCTGCAGCTGTTCACATCTCAGCTCCAAGCTCAGATGCAGGAGCCAATACCTTTTCAGAGGACCTGGATGAGAGTCTGCAAAACACTGTCCCAGTTAAAAGCAGTTTCTTTCTGGTAAACCAAACTGTAATTTCCAAATATTACCTGATGGAAACACTATGCAGGAACAGTCATATCCCAACTTAGTCCACAAAAAGTTTTCTTTTATGAAAACATAAAAAATTTGAGAATGCTACCACAATGGGGCAAGAAAATGAACAGTCTCTACCTTAAGAAACAGTAAATCAGTCTTTCTAAAGACCTGTATTCCCACATCATTAAAACCACACCTTTAAATCCAGCTACATTTAAGACAATGAATCTTAATTCTTTCTAAATTTTGTGCAAGAATAGAAGAAGCACAATGAAATATCTAGGCAATCTCCCTGGTAGAGATATAATATGGTTTCTGTTCAGGTCTAATAACCTTTCAAAAAATTGATGTTAAATAAACGAAACATTGGTCATGTATTATCTTCTGGTTTACATAGATTCTTGTGTACTGTGCCTGATTAACCTATATTTTCTTACAATACACCTGATTCTGCTTTGTATAGAACTGCATAGAGGTTTTTTTAGTATATGCTTGAAGTATTTTCAGTTTCAAGAATCAAAAAAAATCTAATTCATTCCCAGATTCCCCTTAAAATCAGTTTAATTTAACAGCACTGAAAAAAGATTAGGTGTCTTGAGCTCTGTTTTTTGATTAGTAACTTTCCACCTCCCACTGCTGATCAATCATGTTTAAGATTTTTTTTTCTGGATATTCATTGTTTATATAAATTTTCTCTTAATCATTTTTTTTCATCTAAGTTACAGAATACAAACTCACTTTTGGATCACCAAAATGCAAAACAGGAGGAGGGATTAGAAAAGAAGGGAAATGACTACCCAGGGAACATGGCTAGTTAATCCATATACAGTTAGTTGAGATATAATGTAGATTGATTGATAGACATAACAGGCAATCAATTGATCAGTTACACAGTTAGTGCCAATGTATGTGTACCTTGCCTTTCTCTCTTTACTCTCTCTGTCTTTCTCTCTCTATATATAGAGTGTATGAAAGTATCTGACTATGTGTGCATATGAATCACAGTCACATACTAATAGACAGTGCTGTACCTGTATTCTTTCCTACTATTTGTGGTAGTTGAACCGGAGCAAAAGCAGAATATAGAGTATGCATGTAGGGCAACACCATTAGTACTTCCCCAGCAGCAGCACTTGGTGAGCACCAGTACTGTCTCAGGACTGGTGAGAGAACCCTATTGATGGAACCTCCCTCCTTCAGGTTTCAGTTGACACAAATCAGTTATTTTGTTTCTGGTCATCCTGACCTTTGGCATTCTTCTTATATCCTCCCTCCTGTCCTCTTCATACACCAAAAAGTGTCTGGTATGCCAAGATTATTCTCCCTTGATGGCCAGCAATGGGCCACTGGTGAGTTGTTTGTAGCTCAGGACATCCTGTATCCTGCTGTTCCTGGCTTTTCAAGGACCTCTAGAATCCATTTTTATTCTAGGGTAATAGATAGTTCAATCTACACAGAATAACTACTTGCTATTGTTGTCTGTCAGTCCCTATGCATATATGTATTCCAGAAGTGTTTTAACAGTGTATATCATACTACATAGATGCCTAGAGCTAAAACTTAGACAAACTGACCATATTACTCTTCAGTGTCAAAGTATCAGCAAAGATTGCTTAGATGTTCAAAAGAGGAAGATACCAGAGCTAATTTGTCCTTAGCTTCAGTCTCAATTTAAGATTTTTGGCTACTGAAGGGAGTTCTTTTGACTTTCCATAAGCTAATGCATATTTGCAAATTAAAATAGTAGCTAATTTTAGTAAAGCTTATCGATGTAGTAGCTAAACCATTCTGTCTACAGACAGAAACATTTCATATATATATGGAATATTATCACAAATCCTGAACAGATTTTTTTTGTTGAGATTTGCGGTCTGATTAAAAAAATCGTTAAAGATTTATGTTTCAGTTTCTGCTTTAACGCAGCTGATGTTTCGTTTTGGCAGTGAGAAAGTGGTATTGTAATAAATGGCTGTAATTGCTCTGACTACTATTAGCTGGTAGAACAGTGGTACAGTATTCTTTAATTTATCATCGTACGGGAAGCAGTCACTATGAAGACCCTATTGTTACCAATAAAAAGAAACTTTGAAGTGGAAAAAGCTGCTGCTCTGCATCATGCCTATTGACCAGTTCCCTGGATACACTTAGGTACACCTGACTAAAGCTTTCATTGGAAAATGGATTGCTTCAAGTGACTCAGAAGAGCCTAATATATAGTGTACCTCATTTATTTTCCAAAGATAGTGGAGCCAGTCATCCCATCGAAGTGACATTTTTCTCTCTACACAGAGGGAGAAAAAAGTTTTCAGCTGGCTCTGCTGGTACTGCATTGGGTATAATTAGTCAGCTTTTCCTTTAGCCAGATAGCAGAGTAGAGGAACCCTCTGGCCCAGTTTATTTTATCCATCCTGTTGTCTTATAATCTTTTCCCTCCAAAACTTATTTGCTCCCTGAAGAGGAAGATACATCTATTACCTTAAAGCTGGAGTAGCTTGAAAGAACAGGAGAAATGGATAGAGACAGGCATACCATAGAAAAAGGTCTTTATACAATATTCCACTTAGCATACATCATAACTATTAAGATTATAGGTTGACTGGGAGTAAGCATTCTATTTAATTCTAAGCAATCATATTATAATTATATATAATTAAATATCAATATTCATATTTATAGGTAACATTATATTGATATTATTTTAATATTATATGTAATAAAACAATAATTATAATTATTATTATTTTCATAAAAGCTCCTCTTTAATTCCTATTTTCTTCTCAATTCTGAACAACAGACATTCAAAATACCTCAGTCTATTACACAATAAATGTGCTCAGCTTTCAGAGCAAATATTATCTCCTCTCAGTGGAATTCTCCTTTAAATATTGACTCAGAAAAATGTGGAATTCCATTTACTGTTCCTTATTGACTTTTTAGATATGTGTGGTGTATGATTAAAATGAATTTAACTGTTTTGTTTTGGATTGGTTGTTTTTTGTTTTGTTTTTGTTTTGTTTTTTAGTGAATTCAAATCTCATTTTGAATTCTTTCATTTGAACTGCAGTAATCTGTAGGGAAGGATTTTCAGGACATATATGCTATTAGTGATGCACTTCTGTCTTCAGCTTAAACTCTGATGACATCCCTCATTTTCTCCTGGGGGGAGAAAAGCAGAAGAAATTACACACCATAACTGCCTGACATTATAATTGGAATTCAATAAACAATTCTGTTGGCAATACCTAGACAGGAATAGACTCTGGCTCACTCACTTTTAACTGTGCTGATGCTTTGTCAGGCTAATCAGAGTTGCTTTTTAGAAATGAAGACCATCTCACAATATAAATCCAAGAAACACAGTTCTGTCAAACATGATGGTACAGTTATCAAAGAGACTGCTCCATATACAAATGTGCTTTAAAACAGTCTTTTACTCCTGTTGAGTCTTGGGACTATTCCATCAAATCAGGGATTTTACTGTATACATATTTCTGAATGTGTTTTGTTAAAATTATGATTGTATGGTTAGGCTTCTGTGAAGAGCTTGGAGAAAATAGTGCTATGTTGCAGCTGGCTCAACAGCTGCTGTATATGCTTATCTCAAGAGCCTATATTTTCAAGTACATATTTTCAGTGATGTTTTTTAATACATCATTCTCTCACTAGTTTTAATACCTTATTAAAGGTATTAAAATACATTAACACTTTCAGATCCATTATCATGCAGTGTTTTTCAAAAAATATGGAAAATACTTGAAATGCAAAATAAATAGTGATCTTACTACAGATGTCCTTAGACATTCATCCTGTGACATACTTGATACTACAAGGAAAGTAATATGAGACAGATTGTTTCCACTGCTGAACTAGAAGGTGAATCTTCTAGGTACATTTTTTCAGTTAATTTTATATTTCGATGTCTTTCTACTATGGCTTTGCCTTTAAAAAGGCATTGTTAACAATGAAACACCTAAGTCAAACACTTTCATCTGCACACTGAAAAACTTTAAGAAATGTAAATCTCAGAGGAAATAATCGGCAAGAAATAAAATTACTTGTGTTCTCTTTCCACATAAAAATGTGGATTAAGGCTATCTCTATTACATTATATGATTAGTTATTTTTTAACTAGTTTAATTCTAGTGAAAGTCTCCTTGTCTCAATTTTCAGAAATATTTTGAAAATACACAAGGGTACAAAGAAACTATGTCTTTCAGGAATTTGGTTTCCTAATGTTTTTTTTTTTCCTTTTATTTCTTCTTTTCAATGGCGTTCATAAAACTAACACTGACTTAGGAAACAATATAATAACAATAGTTACTGAACAGGGAATTAATACAGTGGTTTTTGAATGGGAATTAACAACAATTCTTTTCTGATGATAAAAAAAATTTATACTTTCCATGTAGAAAATATGATCTAGATTCACATGGTGGGAAAAACAGTGAGATTGCTGGGAGGAGTCACCAAAAAAAAAATATCTATAGAAAGATCACAAAGAGATTTACATACAGATACTTTGGTGAATTTAATTTTTTCATAGAGATTTTGAGAGTCAATTATTATTTTTCTAGAGAAAGTACCATAGATGGTGCTTTGCAGTAAGAACATTACATTTTCTCAAGCGCTTTAAAAAAACACATTTCAATTTCAGAGTTATGACTTTTTTTTCTGGACTACTTTCTGTATATCTTTTAAGATTTGATTAGACCACGGGCATGAATAATAGTTCCAAGGATGTCAACAGTAATTTCTTGACAAACAATAAAATAAAATAATAAAAAAAAATGTTTCTGCATTTTTTCTGATTAAAACATAAATGTGGAATGAGAATATAAGGAAGATAACTTGACCAGAAGAACAGGAGAAGAGGAAGAATGTTTGCCTCCAACAAGCAACTAAAGAAGGGGAGAAAATACCACCTGTGGGGTTGTATTTATATTTCCACAATAAAAAACTTCATGGGATTTTTTATCCTCTATTTTACACATAAAAATGTTTTGCCAGGCATATGGAGTTCCTGTGAAAATCAGAAAACTTTCTCAGATAATACCTGACCATTAGACAGAAATGATGGCACCAATGCTATTGAATGCAATATTATACCAAGTGACCTATACATACAAAATGGAAAGAAAAATATTAACTGATTGTATTGAAATTTGGCAGTGTTTTGGAGGAGGAAAGCTGAAGAGACCTGGACATATTTTAATTTTATATAGAAAAAGGGGAAAATACAATAAAACATTATATATGAAATTATTGATACCTTTTTCCCTTCATATTTTTTCCCTAAACTTAGAAGCATAAGAAATCTTGGAAGTTTTTGTATGATATTTCAAAATTAAAGTTATTTCAGTAATTATTTTCATTTTCATTTATGTTTACATGTTCAATTTTGCATTTATCACAAATAGTGTGCTGTGTACCCCATCAGTACTTCCACTTCAAATATATTGCTACAGGTTCTTCAGAGTATTACCCTTCAGAAAAGGGTAATAAAAACTAACCCTTGTTTTTTTTCAAGTTCTGAAGCTTAAATTCTGCCAACTGAATGGCTATGGCTGCCTAATTTGAAGATCTGTGCCTGGAGTATTCCTAAACTCTTCTTGAAAGAGGATTGAATCTTGCTGAGTTCTTAATCCTTATGGTCCTGGTGCTACATTATTCCCACCCTGCACTTGAGTGTTGAAGACCTTTGACACTGTGCATGGCTGGATCCCTTATGCAGCCAACTAATTGCTTTTGTGAAAACTTTGTGCCCTCTGGACACAAAGCTATGTGTAATGTATGCAACTAATTAAAACGAAACAGAAGAAAAAAGAACAAAACAAACACAAACTAATCAGCTGTTCTTTCCACAGTAACATACATTCAAGCACTACTCTCCAGCTGCGAAAGTGCCAATCTGATGAATGTCCATCATTGCAGATTGGCTGAATTCTGATCAAATCTATATCTAGTGAAAGGTACGAATCCTAGTTATGTATAAAATCCTTTGGTTTTCTGTGTATTTCCCTATCTTTAAATGTTGAGGAAATAATTTATGCACACATACACTTCTGTGGATGATTATGCAATAGCAAGGCATCCTGAGTCTACTGTAGTTACTAAGGATGCCTTCCGTGTTTAAATATAAAGAACCTCAAACTATGCTATCTGTAGCTCAGTATAGTTCTTTTTCTCAGATTTTTTTTCTTTAAAATAAATATAGTAATAAAATTCTATGATATTTTAATGGTCATATAATAGTAGAGTGCACAAGCTGAACGTGATTCATGGTGTCCTTACCAAAATGAGTTTCCCTCCTGTGGCTTCTTTGCTCTTTCTCTCTTCTCTTTAAGCTAAAAACATAATGATACCACTATCCTGGAAGTAACACGTGCTTGTCCAAAGGCTGTGTCATTCATTAGTAAGGCACATAAAAATGCCAGAGAGTCTGTTCATCTCAATAAAATTTTACTTTAGGGTGACAGAACTTGCCTTGCACTGCATAAACTGAACTCTGGCTTCTAGTAATGTTTTTAGATCACAAATATCACTCATATAGGGTTTTCTTTTTATCCTGAAGGACCAAAGTGTGATAACACATAAAGTATTGTCTAAACATGAAATTAATTAATCAGCTATTACAGCATCACAGTCACACATTTTTGCAAAGCAAGAAGAAAATATCATAGGCATTAAAATCACCGAATTAATTTGTAAAATATCATATGAAATTTCCTTTCTGTTTGGGGTTTTGTTGTTTGTTTGTTTGTTTTTACAAAAATATATTCATGTCCTTTTAATGATTCTTAGAAAATGGCAAGGATATCAAGTTTTTACCTGTCTGAAAAAGTTCCAGTTATTGAAAGAGCCTCTACCATCACAGAATAAACATTGAGCATTATTGACAGGAATACAGACATGGGATATTCACTAAGAGGTGAAGTGCTTATGAAATTAATAGCATTTTGTACATGCTGAACTCCAGAAGTCCTAATAGAAACAATAAAAATATCTTCCTAGATATTGCTTGGTTGTCTTTAAAATAGAGATAACTCCTGCTGAGTAACCATCTACATTATCTGAACTCTTACTTTTGACCAACAAGAGTTAGCAAGTAATATTTTACCAATCACTAACGTGTCTTTGAAGCTCTCATAAGATGAATAATTGCTAAGTGTGAGACATTAACCTGCCACAGCATTAAGGGTAATTCACTGTTTGGATCTTAGATGTTAAAGCAAAAAAAACCTGCAAAATTCGTGAAAATATAAGTATTCTGAATCCATTCTGTGATATCCAGGTATAAAAACATTGTAAATGGTTGTAGTTTAATAGTGTCATGGAGTAAGAAAACCTAGAAGTACATACATAGGAGGCACTATCCAGGGAGTAAATTTTCCACAATTTACAGATAGCTTTTCCACATGCAAAAAAGAGTAAGAAAAGTTACCATGCACAAAGCTCTTGTGTTTCTTCTTATTCATTCATGGTTCAAGATTTCTGTTTTATACAATGTGCTTTGCATATCAGCTTTTATTTAAACATCAGGTGAGGAAATATCAATTTTAAGTCTCAGAAGCCCGAAATATAAAACTTGTTGACACATAAAGTTTAAATTAATTTGAAGATTCACAAATGTTCACACATCGGGATCACAGCAATATTGTCTCTTTTTTTGTTTTAATCAATACAAGTACTCAATATTATGATGTTCACATGAGAACATGGTCAAATTTGACGAAATGCTTGAAGGCATTGTTTGATATGTGGGAAAGTCCCTGTTTCTGGCTAGCTTGGACTGACAGGAGCTGACCAAAGAGAGACTGAAAATGGCATGAGGAAGTTCTTCCTCCTTGATATGAAAAAGTTTGTCATTGCACGGACTGAAGTCCCCTTTAACCCTTACATGCATTTGTTGGACGCTGATCTCGTTAGAAATTTAGAAAATGAAAAAAAAGAAGCATTTTTTGGAGGGGAGTGGTAAGAAAGACATGGCTCAGCATGCTTCAGAAAATGCCCTAGATATTTAGTTTATTTTCACATATTATCAACCTATTCACAGCATGTGTTTTTGTATAGTGAAAAATCAAAATTGAGACCTGTTGTAGTGTGAGAATGTTAAAATAAGTTAAATAATACACAGTAGGAAAGAAATTCTCAATTTTCTATGGAAAGTTAAAAGGACAAAAGTTTATAAAAGAAATCTGCAACAACAAAAGGAATCTTGGTCATTAAAGGAAAAGAGATTTTTGTTTTCCAAATATTTTTTTTGTCTTAAATATAGAAGGTATGCATTTTGTGATAAAAACAGTTTTGTGTTATCATAAAAAATTAGTTAACTAAGATATGGCACCAATTAGATGAATTTAGACACTTTCTTATTCATATAAGGCTTCACAAAAGTGCAAAGCATGACAACAATGACCTTTCTTCAAATTCCTTGCAGGGCATTTGTTCCTATAAAGACAAAAATCTTGCGTGGTTCCAAACCATTCTTGTAGAAACAATGCTGACAACTGAATAGCTCTCAGTTTTAAAGGAGACACTATACTTCATACATTCAAAAAAGCAGCATTGTTTTAATAAAAATCTCATTTTATTTATAACACCCTCTGGTTTCTAAAGCAGTCTCTTTCATTGAAAAAAGGTTTCTAATATCACTTTCTAGTAAAAACAGTAAAATATGTCACTGTATTTATGTGTATCAGTCATCAGTTTCTAGGTAATAAAGAATTTAACAAATGAGAACCTTTCATGAACGAGTCCTCTAATCTGTTCAGCAGGGTTTGTTTACTAACTGGAGATGTGAAAATATTACCTGTGTGCCTATATAACATTATTCTCCCACGAAAACTGCCTGGTTGCCTTTTCTTGTCACTACTGAAAAGACAACTTGATATTTCTTTGTGCCTGCATGTATATTCTACTTATCAAAATGGTGAAATTTTACCAACTGAAAATTGGTTAAAAATAATCCATGCCCACTAATTTGCAGTGTTTTAGGGAGTGGGGAGCGGATATTTTTAATACAGGAAAACATTTTATGCAAAATTTCATAACATTTTCTATAAAATTTTCTATAAAAATATAAGATTTTCTATAAAAAATATATTGAATTATGTAATTTTATAATAAAATTGTTTAAATTACTCATTAAGTCTAACTCGTATTTGAAGAGCTAATTCCTTTTCATTGCATTGCAATGAGTCTGTGAATGACTTCAAAATTTATTCAGTTTGCATAAGTACATGACTTTGTTTGTTGAAAGCATTGTTTTTTATGCTTTTAGAAACATGTTGGTCAATGCAGTCTCTTCTACTATGTTTATAAACAGGCCCATATGGTTAGATGCACAATGTAAGGATACAGGCATGTGTGAGCATGTGCACTTGCACATATATTCTTTCTGTACTTACAATACAGTGAAAATTTGTAACTCAAATATGCTCATAAAAAGGATAGAGGATGAAGAAGTATCCTTATTAGCTGGAAAAAATACCTGTGAAATGAGTGCCAACTGTACATTCTGTGCAAAAGAGAAGAAGTAATTTTTGCAATTTTTTTAGCTTTAAGATACCATATTGATGAGAGCTACTAATTTTTATTGTGCAATAAGACATTGTGTAAATTACTAGTGGATCAGTAACATCACCACTGCTTAAAGGCAAGATACTTGGCTTTAAGGGTAGTTGAACTTTTTTTTACAAGTGAATTTGGAAAGTTATAATTAGTTGTAATTTCTGCAATATAATTTGCTTTGAACTGTACCTTCTCAGCATTACTGTGTATATGTATGTAATATCCATCGCTTTCAGTTTATTGCTCACCAGTGTTGATGTTGACAGCATTCCTTTGCTCCATTGCAATTGTATTGTTAAAGTGATAGATTTCACTAGAGTGTTATTGCAACTACAGAATGATATGAATAATTTTAAAACGTGATGCAACAATTTTCTTATCTTGCTTAATCACAGTGTTGCCTCTGCAGTGTGCCAAATTACCATTAGGGGATATTTTAAATCACATCAATAAATCTTAAAATGATTTTCAGATATCACGTAATGCCTTCCAGTTGACATAACAAATGAACCATTTCAGATTTCATTGAAAGCTCTTTAGTATATGTCACCAGTCTACTTTGGAAGACTTTCAAAATGTGACAAATTGCACTAAATCATTGTGAGACACCCCACCACCATTTATGCAATTCTAAAGTATTATGAGATTCTTTGTAAATCACTGTAGATTGCATATCAACTTGTGGTTTTGTCACATAACAGAAGCAACAGAAATGAAAATCTATCTTGGTGAAACATTCCCTTTTCCATCATATCACTTTGTTTAACAGTTTTCTGTGTTGACGTATTCTGAGTCTGCAATGAGGAGAAGAGCTAGTTTCAAAATTATTTTGTCCAAATTTGATATGGAATGAAGTGGTATCAGAGTCCTCATGGAAGAACTGACCATACTGTTGATGCAAATAGAACAATGTTGGCAGTTTTAAGACACAGAAAAGCTATGGCCAAAAACGTGGGAAATACTTTTCTAAATTAGGTAGCTAGTGAGAGCTGTTAAAAAGCATTTATAATAAATGCAGTATAAAATTTGCTGTGTTTTATTTTTTTTTCATATGTACAACATATGCAATATAGACTGAGAAATAAGGGGTTTTCCCCTCAGAAATTTTTTAAACTAAGTAGTTTCCACTAGATTCTGAGTATGACTTGCCACTATTCAGTGCAAAAGATACAAAGTTTGCTTGCAAAGATACACTAAAAATATTATGAAATGAAATCTTATTATTTGTAATATGCCTGAAAAAGAAAAATACCAATAAAGTATGATAAATAACAAACCTAGGATTACCACTCAAATTAGGATACTTGACATTCACTAATATTAATCACTTTAAAAAAAATGTTTTCTGGGTCTATTTTTATTTCATCATCTGCCCACAATTGAATATCCATGTTTCTCTTCTTTTGAACTGAAAGTCTGATTCAAAGGTCAAAACTGACTGAATCTTATTCATGTCACTTCACCGGTGATAGTGCTAATAAAGAACCAATTGTGAATACTTTTTCTGAAGACTTTATGGATGTCTCAGGAAACAGATACTTCTACTACTTCCAGACTCCAAAGATTCTCTTCAGGTAGAGAAACACTCATAATGAAAACCATTAGCAGAGAGGTAATTATAGAAGATACAAATTAACAGACATATGTATACAACGATTTCCTGATCAGAGAAGCCTGAGTGGTGACAGTACTGTAGTCTGCATTTGATCCTCAAATAATCACAGAACAGAAATGGTAGGCACAATACCATGTGTGCAAGACAAGCTTCCTTGCTCAGCTCTACCACAGTATTCCATTTCTGACCTGCAAAGCCTTGTTTTTTCTGGTTCTAGGACTCTTGTTGAACACAGATTATCAGTCATGCAAAAATGCATTCTGATTTTGTGATATAGACAAATGTTCACTGAAGGTTAAATTAAGAACTAAACTCACTGCATGTGTGACCTAGTATAAATGTCAACACAAATTGCTAGTGGAGAAAAGCTGGAGTACTGAACCACCATGACATCTACTTTTTATAATGTCTGGGATTGTGTTTTTAATTGCATTTTCTCTTTTGCTGCTCTCTGTTAGCAAAATCAGGGAAGCCATGCCTACCAGTGCTTTTGACAGGACATATCAGAGGTAAGAATGAGTACAGAAAAAGAAAAAGGCTCACCAGTTTTTTGCTCTATGCCTCACAGAGCCACTCTTGCCTCTCAGAGAGAAAAGGAGTCTTCCAGGTTACTTTATCATCATAGACACCTTGCTAGCCAGTATGAATGGAATATTTTTGGCATCTGTGACTTAGGAAAAAAAATAATACATATTGAATTCAACTTCCATCAGAAGTGTTTCATTAGGCTAGAAGAAGAGCAATATGTTTTGTCCCTACATGATACATCATGTTCTTTCCTACAGAAGCCATTCGTACCATAAAAACTGTCAAGAGAAGGTTAGCCACCATACCAACAGCTGATTTTAAATATTTGATCTTCACTAACAGGAGGATCACTAATTACAGTATCCTGATAGTGTAATTACAAGGCAGCAGAGAAGGTATAGGCAAATGATCTTGCATTGGAAGATCCATCAGATATTTGTGAAAAAAATACAAATAAGATAACGCTGTAAGGAAAGCAATTTTATTGTTCCAACAAGTTTACTAATGAAAAAAATGTGATAGGATCACTTAAACAAACATTAGTTTAATCATAGACCATGTACAAACATTTTAGTTTAATTTGTTAAACATACCTGCTGTCTCCTTTTGCAGTGTATCGGTTGTCTCTGAAAATTGCTTCTCCAGTCATTTTGTCCACACTGTCTTTGTTGTGATTTCTTCTGTGTTTCTTCTTGGTCTTCTGAAGTTAGATACCCTTAGGTAGCACACATTAGATTTAAAAAAAAAAAAAAAAAAAAAGGCACAGCAAAACAAAAAAACCCACCTCATTCCCTCTTTAATAAAGCCAAATCATCTGAATTCTTCAAAGCAATCTGACTTTGTCAGCTTTGTCTGTTGTTTTGGACAAAAAATTTTGAAATAGTTTTTGTGTGGGAAATGGGGGTTTTGCCAGGATTCTCTGTTTAAACTTACCTGAATTCACAAAGTATTTCACTCATACCACAAGTAAGACCAATGTAGAATTACAGTGACCATAGACTGAAATAGTAGATGTTCAAAATTATTGGAAGGAAGTAAAAGATTTGAACTAAAGATTGGAAGAAGTAGAAGACTGAAGACTTTGTTTCAAGATTAACTCTGTTTAAAATCTTAAATTATTTTTGCGCACAAATGAAGAGACATTGTTAAAGATCAGTACTAGTTCGGAATGAGTTGTGAATATGAGTCAGGACAGAAAACAGATGTAAGTGACAGATACGTAATTTTTACAAAAAAGCAACAATATTAAATTTTGTCCTGAGAAAATGAATTTTCTAAAGACACTGAAATTTCCACACATTTTCTATTCTATGTAGAAAATACTGGGAAATATGAATGTTGAGACAAAACAGAGAGCATGGAACTAAAAATAATGTGGATAGCATGGGAGGACTAATTATCAACAATACAAATCAAAAGATTTTTATCTAGAGGAGGAGGAAGTATCGAGGTTTTGCCTAATCTGTGGTCTTCATGTACAGTTATAGAGGTGACATTCCTAGGAATATGATCTGCTATTTTCGTGGCATTAAGACAGTTAAAATAAAAAATAATCTTTGCGCACTGTTATATTTTCTTAGCTCAGAAAAGGTTGCACAACCTGTAGAATGTTGAGAAGTTAAATCTCTTGCTCTTTTGATTCATTTTAATGAACTACTTTTTCTTTGGAGCCCGTAAGTGCATGGGAAATTCCAGAAAGTGTCAAGATACATGGCTTGAGTCTATTACCTAAGCTATGCTTATTTTAAGATGATATAGATTAAACCAACTTGAATTAGTTAAACATAACTGAGAATACCTCATTTTAAGATCTTAGGCTTCATTGTTCTGTTAACTCTAACATATTAACTATCCTGAATGTTTGTTTATTATCTTCTGCCTCAAGTCAAATTAAAACCAAACTACTTTAAAACAAATAAACAAAAAAGAGTGCAATTCTTTCTAAAGCAAGTCTAAGAAAAAAAGTTGAATTTTTCAAAGTAATTTGTTTAAAAACTCAAAAATTTCTTTGAGAACTTTTGCCACCTCTGAGGTTTGAAATAGAAACCTGATATGTGGCAGGGAGATATGAAGGAATCATAAATGATTTTTCTGCTTCCTCTTTCCTGCTGATCTCCTCCAGCTTCTAAAAATCTGTATTTTCCACTTGTATTGCAGAATCAAAGGTACTTGCTAAAAAAATTTCTGTGTGCCTTATCTGAATTGAGAATGGTTTAGGATGTTGACACAACTCCAAAATCCAAAATATTAACATGCTTCTGAGCTTGGTTCAGTTTCAGAAAATTATGAGTTTTAAGGAAAATATGTTCTGGTCATCCCCCAGCAAGGACAGACTCAGAGGAAGCTCTGTTCCCTGAGAGTCTCAACACAGTCTCCCCTATAGTTAATGTCCACTCTTCAGCTCTGATTCTGCAGTGTTTTCTCATAAACCTTAACTCATAAAACTCAAACATGCTGCTGTTGACTGCAGCTCTGGATGCAACAATCCAGCCAGTTCCTTATCCATCTAATAGTCCATCCATCAAATGCATATGTCTCCAAGGCAAGAAAGTTGGAGGCGGCTGAATCAAAAACTTTAGAGAAGTCCATGTAGACAACATGACACCTTGACTGGAGTATTTCATCCAGCTCTGGGGTCCCCAGCACGGGAAGGACATTGACCTGTTGGAGCAAGTCCAGACAAGGACTATGAGGAAAGGCTGAGAGAATTGGGACTGTTCAGCCTGGAAAAGAGAAGGTGTTAAAAGTGACCTAATTAAAGTAGATACTAGGAAGATATTCTTTACTATGAGGGTTCTAGGGTACAAGTTGCCCAGAAAAGTTGTGGATGCCCTATCCCTGACAGTGTTCAAGGCCAGGTTGGATGGGGCTTTGAGCAACCTGGTCTAGTGAAAGGCTTCATGGCTTCAAGCCAAGCTATTCTGTGACATTAGTTGCCCTTGTCTTGTTCACTGACACAGTCAGTCCATCACAGAAAACCACTAGATTAGTCAGGCATGATTTGCTGTTCATTAAGCTATTGGCTGTCTGTAGTAATCTTCGTATCTTCCATATGTTTTAACATGCTTTCCAGAAGTCTTGCTCCATGATCTTGCCAGGCATGGAGATGAGGCTGACTAATCAGTAATTCCTAGGCTCTTCCTTTTTACTCTTTTTTAAAAGAGTGCAATATTCCCTTTTCATCACTCACTGGGCACTTCACCCAACAGACTGGACTTCTGAAATATGATGTGCAGTGGCTTAGCAACTACATCTGAGAGGTCCACCAGGACCCTGGGTGGGTCTTGCTGGATGCTGAGTCTTGCATCTTGCATCTTGCTGGATATCATGGACTCAGATTCCCTGGGTGGTCTCAAAACTGATCAGCTTACAGTGACAGGGATTTTACTCTGCCAGTCCTTGAGTCTTGAGAGGGAAGAGTGATTACTAGTGACAATAACTGAGGCAAAAAACCGGTATGAGAACCTCGGCCTAATCCATGATGGTTCTCACTACTTCCCGTTATTTGTCGGGGATGTTTAGGTGTGTGTACATTTTCATTAATCTTCTTTTTCTGATAAACAAACCTCTTGAAAGCCTTCTGATTATTCTTCACATCCCCTGCCATGTTCATCTCTGACCCTTTCCTCATCCCATCCCTATAAGTCCATCCAGCATCTCTATATTCTTCCTAGGACTTCAGTCATGTGAATCAGCCCAATAGGTTTCAGGGATAGAGTTTTGATCATAGCTTTCTTGAGGCAAAATTGTTTCCAACTCCTCCTTCTTATTACCCATGATATGTGCATTGGTAAAGAATCACTTCAGTTGTCCTATCAACCATGTCACCCTTCCAGAGGAAGAAGCCCTAATTTCTTTGAGGCATTTTGCAGGTGTTTCTTTGTTAGTTTTTAAGACATCAGTGGCTCCTGAGCTCTTTCGTACTAAATACCCTATCCTGGTCCCTCACTAAATCCAGTTTAAAGTTCTCCCTGTAAGTCTAGCAAGCTTGTTGCTTATTGCCACTTGTTGCTTATTGCCACTTGTTCAAGTGAATCCCATCAGCTCCCAACAAGCCCATCTTCTCAAAAGCAAATCTATAATCACAGAAGACAAACCTTTAAGTATAGTACCAGTCACTCAGCTGGGCATCCTTGTGCTCAATTTTTCTCTTCCCACTTGAACTTCTTGCTCTGATTGGGGAACAGAGGAGAACACTCTGTTTCTGACCTTTTTAACTTTGCTCAGGGATCATACATTTTTGATATTTCTAAATTGACTGTCACAGATATGATTAGGAACAATCTGTGTGTGTGTGTGTGTGTAAGAACAGGTGATAAACAGGTTGGGTTCACTGGGCCTGACAGCATGCCTGTGACATCACTAATGCAAGGTCCTGAGAGATAGCAAATTTCTCTAGAGAAATTGTCTGGGCAGAAAATTAGTTCTTTAGGGCCTCTTACTAAGGAATCTCCAAATACTAATAACTTATGAGCTTTTATGGTGCACTGGTTCTTACGCAAATGTGTGGTTGGAGTAAATCAGCATTGTCTTCTTTTCCTGGATCTTGTCTGTTATTCACATGGTCTTCGTTCTCCAGACTCAGTCTTGTATCTTATCCAGGGGCACTTCCTTGTGCTCCAAGCAGAGACAAGAGTTCCATCTCCTTCATCTTGTGGGTTACTTGATTCAGTCACCTTGAGATGGAATTCAGACTTACCTTTCTCTTTTACAGCCTTAAGGCAGGGCTGTTGCTCAGACTAAGACAGTACACAAAACCTTGTATTGGTGTCTTGAGCACATAATAAATGGATGGAAAATATTTTGGTATCCCATATGTATAGTTTTCTGATTGTAGATATTAAAATAAAAAATATTTTCCGCTAGTTTTTCTTACTACAATGTTATTTTAATCAAATATAAAACAATTAATCTGAAAAGCAAAACGCAACAATGGTGCCACTGTCTCTTTCTGCAATATGAGCATTGACTTCTTGCCACAGTCAATTACTTACAATACAACACTAGATGAAGTAGTGAAATTTGAAAATATGCCTCCAGGCGTCAAAACACCAGGGGATTAATACTAATGTTTCATTTACATGCAAGAAAGGAAATGTTGTGTTGCTCAGCTTCACAGAGGAGCAGAGGAAGAGGGAGAAAGAAATCTGTTTTCCTTGCATACATTAAAAAAAAAGAAAATAATTTTTCAAACCTGAAAATATTACCCACGGCAGTTTTCATTCATGCCAAAAGACACTCCCACATCAAATTCAGGTCTCCAGTTAAATAGCAGGTGCCTTATTACATGTTTTCAGGGGGAAAAGTTCCTCCCCACCCCCTCTCCTCCCTACTACCCCGTATTTTTTCTGTATGAGTAGTATCCTTTGTCTCCCTTTCCAGGCTTTGTAAAACACACTGTAATGTCACCACTCACAATACATCCCTTTTAATCCCTCATGCAACAGAAGAAATATGAGCAAGATAAAAGAAATGCTTTATTTTAGGGAGTTTTAAGTAGGTTAAAACACAGAAAAGCTCTTTTGTCCCATGCCTATAAAAACTCCTCACTAGCTTATTCCTGAAGGGACTGGAAAACAGACTGACTTTTTTTAGCTAATGCTCTTTAGCAATGTCTTCTTTTGTTATGACAGTCAGATTATAGTCTCTAATACAACATTACAATAATTCTTGTTCTTGTTTTAGCTGTTAGATATAGAAAATGCATAGCCAACCATACTTTCAGCTTTTAGTAGGATCTGGGATTGTGGCTTTTTTCTGCCCGAAGACCACCAACAGACAGCAAGAATATAAAGTTCCGATTCTTTGGAAAATAGTATCAACTCAGAATGTCCATCTCAGCTTCTGGTTTTATTCTTTTTTGTACCAGTTAGAAAAAAAATAATACAGATTACTCACAAGGAATAAACACGATTACTATAATCTCGGTTATCAGGCAGATCAAGGTCTAAATCATGAGGCTTTTAAAGGCCTTTTAAAAAATGTTCTCAAGTGTTTTCTGAAGTTTTTAATTCTTGTTTATTCACTGTTGCTTATGCTACCTTCTCAAAAGCCTGGAGAAAAGCATCCCCCACCTCATCCCAGTCTGCCAGTTTTAGACTTTTTTATTTGGCAAACGTTAATCTTTCTTTGTTTTTTGAATGGTCCTAAAAGTGACACTGCTGGTTTATTTGACAACAATGCACATTTCTATTTCCTGGTGCACAGAAAGCCTTATTATACAAAAACATTTCTGATCAACAGCTTGACATTTGCAGAGTTGGCTACGCAAATCAAAGGATGTCTTTTGCTTGTTTGTCAACTGCAGCACAGAAAGGCAAAAAGAGGGAACACACCACATATTTTGTGTGGTCCCATAAAAACCAAATAACTTTTCCAAATGATTTTGTCTTTAATTATTTTAAAACAGTATAGCTAGAAATGCAGTTGATGAAAACATCTTCCTGTGTTCAATGCAATTAGTTTGCTACAGTTCAAGTTTGTTATTGTAGCCTACAAATACACAAGGACAAAATATTTATTAGACATCTGTAAAATTGTTCCTTCAACCAGGAAACTAGTAAATGGTTTGCTACTTGAATATATTTTATTAATGGTATGCTAAGATGAAAACAAATATCTAAGGATGGTGGCAGCAATACTGATTTTCAAGTATCATCTTTTTCCCTCAGGGGGAAAATAAATGTAGAATTTAAATTCTGCAATACATGAAGCACTAATCTTACATTTGGTTAAGTACAAAGAAAAAGCACTGAGGCATTCAAAATCAAACATTTCAGTAATTAAACTAGAGAATCAGGGCTCTGTTTCCTTTCTGATATTGTTTGGTTTTTATTAATACAGAGAGGATTTAGCACGTCATGAAGATTAACTTTATATGAGAAACTGATGAAAAATCAATGGGGTTTTGGGGTTTAAAAATATCTTACACTTAGTCTGTAATAAAACATCAAACAGATTTTAACAGTACATAATGGAAAAGTGTATTCTTAAACTAAGCTGGGATTTTCAAAATTATCTGAATCAGTTATGTCTGAAAAAGCCAATTTTCTTTATAAATTTAATTTTCTATTTTCACAGTCATTTACCATACACTTTCAGTAGAAAGGTCATCCTTTATTTCTGCCACAAGTTCTGCAAAGATATATGATACCTCAAAGCTTAAACACTTCATTTTTAAAGATTTATGTACATAATTTCCAGTCATACAAATGTAAAGCTTTTTGTTAAATATTTTTTTTTGTAAAAGTTGATAAATTCTAGAAGCTCCCCACATTCTCTGTAGATTAAATGTATTAATTTTATTAAATATTGTAATAGTTTCCTGATTTTAAGGTCCTTTTTATCTTACATTGTTTGACAGAAAAATATTTTAGCAATCTATCCAAAGACAAATTTTTTTTTTACCTTAAATTCTTTCACTTCTGTACAAAGGCCGACGTACAAATCACTGAGAAATATCCAGTAAAACTACTTGTATTGCATGCATGCAAAACGAATCTAACATAGACACCTTTCTGAGAGTTCTTTAGCCTGCCAACAGCAAAAAAGTCAATGGTCAATGATGTAACTCCTAACTGGAAGACCAGGATCTGAAAACTTTTAGCCCGTGTTCCACACAATCAGGGTATTCATTAGTATTCTGACTACTGCCTTGAATCTATTCACTGCCATCAGTGAATATTTTGAAAGACATTGTCCTGTGAAGTCAGTGGGGAAACACTCTTTAAAAAGATGCTCTAGCTCCACCATTTTCTTCATGACTGAAAGAACAGAAAAGTGAACAAACTGGAGAATGGTAGTTCTGATTTGTTTTTGAATTCTTGCTCCCTGCTTTGTATTTAAATTAAATATTCTGGAAGATTTTAGTAATAAAAAAGAAATTGGTCTCTATGAGAGTACTCTGTAAATTTTCTAGTCTGAATATATTAGATATATGACAAAAACATCAAGTTTTTTTCCTGCCCATTATCCCAGGGAAAATTTTTTTGTTCCAGGTCTTTCCCACCAGAATGGCCATTGCCTGAATTACCTGCATCATTCTCTGGTTGAGCTTTTATGATAGGACTCTGAGAAGGCCACATAGTACTAGTAGCAGTTATCATATCACACACAAAATAAAGCCAGTAGTCTTACTTTGTGAGAGTGTGTTCACATCCATACGCAGATAGTTGCATAGTTCCTCTGAAATTAACTGTCTGTCTTCTGTCTTTGGAAATGCTCTGGTGCTACATTATAGGCTCCACTGCTCATAATTTATAAAACACTTAGTTGATAAAGATCCCTGAATTCTTTGTAATTCTCAGTGAAGCAATTTTAGATAGATGTTCTTTCAGCCTGAATACCTGGAAAAAAATATTACTAAAGCATAAAAGTATAAAAGTGCTTCATGTAGCTAGGGCTAAGTGAGAGATACCAGAAAGAACATTCTGCTTTAGCCCAGAATTTGTAATCACTTCAAATGATTGCCAGTGTTTTTTCTAGATTTTTCTCCTTTTTTTTTCTTTTTTTTTTTTTTTCCAAATAGCTATGGCAATATACTACAGTATCAGTTCAGATAGATTATTGCAACCCACTAAACTTTTTAAGGAGTTGGGAAGCATTTAAAACTTTGAGCTAACATATGATAGGTTAGATGTTTTTATCAGGTA
>JAWWES010000094.1:42621956-42658238 GCA_035583135.1 Lophotriccus pileatus
TTATATTTTTTTATCAGTTATTTTATAGATATATATATATATATATATATATATATATATATATTTGCATCTGTCTTTCACAATTTCCAATAGTGTATTTGTACACCACAGAAATATTCCTCATTTTCTGTGTGTATATAGTTTCATATATTGTGTATCCAACTATGAACCTGAAATTTTTAAAATTAAATGTGGAATCTTTCTAATATCGTTATATAATATATTACAGACTGTGTTTCATACAGAAAATAAGTTGTACTTTCTTGCACAGTAATTGGCTAAGAAGCAGTTTATGACAATTAGTAGAAGTTTATATGTTTGATTTTTTAATATTTTTAAGTAGCAACTAAGATAACGTTCCAAGTAATGATCTCTGTGGGATATAGTTGACCACGCCTTCAAGTGTGCAAATTCATTAACAAATAAAAATGCAAAAATAATTTGTTCCTCATGACTGTACTGGACACATAAATCTAGACAGATTCAAATAGTGAATTATAAATACTTCTGGGATTTACATTTCTGCAATTTTTGTTCAATTTACAAATTAATATTTTCAAATAAAATTGCTTTCAAGTCAGGGTCTCAATGAGTCTCTGCATATCAGCATTCAAGTTTCTATTTTTGAATTGTTTGCATGAAAGATCTGGCCCAATAGCATAAATTGAACTGAATTGAGAATTGAAAAAATAAGACATAACTGTATGAGACTTCTGGCAAAGACCACCTTTAACTGAAAACATGTGATTGCATTATCAGTGAGAACAAATTTATTATTTGAGAATTTTTAGGAAAGAAACACATTTAATTTTTAGAGACACATAACAAGTATTGTTAATTTATGGTAGTTCTTCTTTGTATATGATCACATTCTCTTATGTCCAAGACAAGAAACAGCAACTAGAAAGATTACAAAAAAAAAAAAAAACAACCAACCAAACAAACAAACAAACAAAACCCAAACCACAGCTTTTCTCTTTTTCCTTTCTTATATTTTTTCCTTTCTTATATTTTCTTTTTTTTTTTCCTTCTCACTGAATATCCCACAACAACAGAAGCAATGTCTGGCAGCAATTCATAACTATCCTTAGTTTTGAAAGTAGAAATTCTACTGTAGTTACATCACTACAGTGGTGGGGGCAGGGAGGAAACCAAATTATAATTAACATTATACAACCATGGTAGACTGACACTCACAGTGCAGTACAGCTATGCAATGCAAGTAAGATTTCCATCTCTTTCTGCCATCTAAATAAGGCTAAAGTCCAGCTAAATCTGCCAATAAATAGCATAACTTGAAAGTCAGAAAAACCGAAGCCACATTATTTAATACTTACTTTTATCCATTTTATACACTCTCACAAGCCCTATTATAAGCAAATAGATAGGTCTTGTTTAAAGAAAAATTTTCAAAAGTGGATTTATTTCTTCTTTTTATTTTTATTTATTAAAAGTAATTGCATCATAAATTTTCTCATCTCACTTGAACACCAATGAAATCCATTGGTTTTATCAATCTTTATTATAATGAGCACTGCAAAGAAAAATAAAGGACTGTGTTAAGTCATGAGTACCTTATTATAGTCATGTTGTCTATGTAACTAAAAAGTCAACAAATCAACAAATTCAAAACTGCTCAATTTAAGGTAGAAAAAATGTCTGTCTTCAAATTTAAGGCAATCTCTGTTATTTTTTGCAATTTTGTTTTTAAATACACTTTTCTGAAATTATAGAACTCAGGCAGAATCACAGCATATGAAGAAAAACAAAGTCTCTCAAAAGAGGTTTTTTCTCAAAAGAAAAGGAAATAAAAAATGTGACCAGCCATATGCAAGGTGCAGCCTTTATAAATTATAGGGAATACTGGGAAACAGTATTCCCTATAAAGAATTCCAATAAAGTAACATTAAAAATGAGCAAATAAACATTCTGAATGGGGCTGCTTTTTGAGAGCAGGTTCCAGTATATTTATATTGCTAATGGCTAGATTCAGATTTCAATGTTGCCTGGGTGCCCTAGACATTCTGTGCTAAATTGCTGTCTTTGAACTTGAATATTTCCTCCATGGAATAATACAGATGAACCAAGATAGACTAATACATACAAAGAAGGATGTATTTAATAATACATCTTCCAGACTTCTAAGGGCAGCTCTTCAAGGAATCCTTAGTCTAACACTGTGTTAAACACTAATACTAATTTAACACTAATGTATTAAATCTGAAGGCTACTACTTTTATTTTTTAAAACCTATGCAGCCACACACAGAGCACTTATGTTGAACACAAACCATTTGTCTTTAATTTGAACTTCCAAAAGTTGGTTTTTTACACCTGTCTGTTTAACTCTTAAGCTAAGATGCACTAGAACTTCACAAGAAAAACTTTCAACCACACAAATGATAAGGCTTTTTTCTTCATATGCCTTCCTATTTACCAGAGAGCTACTCACATTAAAAGACCAGCCCCAGGAGACTTGCTAATTAAGCCTTGGGTCCAGCAAGAATGGTAAATCTTGGTAAATTAAAGTGTCATTTAAAAGACCTGAAATAGTAAAAATGTTGGGTCAGATTTGTAAAGGGCAAAGTTTGCATTAGTCTTATGTTTTTCTCTATCTAAGAAAAAGCTGTCAATAATCTTTATCTGTCATTAGGGAATCTGTTAACAAGGCAAGACTGCATCTTTAAATATTTCATGGCTCTTGTCAATAAAATGGAATAGGGGGATAACAAAAACTTGGGAGTCTCTTATCAGAAGTGCAGGCTATTTTCAGAGTTAATTCCAATTAATGATAATGGAGAAATACCTGTTTAAACTCTCTGTGCATGGGGTCTATTAAAAGACAGCCTGAAATGTAAATACCTGGCTAGGAAGTAACCAAAAGGCAGCAGAAGACTATTTCAGAGTTCATTAAATTCAAGATTATATGCTTTTTTATCTTCCTTCATTAATTTCTGTGAGAAAAAGCTAAATAGAAAGTAAAACAGGGTAATTTTTAGTATATAGGCTTCAGATACAGCACACTTTAGCATGTATAGGAATTAAATACATTTGTGTATTTTAGCAAAATAATAACAGTAATAGTTCTTTGATTCTGTACTTTATTTCTAACAGAAAAAATTGTCTATATTTTGTGTATGTTATTAATCTGTCATAAAAGTTTTTTACATCCTTGTCTAAATTTGTTTTGTCCATTAAGTAGGAATTAAGTGACCACACTGAGGTCTGTAGACAATCATTAATTAGGGCTTGGAAAGCTTTGCCCTGCCCTTTTCCAGCTGGTGAAAAACAAAGGCAGCAAATGTGTTCCAGTAAAAATTTTGTTGTAAGAGTCACTAACAGTAAGTCAAATCCTATTTTCCTGACTTGGGCGTTTTACTACACAATGAAAAGCATGTCTCTGTGCTTATATTTATGTTGGTTTATTTTACGACATGTAGAGGCTCTCTAGCATCTTGTATATGGATTAATGAGTACCATTACTGGCTACAGTTCACTTTTTCACTAGAACAATATTTTTGGTGCAACATAAAATTAGCTGAAGAATAGCAGAATTGGTGCACTGAGAAAGGAGAGGGAGGATGTGCCTATGTAGGTGAGCTGTTGTGGGTGAAACCCAGTGGGCAGCTGAGCAGCACATAGACATTCAGTCAGGCACCACATCTCCAGTGGGACAGGAACAGAGGAAGAGAGAAATAAAAGCAAGAAAACTTGGGGATCAAGCTGCTGCTGCTGCTGCTGATATGTTACATAATAATAATAATAAATGTTATTAATAATATTATTTCTCTAATAAGTTAAGGATAAGTGAAAGAGAAGGGGGAAAAAAAGAAATACACAAAGAAGAGATGCAAAGGCACTCAATCCCAACTCCCATGCCTAGACTGATGCTCAGTTATTTTCTGAGCAAAAGGTGTCTAGCCATGCTAAAATCCTCTCTTTTCCCTTTCATTGCTGATCATGGCCTTATATGGTTTGAAATTTTTTTTTGGTTACTTTGGGTCATCTTCTCAGTTGTGTTCCCTCCCAAACTATTGTGCACTCTGAATCACCACTGGTGGGGACGGAAAGAAACAGAGAAATCCTAAAAATCCTGAATACATAAGAGATGCTTTGAAAAAATGGAAAATGGACTCTGTCATAAACAGGCTCAATACAGCTGGGGAGTTATATTATAGGTGCTTCGGAAACTAGCTCCTTTTCTGAAAGCCCCAGGTACTAGAATCATAGAGGAACCAAGGTTTTTTATATTTTTATTTTTTTCCCACTGTATATATGTCTATGGGTATTGGAATACAATAACAGCAAAAAAGTACTAATGGCATTTATTAAATACATGTGTTAACATCAGAAGGCAAGAGAAAAGAAATGAAGATGATACATTTCAAAAAGTCTCATGAGTAGTTTTTTTAAATTAGCTTTCTGACATTTTGATGTACATCTCCTGATCTTCGAAATTTTGAGTTTAACTTGCAGAGTTTTGCTGCCACAGAAATTGAAGCAAGTCTTTCTATTAATTCAAGTTCACCCCAAACTGTCTACATTTAAATAGCAACACTAAAATAAAAGAAGGTTGTTGAGAATATTTTTCAACACACTGTATGGCATTGCCTTCTAGCACAATTATCAGCTAACTTAAACTTATATATATTTTATACTTAAACTTATATGTATTTTATATTACAGTGCTTTGTAATTATAAGAATTAGATACAGCTTGCAGAAGCTGAAATGAAAATTATTAAATCTAAGTTAAAGGTTTTAGAAGCATACTGCTTTTCAACTTTGCAGAAAATCAGCAGTATGATCAGACTTACTATTGACATATACAACTACTATGGTAGCACCAATCTTTAGTTTAGTTTATTTACATATAATAACATATAAAGACATACAATTTCATTGTAGCAGTTTATACTGTGCGGGTAAAAATCTATAAATAAATATTAGAAATCAAATTTTTTTCCTATCAATTTTCAATTTTATTTTTAATTTTGATTTTCAAAGTGTATAATAGTACAAAGGGGAATTTTAATCTGATTTAAAAAATAAACTTTTCAGAATTGTGAAATATTATTCACATCTAAAATAATCCACTGTAGAAAGGAAAAAAAAAAAAAATAGAGAGAGGAAACATAATACAGAAATCACTGTGTCTCAGTGATTCAAAGGTCTTTGTCATCATAAATGCACCTATTCTGTGCATATTATTATTTAGAGGCACAGGGTCATATTTCAGGTATATCACTGAACTAATAAAAGAAGAACCTTTGTTCCAAGCAAAACAGTAGAACTTTCAACTTTGTTGTTTTTATTGTTAATATTATTAGTGGTACTGAGACAGAATCTACAGACTCTCCAGAAGCTTTGATGAAGCTTAGGTCTACATAGTATTTTTCTGAACCAGGTAATCCCCACAATATAACCATACTTTCCAAAATACATTCACATAGTGTCTACATAGTATTTAATAGTCTAAATGGCTTAATAACTCACAGATCCAGATGAGGCACATTTACATTTTTAAACAAATAATTATAATTCTTTCTTATTTTCCTGCTAATAGGAAGATTTTTCTGTGGTGCTGTGGAAAGAAGCACAACCTAAAGTACAAAAAAGTACACTCCAAACTTCAGAAAATGCACTTCATCTAATTAGTGAGCAGTGATTAACTTCTTTACTTTTCTTGTGGATAGTATGTCATTGGGACATTTTTTAAATAACCCTCTTATAGTCAGCACATATATAAAATCTCACGTAATCCCATCTTTTAGCAGTAAAAATTCCAAATTTATATTTTCATGGTTTATTCTTTCCTGATTTTGCTACAAGAAATTCACACTTCCTGGTTTTAATCTATGAAAACATGAAATATCAACATAACAGGCAGCAGACTTTTGATGTTAAATTGATGCAACATCTCTGGTCCTTTGGTCCGCAGGTCTTGTGCTATAGAAACCCTAGTCCTGGGTTGTTCCAGGTATTGTTTTCAGCATGATGGTGAAATGAACTACCCAAAACACAGACTATGAGTTAATGCATTTGGAGGCTATCACAAGATCTGACTTTATTTTTATAACCCTTTTCTAGCAACACATCATAAGAGGGGTGGAGGAAGGAAAGTATGTGGTGGACTGGCAGTACAGTAGCGTGTGAGATATGAAAACTGTTGGGACAGATTACTATCCTGATCTAAATGAATTTATGCACCAGAGAATCAGTATGTACTAAAATGTAGAGGTAGTATTCAAATGCAAACTGTTCCTTTCAAATTTTCCTGCTGAAGGGAGTCACTCCACTACCCAACCCAAAACACAAAGTAATAGATGGGAAGAAGACTGGAAGGGAGAAATTTTAGTCTCCAGTGCAATTCAAACTTCTTGTAACAGATTAAGCAGAGTCAAAGTACCTTTTCACTGATTCTGAAAAATAGAACATGAGAGAAAGATAAGAGATCCAATGTTTGTACAGAGCTATATGCTATCTAAGTAATGTGAACACTGCAACCACTGTGATGTTAATGCTTACTGCTTCAAAAACCTCATTTTCCAATTTTATTTAATTAAACATAAGCATCCCAGCTGAAAGGTACCAAAAACTGTCAAAATCTGTATTTGATATATACAACATCTTGCACGTGTACACTATACCTCAAACATTGTGTATTGTACTGGAATGGCAAGATTTTGGTAATGGTGGATTCTGTGAGAAGCTGCTAGAAGCTTTACCCATATTCAATAAAGTCAATACCAGCTGGCTCCAAGATGGACCTGCTGCTGGCCATGGCTGATCACACACTTACAGTAGTAGCACTGTGGGGATAGAGGATTTGAGAAGCGGAATAACGTTGCAAACAAAGGAGTGAGGATGTGAAAGAAACAGCTGTTTTGTGGTTATTCTATCTTCCATTCTACTAAAGAGGGGATAATATTTTCTATATCACATCAGTGATATATATTGTTTAAAAGCAAGGAGAAAAAGCCATGTGGATTTTTCACTGTTCTTTTCATGGATTCACTTCTAATGGTAAACATATACTTTTATTTATAGTAAAACCAGTAGAGTGAAGTATGGAACTAGCAAGTTAAAAACATATTAATTGAAAACATATTACTTTCAAAGTTAACATCTGACAGTGTACACAGGTCAAGAGCAGGGCGTAGGTCTTCTGGCAGCACTGTTGCAATACTACCTCAATGCTCAGTCTGTTTGTCAGCACCAGAACAACAGCCCAAGCAACTACTACAAAAAGCGTACCTAAACGTGGAATGTGCGTATTTGTAACTAGAGCATTTTTTATTGATTTATATGTAATAATATATGATCTGCCTTCATTCACAACATTATAGCAAAATACTTGCAATACCATACAAGGACAGTAACAGATAGAATCCATTTAATGCGGTTTAAATGCAAGCATGCTGTTAGTTGTGTTAAGTATCGGTTTGGAGGCAAATATGAAAGTTCAGTATTGGGAGTATTCTCCCATGACTTTTTTACAAAATGCCCTATCCTGAGCAAGAACAGTTACTATGCCTCTTCCCTTGTGTAAGAATATTGATTGCATATGTGTAGCTCTTTATCTCTTTTACAAATAGATCTCATGTACTGGAGAAACAGGAAGTGCAAAAGACCTTCTGGGCATCATTGGCCCACTCTTCTCAAATCTGGCAGACAGTTGTATTTCAGTGTATATATTGAACTATCCTGACACCTCAGAAAACATGCTCAGGGAACTCTGTATTTTTTAGTATGTTAGTACAGAATTAATCAGAACTGTTTTCCTCAAGGAGCTGTTTTATCCAAATAAGAGTTTTTCACCTTTGTATTTTCAAAGCCTCACACAAAACCCTCAGCTATAAAGCTGCTTAGTGTTAGAAGCTTGAAACTGGAGAAAGGTGAAAAATGAATACTTAATTCTCTATATAATCAATCATCTATTATGGAAGGAAATGTGACTAAATTTGTATTAGATGACTCTATTTGGATTTAGATTAAATGCATACAAGTTTATCCATTTGCCAAAAGACCAAAACCAAGTAATATTAGTTCGCTATAATCATGTCTCCCCTATGCTTTGATTCCCTAGCTTATTAGTATACTTAGACAAAATTACTGATACTAACTTCCTACTCAACATCAGGTAAAATTTTGGCAGTGCTAAGGAAAATCTATATTTAAGCATATTCTATTGCATGTGTTTCATTTGGAGAAAACTTAAAACCAGTCCTCATCTCCCAAATGTTTCAAATTACCTGAATATTCTATTTGTTTGAATGGAAACAAAAGGAAAGTCTGAAAATATGCTAGATAATTTTAAATTAGTACAAGTTGTCAAAAAATGCTGAATGTATAAAATTAATATAAGAAATAAAATATAAATGCCTCTAGAACAAGACAACCATTTTATTCTTGTCTGTGATTATCACACTGTTAGTTCACTGTCAAAAGTATATGCCAAGCAGACATGTCATAAGACTCTGGAACAGATTTTCCTTTATGACCTGACTGTTTAAAACAATGTGCTTTTGGCAAGGGAATCCTTTCTGTCCATAACTGAATAAAACATTCCACTGAGATAGAGGGAGGCTGAGGCAAAGGAATCTGGTTTATACACAATGCAATGAGATATCCTGAGTGTCTGCTCAATACTACATCTAGGAAGACTCTCAAGTTGGTTTAATTCATACTGATACTTGCCTTATTCAAGTGCTGCCTGTTATAGCTCTTTTTTGTAGAATAAGCTGGCCTGAATGCTGAGATACTGTGATAATACCTTTGTACCAGAAGGTAGAATAGAGTCATATTAGGACTTTCCTGTCCCAGTGTGGGACAAATAGCTTATCCTAGTCTGCCAATACTGCTGCTAATATGGTAATTTTTACCAGGAGAACTGATTTTTCTGCAAGAAGCAATGAATTTGATCTTAAGATTTCTTGGAAATATAACCCACTTACATAGAGTTAATTTGTTACTTTAAGAATCAAATGAGATTAAAAAGTGAGTTCTCAGGATCACAACTGATATAGACATATTAGATTTGGATCACATGAATTTCATTTCTCCTAGATGATTTGAAGAGCTAAACTGGTACTCCACTGAATGCTTTCTGTGTATATCTGTTTCCTTTTATACATTTTATTCTCTTTCCCTGAACATTATGCAAAATGTCTTGTTTTCTGGCAGGAGAATTCTGACTATATTCTTTTATGATGTTGTGAGAGTTACAAAAGACTGACTGACAGATTGACCAGAAAAAAAGAAATTAACTAAGTTAAGAATGAAATCTGGTGTAAATTTACTCTTACTTTACTGTTAGAAATTATTAAGAACAATTTCAGTCACATATTACCCATGTAATCTAAAGGACTATCAAAGTAGACTTTCTTTACTTTGCTAGCAGAAGTTCCTCTTACAGAGAATTCTTCTTAAGTGGAGAAAAATAGTGTGAAGGGAGACAACAGAAGTTTTGAAAGAATAGAAGAATTTTTTTCTCCAACAGTTTTATTGTATTAGAAGTTCCACTGGTTTTCCAGCAAGAAAACTTCAATACATTAATTTTTTTGTCATACACAAAATTAATAGCATAAGAAGGGTAGAGCACAGCTTTCAGAGCAGTAATACCCCAGCTGGTTTTCATTCTTATTTGATAAGAGATACTTATAAAACACATTTCTGTGAGATGAACCATAGGAAAAATACTTTCTACACTCATGGTCAAAATACAGCCCACGTAAGTATTCTAAATCCTGATAGTCTTGCATTTTTGATCATTAAATCATAGTTGTCTGTTATAACCTGTGGGAAGCCTGGAAATCTTGGAGTTTTATTCATTATTGCTTTGCACATAGTATAGTTGCAGAAATCCTGTGTAGGAGGGTTACAATACTGTCCTTCACAGTTACAGTGCTAGAATGTCTTTTGACTTGGCTTCTGACTTGGCTTGTCCTTTGGCAAGGACACTTTCTTACAATATGCAGAATAATAAATTTTCAGGTTTTAGATGTTACTTACACAGTTGAAAATAACTTTAAAAAATACAGGAAAAGTGAAAGTATATTGTCTGTCCCTCATCCAAAAAACCCACTCCTGAGTAGTTTTACAAAGACAAAGGAGAACATCATGCTTTTAAAACAAGATATTTAACTGAATGCATGACAGAACATATACTCATAGAATAGATTAGGTTGGAAGGGACCTTAAAGATCATATGATTCCAGTCTCCTTGCCATGAGCAGAGAACCTTCCACTTGATCAGGCTGTTCAGAGCCTTGTCCAATCTGGACTTGATTACTTCCAGGGATGGGACATCCACTACTTCTCTTGATAATCTGTACCCCCGCAGTAAAGAATTTCTTCCTAGTATCTAATATAAACCTACCCTTTTTCAGTTTAAAGCAATTCCCCCTTGTCCTGTCACAAGAAGTCCTTGTAGTAAGTCCCTCTACAGCTTTCTTGTAGCCCCCTTCAGGTACAGGAAGGTGCTCTAAGATCTCCCTGGAAACTTTTCTTCTTCAGGCTGAACAATCCCAGTTCTGCCTGCATTCATAGGAGAGGTGCTCCATACCTCTGTATAGCTTTGTGTTTCTTCTCTGGACTCACTCCACATCTTTCTTATGCTGGGGACCCCAACATAGTACACCAGGCAGGATCTTTGCTTTCTCTATGCCTATCTTGAACAGTAGGTAAGTTTACCAGAGATGTGATTCCATACTGGAGACAAAGTTTAGACTTCCAGAAAAGACTACAGAGTAAGATGATACAGAGGATACTGCTTGTTCTATCAAAGATAACCATCCAGTAGGTAATTTTGCACACAAGCTCATAAAGAAAAGAAATGTTTTATTTCCATATCTCAATGGCAGAGAACTCACAGGGTACAATGATGACACTGAGAAGAGCAATCAGATCCTGTTTTTCAGCCTAAGAGCCTAATGAGTACTTAAAAAGAATTCACCATTCCAAAAGAGGAAGTTTGTGGGAGAATGTCACACTCATAATGTCTCAGCAAATGAAAGGGAGGAAATAAGTTTAGGATTGCCTCCTAAGGACTTCTTGAGAAAGTACGGCATATGGGCATTCTGAGATCTGGCCACAGACCACAGTCCCCTGAAAGATCTAGGCAGAATTTCAATTTTCAGAGCAGCCCACTGTGCTGGTGGAGGGCTTTGCACTGAAATTCTTAGATAGACCAGAATGCCTCCTTTTCAAAAATCTGTTCTTTGTTTCATTTGAGATTCAACATGGTAACAAGTGGTTCACTCATTATTTCAGGGGAATTTAGCCAGGAAGTTTAATTAGTATAATTCCTTTAGGGAACAAAAATGGAATGGTTTTTATCCCTTGAAACACTGTATCAAATATATTGCCTATGATAGCTAATCAAATGAGTTTGGAATGACTTGCTATAAAAATGCCCAGTGCTTAAAAAGGTGGAAAATAAATATTATTTTTAAAAAGTGATGAAATGAAGCAAAATGCATTAAATGAAATGCATGAAATCAGATTGTACAATATTCTGAATCTTCAACCATTTCTAGTTGAAACTGATGTGTCATTTTCTCATTGGTACTTTTTCCTAAAAGGGAATGTTATGTATTACACAGCGATGAGAAAGGTCCAAGCCTCATCTGGTAATGATTGCCAGGCCCTTTTAGTCATTACTGAGGTTCCTGTTTGAATGGGATTTTGTCTGGATTTTGTTATTTCATTATATTTTTTCTAGAGGTTTTTTCTATATTTTGAGTCAAATGAAGAAAACTTGAAAAGAATTTTCTTCAGTATGGGATTTGAATAGCAAGGCTTTTATTTGTCTGATACTGCACATCTCAACTCCTGTAAATGTGTGTGTTTTAACTGATTGAAAATGTTCTTTGTTCAAAAGAAGACTTTTATTCACAAACTGAACTAAAAATTTAAATAAAAACATAAAACTTAGTTACGTGAGATTCTTACAAGAATATTTGAAAGCAAATTTGTTAAATAAATAAAAGATACAAAATTGGTCTAGAGTGGAGAGGTTAAAGATGTAGTTTCCGGCAGTCATTAGATATTCCGTGTTTCATGTAGTTCAGTCACAGTATTTGGGGATACAGACAGATACTTGTCTACATGGAGTGGGTTATCATGATTTTTTGCTTTGGTTTTGTGTATTCCATCATTTTCTTAATTTCCTTACCTTTTATATGACTGGGAAAGCACAGATTTAGTAACTGGTTTTTCTTTCCATATTTCTCGTTTTAGTATAGGGGGTAGTAACAAAATCATCTGAGCTGGAAACACTTTCACACTTTAACTTTTTTTCTAGACAGCTATCTAGTTATCGGGTCTTCCAATTTGCTTAATCCCTCACAATATATTTCTGAACTTTTCTGAAAGTGTTTGTTCTTAAGCTTATTTGGTCTCAGCCTCTTCTGATATTAAAATCTGGTCACCTTAAAACAAAGGAATATGGACTAACAGAAAATGAATTAACTTTCATTGCACTTTCCTCTGTCTCAAAGAGCTTCCTTATAATGTTCAGCCTTAATTTTCTTGTTTTGAGAATGGCTTATAAAATCAGCTTTAAGAATACTACTCTGCTCCATTCTCACAGGCAGGAAAGTGCCTACTAGAAGGCCAGAAAAGCAAAAGAGTTCTCCAGAGTGGTTGTTGAAAGAAAGAAAACACAGACATAATTGACCATTATGTCACTTTTGTTTGACTGCTTCATAGCTAGTGGGCGCTATCCACTTTTCTTGCAAAATCTCAGGTAAAGGGTTCTTGAGTAGTTAAATGAATGGGAGAAGGATCACAGCTGAGTCTTGTAGCCACTTAAGCCATTTTCTAGAAGTTAGCAGAAATGAAAATTTGACTCCTAAACAATCTTTTCCACGATATGGAGCACCATGCAGTGGGGTGTACTTATTTTGTGTTAAGTAGAATTTCTCTGTAACCTTTGGTCTAAAGTACATAGTACAGGAACAGTAGTTTCTACAGAAAGCAGTACTAACCAGAAGTGACAACCTTCTGCTGTCCCACGCCAACACAAATTGTGCACTTTCATAGAGCTGTGGAAATGAATGCATATCACTGTTACAACAACACATGTTACCAAGGGTAAATTTCCAAGGCACCTGTCTGAACTCAGTGTTTCTTAGTACTCCTTGCTTTTTCTCATGAATTCCAGTGCCAAAAATCAGTTATAGTCAGATTTGGGAGCAGATGGTCAAACCCACTGCTGTGTCCAAGTAGGCTGGTGGGCATAGTTATCTGATGTGTTTAGAGATATGATAGCAAGCCAAGCATCTCTCTTTACTCACCACCTAGGGATACACTCTCAAGTAAAGAGAGATCCCCCTCTGAGTAGCGTAGTTGCCAGATTTCAAAACATTTGCTGAATGTTTGCAGAATTGTATTTGTCCCTAGAAATAGTACTGTTTAATAGCCACATTTTCATATCTAGTTTTTAAAGTGAATTCCTAAACAGATGTTAAGTGTAAATATGTAAGCTTCACATGAGCACCGTGTTGTATTTTGAATATTTACCAGTTTTGCTTAAGAAGAGACACTGCAACCCATGTTCCATGACATAATTGGACATCTGCTTGCTAGGCCAGCTGACTCAATTAATTCTAGAGGCTGTTCCTGGTAGGGAAGAGGAAACTACAATTGGTGATTTCCTGCTGAACTTAATGCAAGTGGGTATTCCCAATTTCTGTCTAATATAAGGCCAAAATAAAATTTCATTTTCTTAAACATGGTTCATTATTTTTTGCAGTACTTTTCAGACTCACAAATGCTACCATCTCCAGATCCAGTTAATTAAGACCAGTGTGTTTGATCTCAGTTTGTCCATTCAATGAGAAAAATGGTGCTTACCTGTTTCTATCCACAGAAATTGTGCATCATAACATATTAAACCTTACCTTCATTATTCAACATGCAATTCTAGTAGAACTTCTGCTGTTGTTCAAAACTGGGCACTCTTATTATGGAAAACATAGCTCAGAAATAACTACAGAAATAAGTCTTGATATACAAATATTATTCCATAAATGCTCCCTGAAAATATGCTATCTTTGAAGAAATGGCGGTTTCAATTAATCAGATTTGGTGATGTTCAGAAGGAATTTATCTACAAAGAAGTTTCTTAATACTTTAAAATCAAATCTGCTTATCAATATAATCAGACAGTTTATAATTGAAATGTTTTCTTTTAAAAATTAGCTTTATCTAAGACTGTTTGTCCAAGGTAAGACCAAGCCACAATTGGGAGTGATAGAATCAGTTAAGTGGATTTAAGCTACTGTTTAGAGGTTCATCCACAATACACAGAAAAAACCTTTGCAATTAAATTTAGAACAAGTCAGCAAATTTTGATTAACACAAGAAGTCAGGTAAGTATACCCATCCCCTTGAATGACAGCCAGGAACACTTGAAGAAAGCATTTGTAAGAAGACTGATAACTTAGCGCAAGACAATCTCTAGATCCATCCCACTTCTAGTGATACCCTTACGACACAGAGCAGTGAAAATCAGCCTTAGTTTATGGAAAAAGCAGCTGCTTGTGAGAGCTACATTCTAAGTGCACTTTTTCTGAAGCAAAAATCATCATGAATTTGCACAATATCACTTTGATTTTCAGACCAATCTATGTACACATGACAAAACTGTATGGAAAAGTGTATGGTACAGTCTTCAGTACTAAGTCACGTTCTTTGCTTTCTTTTGTGGTCTAACAAAGTGAAGCTTACAAAGTTCCAGAGCAAAGCTAAAATTGTCCTTTTTTTCATATTTTCCTGGATTTGATTCCTTATCTTTTTTTATGAACTAAAACACCAGTAATATTCAATATTCTCATTATCTGACATAGCATTTGGCACATATGAGAGCAATCTGAGTCACATCTAGCTAGCTAAGTATTTGAAATTATATTTTTTAAAGTATCTCTAACCATATTATTTAACTATATTTAACTATGTAATTATTATTGGATTTATAATATTATTTATATATAAAAAAATATCTGTGGTCTTAGTGATTTTTGATAATTTAGGAATATCAGCAGTATTATCACCATACAACACAAAGAAGTTATTTGAGCCTTACATGAACTGAAGTGTGAACTGAACTGAATGTGAACTTAACTATAAGCTACCTCATTAGATAAATATGAATTACTTCTGTGGATTCCACAGAAAGAATATGCATATCCAGGCAAGATTCAGATCAGGTTTTGCTGTAAAATCTTGGTGCTGAGACCTGTACAGCTACTGAGGCACCATTTAGTGGAAAAACCTCTGCAAATTTACCAGAGGTGCTCATGCTCTTTCACAAATACATAAGCAGGACAACAGGGAATTCATTACATAACAAAATTTGTTAAAAGTGTTATATTTTGGGAGAATAAACAAAAACAAGTTCCAGGTTGAAGACCATACTTGAGTCTCTGGCTGTATACATAGGACAGAGTGTGAAACAGCTGTACTGAAACGTACGGTTTCAGGCTTCATTCAGCATTACCAGCTACATGCAAAGAAGTGGTCTTGTGAAATATGCTTCCTACAACAGCTAAATCTAGCCCACTGATAGAGGGTTTCTACATTTGTTTAAAGGGACATTAACTGGTTTTCATGCAGCTGGGAATTGTTTTGTCAACAGTTCTATCTGGGGGCCCAAAGCGCTGGTAGCACAAATAGGGGTGGTTGTAGGATTATTAGGGATAAGTAATTTTGGCTTGTCAAAATCTGCATCATTTTGCTTATAGTGATACACTGAAAGGCACAATATTTTATATAGCAGCATCGGAGTTTTATTTCCACATTGCAATTTGTTTCTTCTTGTTGAAAAAACTCTCATATGCAAAAGTCATTGGACAGAGTATAATCAAGATACCACACATATACTGCATATTTGATAGAATTTCTGAAGGAAAAGTGGTAACTCTACAATGGAAGACAAGTTGTTTGTTGTTGGAAGATGGGGAATTTGCTGTTTCGTTGCTTAGTTGTTTTTTGTCTCAATTACAATAGTAAAAGCAAATTTTTTTGTAATTTGTCTTGCTTATTTTATTTCTTTCCAGAAAGGATAATGTATTTTTAATATCTATTTCACATAATCATTTAGGTTGTAAAAGACCTCTAAGATCACTGATTCCAGCTGTTCACCAAGCACCAGGAAGTCCACCAATAAACCATGTTCCTAAGTTCCACGTCTAAATGTCTTTTAAAATACTTCATGAGATGGCAACTCAATCACTTCCCTGGGCAGTCTGTTCCAATGCTTGACAATCCTTTCAATTAAGATTTCTCCTATTATCCAATTTACACCTTCCCTGACAAAAATTGAGGCTGTTTACTTCTTCCAGCACCTTATAAAACAGTTTTTCTAATTTTACATCCCGACTCTTTAACTCTCCCCCAGTGGTATCTGCCTCATTGGCCTTCCCCCTGATTCTTAACCATAAGCACTTGACCTTATCATCATCATTAAGAAGTAAAAAGGCAAAACACTTCCTAACATACTGAGCTACTCGACCATCTTTCTTTCTTTGCCTATCCCTTCTGAGGTGTTTATAGCCATCCACTGGAACCCTGTGGTTTTGTGAGTCATTCCACCATGTTTCCATGATGACAACTATGTCATAGTGCTCATGCAGCACAATGGCTTCCAGCTTCTCATGTTCATTGCTCATGAAGAATACACTGCTGTAGATGAATTTCAGTTGGGGTATTGATCCCACCAACATTTGTGGGGGAAGAAGTACTAATTTCTCTGTAACCTTGCATCTTTGGATAGTTTTTCTTATCAACGCATTTTGACATTTTTTTCTCCTCATTTAGTAGAATGTCAGAAGATATTTAATGAGTTTTCTACTTGCTTAGAACACAATAGCATTTCCTGGAAAGCCAGCAGTATGTTGGCTGAGTTTAGCAATTCAGCGATGAGAAATTTCATTATGGGTAACTTTGCCATGAGCAGTATATACCTTTTCATTTAGAAAAAGTAGTGATTTCCATACAGTAAAAAAAACTGGCCCTCTATGTCTTCAAATACTGAAAAATGTTTGCAACTTTTGAAAAGTGAAAAAGAAAAAAAAAAAGACTGAAGTTGGAATTACCTTGGTTTATTTGTGAGACAAACAGTTAATTATAGAGAAAAAATATGCCAGGACTAAGCATCAAATGTTGCTGATCTCATTCAACTGCAGCATTTTTTTGTGGATGTATTTGGTTCATATTAAAATGCAATTTATAATGAGGACATTAGTTTTCAATTAACAGAAAAAATTGTCTAAAATATTAGGAAAAAAAGAATTTATTCTGCAACAAAGAGTTGTGCCTCCAGATAGCTAAGAAGTAATTTTTATTCTCTGGGCTGTTTTTTGAAAGAAACAGCAACATCTTAAAGTGCAAATGAATTACTTCACTAGATCTTTGTGTTTCTGAAAAATATTTAAAATTATTGCTGCCATAAAATATTCAATTCCACTTTCACCCCTCACCAAACGCTACCTTATCAGACAGGTTTTGGTAAAAGACTATGCCATTTCTCCTTTAAACACTAGGGATATTTATACTTATATTATCTGCCTCTGGCAACACTCTGAGAGATGATTATTAATGCTTACAAAGTAAAGCATTACAGCAATACAAAGCATTGTAATATTGAAATGTGAATATATAGGCAGTGCGAACATTTCTTTATTATGAAAGTGTCAGTTTCATTCTTAAAACAGAGTTGAAATTTCCATATCACATAAAGCAAAATAAAGGTAAAGAAACCTTTAACTCAGATTTATTCTTGTGGGTTTTCTGATTCCTATAACTAGACATTTGTAGGAAGGTATGTTTACTTAAATCAGGGACATCTCTGATTAGATTTAGCGATAAATCCAAAAGCTAATTGATGACATTTGAATTTCTAAACTCATTAATTTCTTCAGGTCATTTCAATTGCATAACCAAATAATTTAACCAAATTATTCAAATGGGATTTCTTTGTTTCTCAGGTCTGATCTGGCGACTTAGTGCTGTTCATGAAGAAAAAAAAATCCTTCAAAAACCCAGTTGTGTACATTCCTTTTTTTCTTCACTCTCCCACTTGACTAAATAGAGCATAGAAAGGCTTTTCATCTAGTCTTTTCACATTTCCCATTTTATCACCTGAGGTTCTGAGGAAAAAGATGGCAATACAGAAGGAAAGAGCAGAGGAGTAACTACAAAAAATGACTGGTTTTTGAGCATGCTGCATCCCAACCATTTGAAATAAAAGCATGATACAAAGTGAGATATGGAAAGCTACTATAGGAATACAAACTTGAAACACTGCAAAATTCAGGCTAGAAAAGTATTTTCAAAGATTCTCTTTACTTTCAAACTAAGATGATAGCTGCATATTCTTTGCCCTGACTAAAAAGACTCATGCAGCCTTACTGCATACTGAGTAAGGGTGTTATTTTCACACCCATTTTGGAAAAATTCCAATAATGCAGGAATCCTCACCCTATTTTACGAAGTTTCATTAGCTAAGGCCATGAGAGAGGTTCAACTGTAATATCTTTTTGTATTTCTAATGTTTGGGATTTGAATTCCCAAAGATAACTTTAGCAAGGTAAACACTGAGAAGTAGCTGTTATGACCATTCAGAGGTAAATACTAGGAACACTGGATTTTACATGGCAGTTCAGTATTTCTTGGATTATGGTTGACCTCAGAATTTGCAGAGACAAAGGAGCAAATATTGAGAACATGTTTCATACTTGAAATTTGATTACTATTTCACATTCAGTAATTCTTATGCCAATTACATACATGAGGAGAGAAAAAAATTGTTCCTGCCTTGGTATTGGTTTGCTAGATGTTCACCATTGCTACAGTTACTTAATCTCTATTTCAATGTGTTCTTTGAAAACTGTATGTTTTAAACTTTCTCTGTCTAGATTCCCACAACCAATCAATTCGTGCCCGATTTGTGCTTTTTAAGACATTAAATAAGGAGCTTTTTTTTTTTTTTTTATTTCACTTGGTGTGCAGCCTTGCCCCCACTCCCCTAAACTTTTGTTCTTGATTGTCCATCACAAATTTATGGAATAAGTTATTATATATTATATTATCCCATTAAGGAGGTGAATAGATACTTTTTAAGGTCTCAAGCCATTATATACAATTTCCCAAGAAATTCTAGGAAATCTGTTGTGCTTTCATAATATAATCCACTGACTCAATCATTGTGAAAACTAACAAAGTGAAGTTAAACAACTGTTTTCAGTAACTCAGTGCTCTGTATTCTTTGGCAGTGTATAACTAGACCGAGTTTCAGTGTCAGGAGAAGGCCTCAGCCAGATTTTCAATTATGGATTTTCCTAAAACTGCAGCAATATACATGCAAATGATCAGTCTTTGACTACTTAAGCAGCAGTAAATGAGGATTCTTGGAACTCATTTGAGACACTTCCTTGAGTATGTTTGGGAAAATTTCTTTTCTTTGATACAAAGACAGTGACTGAATAGGAATAAGGAAATATATATTATCATCATTTCAAAGTAGAGTCATGCTATCGTAGTTTTAGGTGGGAGTTTCAGGTGTTGGGTATTTTCTAGTTGATTCATTTGAAACTAGGTTTCAGTCCTTCAGACACAGTTCTTGATTTCAGGGATTAATGACACAGTGACAGTTTTTAGGCTATAATGTCTGTGTGAATGTGAAAGGTGGGGCTTTGTTTCAACTAACCATCCACTTTCAGATCTAGTATAACAGACTTTTTAAATGTTTCATTTAGAACACAGATTATGGATTTTTACACTTCAGATGTATAATTTCTCAATCTTTGGTTTTAAAGGGAGAAAGACATCTGTAACATGCTGTAGCTTAATTTTCCTTTGATGGAAAGTAAATGTATTTTGAATTTATTTCTTGTCCCTTCTGAATTTGGCTACAATAATAATGAAAAAAAACACAGGAATTTGTTTGAAATCTTAGAAGCTTCTGGACTCACAATGTGACTTGAGACGTTATTTATTTTTAGGAAGAGAAAATGGGAAAATTAAAACAAACAAACAAACAAACAAAGAAAACAACCACAACAACCAACTTAGAGTAAGGATAAGAGAGGAAAATTTTTGTTACTTAATCACAATCGTGTATTACCATACCTCTGGGGAGAGCTAAAGAGCAAATAAACAGTATCACATCCCTGTATTCACGAAGATTTCTTGATTCAAGATGAGCTTTAAAAGAAACAACTTGATTTAGGTTCTGATAAGCTGGAATCTCTGAATTAAGAAAACTGCTTTAACAATTCTTGTATAAATCTTACTAATGAGTTGAAGCAAAGAAATAACTCTTCTAGTTCAGACAGAGTTTTAATTGTAAAAAAATAAAATACTAAAAGCCACACTGATAAGCTGGAATATCAAAATGGACTGATGTGAAATATACTGCTCACTTGTCAAGGTCTTTACTGAACAGTCATTACCTTATTAAAGTCTTCCTAATGAGAATGCTACTTATAATATAAAAACACAGCAAAAGTTTATGAAGGAAAAACTGTGAAACAGCCTATGAACCATAAAGCAATAATTTCACAGAAGAACATAGATAGATACTGAGATATGGTACTCTGAGCATAATATTCTTTCAATAATATTTTTTCAATATTGTACATTAGCTTTAAACCTTTTCTCTATGTCATTATCCATGGAACTGTTGACTGGACCATCTGCAGTCTTGGTGCATGTGCCCTCCATCTCCTTCTACAGGTCACTGATAAAGATGTTGAGCTGGTCAGGTGCCAGATAACCCCCTGTAATACCTTGTTTTTGAAGAAGTAGGACAAAAATAAGACTTTGAAAAACAAACAGCATTTGACGTGAGGGAAGGGGAATCTCTGTTAGATGCTAGGGGTGGAGACAAGTAGTAGAGACTAATAGTACAATAGGGAATATTTTCTCTTTGTAATCCAGGAAACTTTTTGACTCCTGAGATGCAGCGTTAAGCACAAATTCATATTTAATAGGTGTGTTGTGCTATGTGAGACATAGTTTGCTAAATAATTCTATTAGATTTAAGAAGTATTAGTTATTTGATTGCATTTGGACTTTCATTTGATTTAATTCGAAACAACTATCTCCATTTCCAAAATCAAAAAATGCACAGATTTACCGTAATATTTTGCCATTAAAGTTCATCTTCAGTTGATTTTTAATTTTCTATCCTTTCCTCGTTGTTCAGTTCAAAATTTTCTTTATATTTCTTATCATTCCCTTGATCTTTTTCCCTGTTTCATATTTTTCCAGTGTATATGTAAAGGGGTCTCACACTTTAAAGAATGTTTTGTTACTTTATCTTTCTTCAGTTTCCACCATTTTTCTAGTTATTTCTCTTTTTCTTTCACTTTTCTCCTTCTTTTCTTTTTCCTTTGTCTTTCCAAGTCCCTCAATTCTTTATTCAGTTTCTCCCTGTAAATTTGTTTTCTTTCTTCCCCCTTGCTGACTTCTTTTCACGTGCCTTCAGTTTCATTGTTGCTTCTATTCTCTTTCTCTCTCATTTTCAGTTCCCTCCTCTATGTGCACACAATCTCTGTTCTCTTCCTTCATACAAAATTTATTTCCTTGAATTTGTTCATCTCTGAAGATTTATGTAAAACTCTGAAGTCAAGCAAGGATCTTCATTCCCGATCATGGGTTTGGTTAAGGCCTTACTTCCAGAAAATGCTCATCTATAAAGGGGACAATTATTTGTTTAAAGGGGAGAGCAGACACCATTCAGTCTTTGTTCAAGAGTTCTTTTAACACCTCCTGGTTTGTTCCTAGTTGTAGAACAGAGTTGCTTTGTAGAGAAAAAAGTTTAAATGTATGAATTGCATAGATTTGTACTTGTAAATAAGAAGTTTCATTATCATTTTAATCACAATAGGCCTAAAGTTCTGTTGAAGCCATGAAAACAGCACCTGAGATATAAGTGTGATTTGATATAAGTAATTTGCTGAGTAATCAGACTAAACACTTGATATTGAGTTATCTCTTCAGACATACTTGCTAAACTCGTGTCAAAAACAATGCTTAGATTAGATTTTCTCACACTTTTTCTGAACACCTGCTTTATACCAGGCAAAATCCACAAAATCTAGGTGTGGGTTTGTGGATTCCTAGCCAGAAAGCATCTTAAAAGGAATTATGGAATAAATATTTTATGAGAAATTCATGGAGGGCCAAACCCTATTCAGAGAGCTATACAGTACTGTGGAGGCTGGTGCTAATTTTCAAAGTGATAAGGCCATCATATGAAAAGCCAAACTACCAGCCTGGATATCAAATTTTCAGTATCCCAGACTCACAGGTCAGGTCAGGTTGAAAGGGACCATGGTGGGTCATCTTGTCCAACTCCCCTGCTCAAGCGGGGTCATTCTAGAGCACACAGCACAGGATTGTGTCCAGATGGTTCTGGAATGTATCCAGCGAAGGAAATGCCACAACCTCTCTAAGCAATATGTTTCAGTATGCAGTCAGCTGCACAAGAAAGAAGTTCTTCCTCCTATTCAGGTGGAACTTCCTGAATGTCAATCCAGAAGAAGAACACAAACATTTTGTCTAAGAAATTAGTCTGAACTATAATTCTCTCTAAAAGTGAAAGCTTTCTTTTTAGACCCTGCCTTGAAACTATGAACAGAAAATATTTGCTAGTATCAGCTGTGAATCTGTAATGTATGAAACTCTTCTTGAGAAACTTTGTAAGATCAAATAATTTTATGGTGATTAAAAAAAACCCAACCAGATACAAGGCAGCAGTTGTTTTTAGTCACAAAGTTTGAAATTGGCTACCTATTACCTGTGCCATATTTTTATCATTATTCCCGTTACATCCCATCCTATTCCTCTGATCCTCAGAGAGAGCAATTAAATAAAAAGTGCTTTGTTTTGTTATCTGGCTGATACACAGACTCCAGCTACAGTTTTTACTGCCATATTGAGGAGTTAATCAAACCTTTGTTTGCAATATATTCTCGTTATAGCATAATTGCTATGTGACTGTTGATTTGAGTTTTAATTGCCTGATAAATTGAGTGTAAAATTCTATGGTAGGAAAGGAAATAAGACAAAATAAGGATGGTTCTCTGGAAGTTCAATATACAAACATTTTTCTCCTTACAAGAAGGAATCATTTACATAAATTTAAGCAGAAGGACGCTGCAGTTCTAGATGACACTAGGTTTTAAAGCCAGAAAGGGAAAAGCAGTCCTTTAGAATTCTTCTGTTATGGCTTTCTATCTTTCTGCTCGTTTTCACTACACTTATGGAAATCAGAAAACAATAGTTATTCTCTTATGTTATTGCTGTGGCTGCGCCAATTTCATTAATTCCTGCTGCAAAAGTTCATTTTTGACTGTTTTCATGAAAAACTGTTCAGTGAATTAAAGTAAAATACAGTGTGTGGGGGGGTTATATACTTAGACATTGCCTATAAACCTATAAAAAGGTTTGCTTGGAAAGCCAGTTACATTTTTAGACATGACATTTGATATAATGAATTAAAACCAACACTTCAAAAGCCTCATGATCTGCCAAATGCTGTGTGTTTGTGTAGCAATTCTGATTGTGTATTATAAATATGTATAATTGATGACTGTATTATACTTAGTGCTTATTTCATAATACCGGAAGTTTTTTCACTTTATGTGTTTCAAACTTTTTGCTCATTTTCATTGTTTCCCTTGGGGCTGAAAATGTTGGTTTGGTGTGGCTTTTTTCTGATTATAATGAGATCCCTCTGAACTCTGTCTCCACCTACTAAGGAATATTTGTCAGTCTATAAGACTGTTGATTTATTTGAGCATAAATACATATTTCTTATATTTATGGAAATGTATTAGCTATGCATATGTCTTGTCAGAACTCAGTGGTTTACTCTGAGCCAGAAGAATGAAGAAAAGACCATATGTGTACTAACACAGTGTTTTCAGGAAAGAATACAACAAACCTCATCATCATTCTCTCTGTAATATCCCCTTGCTATCTTTCTAGAGCGTAACAGAGCTCCTCCACCACTGCCTTGAAAGTGGGAAGAATAGGTAAAACAGAGGGAGGAGGGTAAAATTTTATATTTTGAACATGGAGGACCTAGCTGGAAGACCATTTTCTGTGATGATGCATCGTCTTTCCCTTAAGTCTTCTCATATAATCATCGTGACTCTATCTTATTTCCATACTCTAGGTAAAAGATTTGAAAGAATGGAGCAATTTCTCTTAATCTTCACTGCAAACACAGTGCGCTACATGATTCTTTTTCAGGAAGTTATGAGTACTAGACCGTGAAGAGCTTAGGATTTACATGTGATTTGTCTTTTTCTTCATAGGATGATATGTAGTATACAGTAATCTCAAAGTATATTAACATTTCAGAATGTTATTTGGTGTCGTACTGATTTATCAAGTTTATCAGTCCTTCTTAGAGTTTGTTGAGATGACTATTTTCAAAGGATTTCAAAGGAATAAAGCAAGAAGCTTGAAAAGCAGCTGTACAGAGAAGCAAGTATCAAAAAAAAAAAAAAAAAAAGGAAGTGTCCATATATATTTCCACATGCATTTCGGAGATTCAGCTAAGGTGCACAGTTCCAGAAAGCATGGAAAAAATATTGGCTCATCTTGGAGAATCAGTCAACTCTTATAAGAAATCATGAGCTTTCCTTATTTGCTCAGCATTTGTGGCATTACATATTTATTTCAATTACCTGGATGAACCTTCTTAGGTCTTCTCATAGGTCAGAAACTGAAAGAAGTAGACTTTACAAACTTTTTGTATCCCATCACCCAAGCCTCACCAGTAAGCAAGCAAAACAGATGCAAAGGCGTTTGTTTCATTAGTGGCTCTTGCTTACCATTTTTTTCAGTAAATAATAGTTCTGTTTATTCCTCTAATCATCAAATTCTAAAATTACACTAAAATTTACTTATGAATACTAATATATGTACACCATAGTAAATTCCTCCTTTTTCCACAGAAACGCTAAAATTATCCATAACATAATACTATTCCAGGCATTTTATCATCATATTGTGTCTGTTAGGATCCCTAGTACTTATCTTTAGCGGACTTCTGAATTCATTGCAATATTTTTATTCAGATCATGTATTGCAATGCTACTGTTAGCACAATAAACAACCACACCAACTAATCACTGCAGTACATTTAATTTGAATTAGGCCCCCTATTCTTTTACATATCACAAAGGCATAATGTATAATGGCACACAGATTAAAGACAGAGGAACATAGCAGGAATACTCTGTATAAGTTTGCTTATTTTTCTCGTGGTAAGCCACAGCTATTCTGAGTTTAAACCAGCACTTCTCCCTCCTATTGATCTCTAAAAGTGAACACAGAAGGCCTGTGCTATCCTTCCCAACTGGTTTTTCCTTTGGGAACATAATTTCTGAGAGCAAGAGAAGTATGTAGGGAGTTACCATTGGAGTTTATGGATTGGAAAATAAAATAATAATCACGTATCTCTCAACTCCAGATATTACAAGAATTTCAAGATGTTACCTGAAGTGGTCCATTTTACTGGAATTGGGGAACTCTTGGCACGTGGCACTGAAAATGTGCCCTTTCTGTTTGGACATGTGTAAATACCTAGGTGTCCAAAATAAGTACACAATCTCCTAGCAATTCAAAAATCTTTCCAGATTCTTCTATCTCCTTAGCTACGTGCACCACTTCTGTTCTTTGCTGAGAGATTAGCTGTTTCCAAGAAAACTACTGAGGAAAAAGTGTATCTGTCTTTTCAAGAATAAGGCTACACTTTAAGCCTTACAAAATCTGCTACAAGTCTCTGGTCTTGATAAATAGTGACAGGTAAAACACAAATTGTGACAGGGATGAACTCTGAGATTTCACATCATATTCCTAAAAGGGGCCAGCAGGTTTTCTTTACTCCAATCAGCAGATAGCAAGGATTGGACAACCCATGGTGAGTTGAGGTGAGATGAGGTGAGGTGAGGTGTAGACTACTCATATCCACTTCAGAGTTGTTACTTGGGAAAACCAGTCTGTCTTGAATGAGAAAGGTGACACCTTTTGTGCAAGAGAGCACTATCAAAAATATTGTTTCTTGCCAAAACAGGTATAACATGATAAACTCTTTAAGAAGCTGTCATTTCTGATACTTTCTTCACCTATGCAAACAGCAAATGCAAAGATTTCTGACAGGAGATAACCATGGCTGTTGTGTATGTTGGTGAGACTTTCTGTCTGTCTCTTTCTTCTAGAAAACGGCAAGGAGTATGTGCCTCAGCAGCAAAGCAGGACATTAATGTACTGCTACCCAATAGTGTCATTCCCTTCCATACCGTAGGTATTCATGTACCTTCAAGTTCTACAGCAGGGACTGCAGATCCATGTGAAGCTATACCTCTCTCACATTGCACCTCCATAAAGACCAGCTTCCTCTGTCTCTCTGGAGGCAGTGCCTCCTGGAAGCCATTGTAATTCATGCAAAGAATTACTCATGTTTAATTATACATGCACATATTAATTGGCTTCAGCTACAATATTATAAATACTTCCATTCTGGGTATTGAAAATGCAAATGTTTTATAGCTTGTAAAAATATGGATAGGGCATGCATGGGGTGTTGCATGTTTCCCATTAAAAATGAGGACATTTTTGACAGATGCAATATGGCAGAATATATTAGGATAATTAATTTACGTTCATTCCAGGTTTTTTTTCATTTCTCAGCATGACCTCTGTTTCATGCATAACAGAACAATCAAAAAGGGATTAGTTTATAGACTGAAATCACCCAGAGTTTAATCTTTCCGTGGAAAATGTATCTAGTCTTAGTTCATTTATATGTTGATTGATGGAAACCATAATTTTCTTTTACTTGACTTAAACATTCTGATTCAATATTTCAGTGCAATCACAAAGTTTTTGTTAGTCTCACAGCTTTCTGATCAACTAATTTTTTTTTCTTCACTTTTTTACTTCACATAAATAAAACTTTTTCCAGGCCCCAACAGCTGGCACTTACTGACTGAAGGAATGGACGGGAAGACAGTGTGTTCATAGGATTACAGAACAAGCTGAGAAGGAAAATTTATGCAGAGTTTTGTAAGTTTAGTGAGGCAGAAAATAGATTGGGGTCCAGAGAAGAAATGATGTGTCAGTCAAATCTAAAGCATAGAGACATAAACTTCCACAACACAAGAGCAGTCATGTGCTTCCTTAGCCTTTGTGACATCAAGAGTTACTTCTGAGTCTGGGTAGAACAGCAGACAGATGTTTTGTGGAGATCATACTCTTAAGTGACTTTTTACAAGTCTCTTTTAAAGCCCAGCAAAAGCAAGAGCAAAGCAGCCTTGAAAGATGTAAAAGATGGTTAAATGGATTCTAAGAAGGGTCCAAAAGAGGGTGAAAACTTTGCAACTGAACATTGTAACTTCACCATTTCATTCCACTGTGTAAACTAATTTTCTCTAAAAGTATAATTTCATCCATTACAATTGATTTTTCTGTAGCATAGGGTAGGTCAGTCCTTTGTATTCAATACTGACAAATGAAAGCAAGAATTATATGCATGTAGTGTGTTGCAATAGTTTTTATCAAGAAAGGATACTGCAACTGTTTTTCAAGCTCTCCTATGTTGATAGTTTTGTCTAATGGTTTCTGCTGGTCTCTTTTCTCTATTTGATTTATAAACAAGGAGCTGCTTCCTGAATGACTAAGATTGACAAGGTTTTACAAGCAAGATTATATTACAAAGTATTACTGGCAATACTATGCAAATTTTCAGAAAGGCTTTAGACTGCCATTTAAACACCATCTAAGAAAGATGCCTGTTACATACATTCTTGCTTGTGCTGACACACAGCAATTAAAAAACCTGTTCATTTACATTCAAAGAATCTGTTTCATTATTTTACTTGAAGCATATGCTTAGTTGCTTTTAAGACAATGGTACTCAAATTTTATAACATTAAAAAACAGCGTGACAGAATCCATTTGAAAGATAAAGGAGCAATGATCATATGTCTTTGCCAGTCTGAATTACACAAAGGGCTATCTGACTTCAGTTAGCTCCCCTCAGTAACAATTTTATAGGTTATATTGAATGCCTGATTAAGATTTATATCCTATAGAATACAACATTCATTTAAGACTATCATCATTATTGTCAGGTACCTTATTGACACTTTTATGGGTTAGAGTTCATGTTCAAAATGACTAAGAAACGTCACTTCACTGTTACATAGCGGATAAGAAATAATAGATCATCCAATTTTCCAAGACATGTTTCTCCTATTCTTTATCAGCATACTTCTATCAACATATTCAGATATTTGTGGCAGGTTAATACAGGCCATTTTCACCTGGCAACAGCATCAGTCCTTAGCAACAGTAAGCGTTTATTCAGATCATTGGTAACACTGAACCAAAATGGAAGATCAGACTATAGAAATCTTGGCATGATGTATGTCAGGAATTTTCAGGTATTATTTCACCTTGGCAACAGTCTCGTTTAATTCCCTAGCAACTCCGAATATAAACTCAGTTTTGGTTTTTTTTCTGTTTAAAATTACCTCTTGAGAACAACTAAGATGATTCCCTTATTAACTTTAATGATATTCAGTGTTTCACTTATTCCTATTTTCAGATAAATGGTAGAAATCAATATTGCAGAGTAGTACTCTAGATCTATGTGGTACATCGTGGCTTGAGAGTTATGAAAATTAAGTTGGTAGAACTGTAATTTAATGTTATTCTCCTACTTCTTTTTACATGCTTGTATACAGCTGCTATTCCAGAAACTTTTATTAGTGCTATACATGTACAAAAATCATAGTGTTCATCCATCAAACTTCTTACATCCTGCCTAAGCAGGATTTTATATAGTTTTGAAAATGAAGACCTACATATTCTTTGACTGAAATCTTTGAAGAGAAAATACTTTGTTCCTGAAGGGAGTAGAAAGTCTCCACTGCTATTTTATTCTCATTTGTATGTATCCCATTTACATTTCCATTGGTACAGAAGTATCAGCTAAAATCATACACAATCTATTATGAAAAATATCCCCTTTATTTGTCATTCTATTTGAGCAATATTTCTGTAGTGTGGTGTATCTTGTGGATTATTATCTAGCAGTAGCTCCTCTGTGTGTTAGCATGTTGTATAAATTTCATTTTCTACAAGTACCTCAATATATTGGGATTATTCAATTTCCCTTTTTCTGTTTAAAGAGCCTTCTGGACTCCATATTTGAATATTTAAAGAAATATGATCCCACTTTTCATTCTTAAGGAGGTTAAAAACATCTTTGCGTACAATGTAGAATTCAAATGAGAAAAATAAAGTAGAAAAGCAAAGCAATGTGAATGATCACAGAGCTTGGTAGTTCTGTTTGTGTCTTCTGGTTGTTACTACCTGTTTTCCTATTTCATTGCAATGACAAACCATATCTCTCTCTTTTCCTCCCTTACTTTCCCCCTCCCCATGGTTTAATGGTTTGCCTTGGATATGAACTTTGTCCAGTTTTCAATGTTTAGTGCTCGGTTTTGTTTGCACAACCTTGCTAGTGTCCATATGGGTTTTTTTAAGCAAGAAAATAATTTTACATGCTCAGAGGAAGCTTGTATTTGTAGGAATGTAAGTAATCTGACTCACAAACACAGTCACTTTTCAAGGTGTTTTGCAGACCAGTCTTTAAATCTGTGCCTTAAGACTTGCCCGCACACTAAGCAATATTATTCATTTTATCTCATCATGAAGCCCTAATCTGTTCCAAATCTTACCTACAAATTACTTTCTTTTATATAATATACACATTGTAAAGGTGTATATGCAGTCATTTCTACATATCCTTTCTGCATCAGCAACTAGACACAGAGGACATTGCTTATTGTTATCATGGGCGTGTTTCAAATTTTCTCCACTTCCCACAGTGTATTTCCACTTTCAATTTCAGCTAATTAAAAACAAGGTCCTCGTGATCATAAAATAGCCTTATAGCAACAATAAGCTACAGCACATTAAAACAACAGAAACCCTAAACAATTTAAACATAAAAATGTCTCTTAATTAAAAATAGCACATTTGTTTGAATAAGAAAATATATGATAAAATGTAGTGAAATAATTTATCAATTAGCAACATTATTATCCCTCAGTTACTCATGTCCTCTTTGTATTCTATTCTTTTTAAGGTATGAAAATTCTGTTAGTGTATCAGACTGGGCATTTCTGGTGTGGCAGTTCTGTATATGTATACAGTGTTAATATACCTGGTTATGTCCTACGGTCATGTTCTCACATGGAGTCACATTTTTCAGATGAAACTGCAAAAAAACTGTTATCTTTGCATAACAGCACAAAAAAATAGGCACACATACTAATATATTCTCAAATTTCACAAACTTTAGATAATAGGGAGAACTAGTCAATGTATTGTGAAACCTGACATCAGGAATTCTTCATGAAGGAATTAAAGTCAGAATTTAATATATCTTATTACCATGGAGCCTACTGCTACCTGTGTTCTTTTTGTAAGCCCTTCACATTGAGTTTACCTTCAGAATACCAAACCTGCAAATTTGCATATCAACTTTTTAAAGAGAAATGAGCAAATGATAATATGTAAACCTTTCTCTGGCTATAAAGACAGGTTAAGACACAATTACACGGGAGTTTATCAAAAGAATTAGAAAAGGTACAAGTGCTGCAAAATGGCAGAGAAGTTCAAGTATCACAGAAATTAGTAAGATACCACATTAAAAATTTATTCTCATTAACTTATCTTTGAAGAAAATATTAAGAAGAAATTTTGTTGTATGAATGAACAATTTATTTACTTGGAGAAAAACAGGTACAGTGGGTTTAGGCTTTAATAATGGAATGACTTGAGAACTACTATTCAGACAGAAGTTTCTGGTATGAGTGTAAAATAAAAAACCCACAATTTTAAAATTAACTTCTGATGCTAATTAAGGGCCTGATTCAGACCCCATCTCGAGGCCCACAAAAAATTATCCATTGCATTCAGTAAATTTTGGAACCACTCCTATGACTTGCCTATGATAACAGAAAAATGCTGAATATTGTAATTAATATTTCAAAAAGCAGTTAATGAGTTTGCAAAGGAAAGATGAATACTGAAATTCTGGCATCACGAATATGATGATGTCAAGATGGACTATTAATTCAGGATACAGAGATTTATTTATGTATGTATCTTCAGTTACAAATAATTTTGCAGATTTGAGGAGGGTATTCAAAACTAGTTCTGAGATTTCTATTTATTATAGCTGGACTTGGGTAAGATCAAAACACTGGAAATTAGTCAGAAAAAATAGAACAGTAAGAAAATGCAAAAATATAAGAAACTTATACATGACTGGAAATATATTTTTACATGGGAAACCTGGGCAATACATTTTTGGAGGGGAAATTAATCAAAATAGTAAACTTTCACTAAGTAGAAATCTTGACATGTCCTACAGAGGATAGAAAAACAACTGGTTGATGTAAAATACTTGCAAACATTGTTCTATAATGCACTATATCCCAAGAGATTTAAGGTTTTACCAATCAGACCAAAACTAACATTACTTAAATTAATTTTCTGGACTGGATACACTTTCTTGCTGTTGTTAATCATTTTATTGAGTGAAGTTCATTCCTGTGCAGAGGATCTGTCCAATACCCACGAAGAGAAATTAAAATTTGTTCCTGCAAACACTTAAGCATCTGCTTATTTTTGCATAAGTAAGGAACTCTTTTCAATTTTAGCAGGCTTGCTGATGTGTATAGATTTCAGTGTTCATAAATGTTTTATAACATCACTGTTGAGAAAGACTGTGTTCTAAATGTGCATTTATCTTGTACTAGCCCTCACTGTAATGATAAATTTTATTTGTTCCACAGAAACATAAAAAAAAGTGAGTTGCTTGATTCCCTAATTAATACATCCTATGAAAACTAAAAATATGATCCCACAGTCCTTACTTTTGACTCAGAAGAATCTTTTTACTGATGGTACATGGACCAATGTGTAAAAGGTGCAAAAGATACCATAGTATTTAAATTAACAGAATTGTAGCTGATACAGCTAGTGGAGTAGCTGTACAACAAGTACTGGAGAGCAGACTTTGCTGCAGTGCTTCTAAGTTATTCCTTGAAGAAAACTGCATATTTAGGGTTTTTCAATAATAAATTAAATAAAAATAACAAAGATTGATGGAAAATTTTGGAGTATCAGCTTTTATATGGAAGATTGTCACCGAAAGCCAGAGAAAGAAAAGTGGTTTAGGAGGTCTGCTGAAGAGGGCAAGGTAATTCGATGCTGACAAGAGTGTCTGCCTAAAAAAAAAAGAAAAGAAAAAAAAAACAGAACAGGTATTTTACCAAACATAGGAGGAAAGGAAAGTAATGGAAACATCAACCTGCTCCAAAGCCAACTAGTAACTTTTAAGTGGTAGTTCCCCTAACTAGAAAGAGGGAGAGAATTATTGAAATTTGAGATCAAGAGAAAGCAAAGACTGGTGAATGATAAACAGAACCCATTATATCATTTTACTGGGAGAACTTCATAAAAAGTTAACATCCATGAGGCAAATTTTAACCGTATATCTTCAGCAGTGGACACCCTCAGGAAGAATTGAACTGAAGTTTTTAAACTGTTCTGACAAATGGAACAGAAAATTCTCCAGTAGTAGAGAGACAATTCTTCATTTATATTAATTACATTTTAGCTCCCAAGTGTAATAAAAGTTGCCCATTAGATAGTTTATATATGGAATGGCAGAATATGTAATTTACTTTCTAATAATATGCCTTTCCTCTGAACTATTTTTTAAATATACTTGTATTATTTATTGTTATGTTTTTCAAAATACATACCCTAAATTGCCTTAGAGCACGGTGACATTCCTTTGCTCAATATATTTAACACTCAGTTGGTCACTTGCATTCAATGCTTACTGAAGGAGCTAAATCATGTGCCTCTTACCCTGTCAGTAGAGCTTCACTTTGACTATTCAAATGTGAAAAATTATTCATTCATCTAAGTATTTTCAAAATCTTCTCTTTAGGTTAGGGGGAAGGAGGTATTTAGTAAGTCACCTTTTTCCTCTTTTGTTGAAATTACTGATGAAAGGAGCAGATAGAGTAAAACCCACTCTTTATCTAATTTTTTATCTTTTTAAATGGGAACTACTGTTTATTGCACACTTTGCTAAAGTAACTGGATGCACGATGCACCTCCTAATGCTTTTTCAAAAAAAACCAAACCAAAACAAAACAAAAAACAAACAAACAAAAACAAACAAACAAACAAACAAACAAAAACACAACCTAAGTATAAGAAAGCTGATAAAATATAATATAACAATCTCTAGAACCAGTTTAGAATATTATTCCCTTAGATATCTTCAAAAATACGGTAAAACTACTGTGGAGACATCAAAGCAGACTATTGTCAGGATCTATGAACCAGAGCAAGATTCAAAGCCAGATTAAAATGAACAAGCAATAGAATGTTCTGTTGAGCTTAACCTGGCACAGAAACCTCCATCAAAAATAAAAGTACAAAAAAAAAAAAAACCCCACAAAAAAAAACCCCAAACAAACAACAAAAAACACAAACTCCTAAACAAAAACAACAACAAAGAACAAAAAAAAATTTGTAGTGTCTCTTCTTGAGCCCTGAGGCATCTGCTGCACAGAGAACAGATGTTTGGATTTGGACTACCTTCCTTTCATTTTTGTGTCTGCTGTCGCAGTCCCGTAAACTGAATGAAAATTGGCTTTAGCCATATCTCTTCTGTTCATTCTTCTTCTTTGGCCAGCAACATAGGCAGAATATGGGAAAAGTCAGCATGGTGTACATAAGATCTACCCACTGTTTCCCAGCTATGGGCAAGGTTCCAGCCCAAGGTCCTAGAGTGTGAGTTATACCTAAGCCAGCCCATCCTCCACTCCTGTAAGATAGGAAAGTGGAAACAGGGAAGGCAGAAAGACATGATTGACCTGTGTTGTACGTAAACATACAGGTATGAGAGGCCTTCTGCAGAAATGAAAGCATGCCAGTTTCACTTCTCTGCACAGGCTTTAACATACACTGACCAAGTCTCTATAACATGACATTAATTGTTAGAATTTGAAATGTGTCAATGTTTGCTAAGGAAAACTGTAACTGTCTGCCTGTTTTTTTTGAAAAATGCATGAAGCAGAGTTGTTTAGTCAGAGTATTTTATTGCTCCAGAACTGTGTTCAGCAACAGCACTATTAAAGTAGCAGCTCTCCTCTCTACCCAGGTTCTTTTGACTAAGAAAACACTAAAAATTTTGCTGGAATATTGAGGATCAGTCGACCTTTGCATGCAAAAAAAATATAGTGCATAATATGTTCCAAACATCAAATCTATTAAAATTATTTCTTTTCCCACAATGAAAATTAATATTCATTTCAATGCACTGAAGAAGATCGAGTTTTTACATTTTTATAATTTGAAGGACAAGTCTTTTGCCTTTTGTATTATAGGAATTTACCATTGCATAGACTGAAGCTTGAGAAAGCATGTGTATTTTAAATTATATAGAACTCTTTTGTTGTTAAATATTAAGTACTCAATACACAGGTTTTTCTCTTCACTTAGATTCAGAATTGAAAAGTAAAAATGAATCTGGCTTGTGACAATTTGTAACATAAATTATCTAACTAAATAACTTATAACCCATTTTACAAAGTTTTATTTTGCTTCTTTCTTTTTTCCTTAGGTGAGAAATTCAGTGGACAGCAGCAAAATCTACAAAGATTCAAAGTAAGATTTTATATACATTCTCTAAGTGTTCATTTTCTTTTTCTAAAGCCTATGAATTCTTATGGTTTAGGTTTTGTGTTATAAGCCACAAACATCTTTCTACTTAACAATATTTATTGCATCTTGTAAAGCGTGTCCGTTTTGAAATTCAAATTTCTTCCAGTTTGGAAACAGAGTATAATGTTTGAATCAGTAGATTGTATAATAAATGCATAGATATCTCCTAAGGTGCAGAAGTGAGATCATAGTTCAGATTTTGCAGTTTTAGACAAAAATAAAGTCTGTGATTCCCAAGTTGTGCTATGAATTAAATGGAAATTTACTCAATGCATTTAATGATTAGCAACAGTAACAAGAAAGGATTCTGAGCATTTCTAGACTTCTGGTTTTTGTGATATCTCACACTAGTCTTTGTGCGATGAATAATACTCACCTATAAAGGCAGAGTAAGACTGGAGAGCAATACACTGATTCTTGTAAGAAAGTATTCTTCTAGTTATGAAAAAGGTGTGTCAAACTTTTAGTAGTCTTTCTACTTACTTTGTATAAGTTAATATGATGGCTAGGCACATGTGATGTGACTTATTGATTTTTAATGAGTAAGGTAGGGTATTAATTGAAGTAGATAAGTCCATAGTGAGAAAGAATTTAAGTTTAGTAAAGCAGCACAGCAAATTTGTGGTAATTTCATATATGTGCAAGCAGTTTGGTGATTTACAATACATTTTACATATTATATATAATGTATGCATTATAATGGATAAGAAGTTTTGGGGTGCTGGTCATATTGTGAAAGCTAAACTATTTCTGTGTCCAAGGGGAACCTTCAAGTTTCATACATTAGCCTATTAAGTTTAAAACATTGATAGCAGAGCTGAAAAACATGGTGAAAATAATATCACATATTTACCTAGGTTTATTAAGCTATTTAGAGAAGTCAAATTTTAGGTTATTTGTGGAAAAAGATAGAAGAGTCCCAAGATAATTCCACGAATGGATCGTAAATTTTCAGGCGAAATTCAGCTTGCAGGAAACGTGAAGTTATATTCCCTGAGAAAAACAGTCCTAATATCACACGCTCTCGTATTCTGAAATTAGTTAATTTTCATCCAGAGTTAGATAGTTTATCTCAAAGGTAAATAAAGCAAAATATATACAGCAAATAAAGTAAATATATAAAGTAAATAAAGCAAAAGTACAGCAAATAAATTCGGCAAGATGAGGAGCAGGACAAAAAAGATGATCAAAAATAATAAGTCAGTTAATGTACAGCTACACGCACTATACACACAGTACATATATACACACTATATGTAGTGTGTATATATATATATATATATAGCATATATATATGTATGTGTGAGATATATATATATGTGTATATATATATATATATATATATATATATATACTATATATATAAAATATATATATAACTATCATTCTTCAACCCGGAACAGAGATAAAACAAGGAAAGACCATGAAGA
>JAWWES010000094.1:42659284-42700867 GCA_035583135.1 Lophotriccus pileatus
CCTTAAGGGCTAACGAGCTCCATCTGCCCGGGGAGGTCCCTGACCAGGAATCGAACCTGGGCCTCGGCGGTGACAGCACCGCGTCCTTAACCACTATAAAAATATAACTAGTGAGTTAAACAAGTTACCAGATACATCCTTTGGCCTCTTTCTTGCCTCCCTGTTTTTATGCAATTTTATCATGTATTTCATTCTCAATCTTTTGTTAAATGACAGTGGCAATACCAGAAGTCCATAAACCTTGCTGTTAGATATGAAATTCCAATAAGATTCATCTTTGCTTAGGTAAATCATGTTGCATAATCATAGCAAGCACAGTTTTCTGCAGCAGTCAATGGAGGGGACTACTCTAAGCCATGTGAGACTTAATGAAATGTTAGCATTTTCTTCTTAGATATTCTTCACTAAGATGTTTTCAGATAAGAGTACAGTGGGAAAAACAGTACAGTTAAGAAAGAAAACTGACCACACTGAGAGAGGTTGTTGTAACTGTGAAAAAAATGGAACTTATGAATATGAGAGAGAAAAAATAAATATAACAGATTAACAGGAATAAGCTATTTAACTAAGACATATCTCTGTGTTCAAAATTCCACTGATATTTAACTTTTGAATAGACAAAAAAATTTTTAAAATACTGTCTAATGAAAGTATTGAAGAACTGGGTTTATTTTTGGGGAAGACTCTTTTTCATGTGTTTGGGATTTTTTATTCTATTGGTTTTGATATGGAAAGAAGCAAATATTAAAAATCACAGTATGAAAACACTGGAAAATATGGGAGAAACTGTGCTTCCCATAGTCATCAACACCTATCTTCTGTTTTATTTTTTATTTTCCATATTTACACTAGCCAAATAAGTTTCTGTTCTTTCTGGCTTATATGTTGATAAGGGGTTGATCAGCACACACAGTACCCTACCCTTGAACAGAGGCTTTCCAAGGATTGTGTTTATCTGCAGAGGTACTACTTAGCAGCATCACCCTTGATCAGTAAAAGGCATTATTTTAAAATATTCCCTCTATCTTTCTGTCTTTTATGTTTCAAGTTGCTTAGAAACATTTATAGCCTGTAACAGAAGCCTGATTATTAAATAGTCTGCAGGGACAAGATGTTTTTACAAGTTCAAGGTTCACAGTGAAAGATGGTCTGTAGCTTAATATTAAAGGGAAACATTTACAAATTTTTTTTTACATTTTATTTTTAAGTCTAATTAAACAACATCATTGAACAAATTTTGAGCAATGCTTAGGTCAGTGCAGTAAACTGAAACTCAGTGTCATGGCAACTGTGGGCCAACTTGCTATTTATTCTGCAAGGCCCTCTGTTAATTCCAGAAGAAATTATTTCTTCTTTGTAGATCATCTTGAGAGTAGGCAATTTATTTAATTATAGTAAAGTGCATATTCTATAGGAAGAATCTGACTATAGAGATCAAAGGACACTGAGATGTGTAAAGTGCAGCAATCTTTTGTTATACAACAACATTAGAGTAAAAATCTGGATGGGAGGGAATACTCAAAGTCTGAATGCTGTAGAGGGTACAGCAAGCAATATATCCTACAAAGGTATGGTATTTCTGAGTCAGAAGATTTACTAAAAGTATCTAAAGTTAATCTATTACCAACTATATTTGTATGTTGAAATCTCATTATCTACTTATGTATTTAAAAAAAAAAACTTGAATAATGCCTATGATATCATTTGTCTTGGGATCCTTTGTGACAAAAAAAAATGGTTAGTCTTTCTAAAACATCTTAAATTTCTTTACAAAGGATTAGTGAAGTCTCAGAGGCTTTTGATTTCTTCCTAAATTGTGCATTTCTATTTCCCTGTTGCACATGAAACTGTTCATACTTCTGTTGTAGCAATGAGGTCACTTAAAACATTGAGTCATGGATCTTATAAAAACTGGCAGGTTTATAGAATGCTTTTTTCTTTCCTGAATCCAAGCAAAAAGTATTGTGCAAAGGTACGATGGTAAGACTTCTTTATCTGGTTGAAATCTACATTTAGACTCAGTGTTAAATAAAACATATGCTACCAGGGTGTCAAAGTAAATGTAATCATAAAAATATGATTCTCTATCCTTTTTAGTTATCTATCTTGAGAAGATATTATAAATTATGAAAAATATTCAGTAGCTTACTGATCAAGACTAATCTTCTCTGGTTATTTCTTGAGTTAATATTCTGTAGAAATAGCCAGATTTCTGAGCCCTATGGACTTTTAGTGCAAGCTTCCCTTTACCACCACTAATTGAGACTAAATCTGAAATGAAACAGGAAAATTATTTAGCCATAAATTGACTGATAATAGCATCACACAAAACTCCGCCACATGTAATAAAATGTTATCACCTACATGAAATAAAGCACTGAAAACTGGAATTGAAATCACCATCCCAACTTCCTATAAATTAAATCAATATTTATTGCCATATTATATTAATAATATTCACAAGAAAACTGTATTATTCAAGATTGTACTATGCCTTTAACAAATATTAATAGAATAAGCAAGAAAGTAAAGCTGATCTTATTTCCTGTAGATTAAACCTTTTTTACTTTACAATTTAATAGAAAACCATTAAATGAAACTATTATTGGAAAATATATACCCAGGAACTCTATTTAGGAGATTTGCAGCTAAAAGCATATTGCACCTCTGGACAGCAATTAAGGAAATGGGTATGACTTCTTCATCCCAATGAGTCATATGCCCTTTTTGGCTTGAAAAAAATTATTTTTTTGAAAAGGTTAGGGTTTGTTTTAAGATAACTCACTTGGACATAAAATTGTCAGAAGATATTTCAGAAAGTAGAATCAGTCTTATCATTTGATATTATTTACTTACTATTTTCACATCAAGAACTTAATTAAATAAGTTCATAGATGTAATTTTTAGAGAAATGATTAGGCTCCCAAGATTGCAGCACTGGGTTATCTAGCAGTTACCAAAGAGGAAACACTCTTCAAATAGTTTCTGTAATTTTATATAATATGTTCATGGAGTAGCAAGAGTTCTGTGAGGGATGTTTTGCTTATAAGGATGATATATTTGAAGATGACCAGAATAATTTGTGGGATGATGTAGGAGTATGTCCTACTCAGACAATTTCTTATTCGAATTCTACTGGATCAGAGTGAATAAGTTATTTTTGGAGTTATTAAAACAAAAAATCGAGACAGCAAACAAAAGATATCTTTGCAGTCCAGGTAAAAAGATCTGCAGGAATTTCTAAATTAATTCTCTTTACAGATAAAAGCAATGCAAATGTTTCTGTATAAAATAAATTGGAATTATGAGTCTTTTGGAAGAATTCTTATACTGTAATTTGAACTAACTTGACTATCCTAGAATGAAATTATAAAAACACTTCTTCAGTGACTAATATAAGGGTAATCTAATTACCATTATTGTTTTAAAATAATAGGGTAAAATTTTATAAACCTTAAAGTGTACAATAGTTTATGCCCTCTGTCTTCACCTAGACTGTTAATGGAAATCCAGTATTGAAAAAGACCCTCTAATACAGAAGGGATGTTATCTATCTCTTTCCTTCAAATTCACAGGAGATGGTTTTATCAGGTGGAAATTGAGAGGGAAAGTACTTCAGATTGATGTATTAAAAAGGCATGACTTGTGATTTATCATGTTAAAAACTGGTTCAAAAAGACCACTAAGGCAATTGAAATATGAATAAGTACACAAGAATAAAAACAAAAGGCAACTTGTGCACTTTCCTATGTTATTGATTAGCTCATGCACAACAGCTCATGCCTGTTGTGCATGATCATTTACATAATTAACACTCTTCATGTCTGAGTTTGCATAAAGGCACGAAGAACTTGTTTCTTCAGCCATTTTAGCTCTCATTACAGAGTTCTCAATATGTGATCATACAGCCAAGGGAGCAATTGTGCTCCTTGTGCACATTTAAAATCAGTGTGAATCCTTCCCACTTGTATAGAAGTAGAATTGAAGTCATGGTGGGATGAGAATTTCTCTGGTTTTCCTTCAAGTAGGAATGTGTAACTTTGACCACAGTGAATACCTAGATTTGAGCTCTACCATTTATTAACTGGAAAAGAGCATGAAAATAGACCTGGGGATACCACAGATGGGTACCAACTGAACTTTTACTCCATTTAAGGACCGTATCAGCACCAACTCTGTAATCACAAAACAGATTCTGTAGTTTACAGTGGTTGTGAGTGAAGCTGCCATGTTACCTTTTTGTTTACAAGAGGCAAAATTAGCCAAAGCTGTGAATCTAAACATGTTTGGGACTGGTTCCATACAAGTTTTATTAAACCTGCTATTAATACTCTATTTTCTTTTTTGGATGCATTAAACTTGTGAGGACTGAAAAACAAATTATGGTCTAGACACCATCAATTAATGTTTCAACTCCTGTTCTCTTGCTGTGGGCACTGCAAATCTTAATAACATGCTTCAAGTTTTAGCTTATTGTTTCCCTTAGTTGGATGTTGCTATTGGATTATTTTTCTTATCCTTCTGTAATCACATACATTAGTTCATCTGACTTCTCAGCTATCAAGCTGATAATTATTAGACTGCTTAATAATATCTTTAATACTGATTTTGCTATTGACTCATGCAGAGTTCCATTCTTTTTTATTCCTGTAACCATTTTGTCCCAGTTTAGTGTGAAAGAAAATGTTCACTGAAACAAGATAGCTGTGATTCAAGAGAACTACACCTCCAAATATTTCTTCATAACCATTAAACAGTGTCTATTTGATGTAGGAGAGAAGAGTTGTCAGCCCTATAATAGGAAACCGAGCAACAAGAGAAGACTTACTCACCCTTTTTAAGGTTCTATATTTATTCTGGACAATAAGACATGGCACCTAATTAATTGAAGAAGAGGGCGGGAAGTTACATAGGATCATTCATAGAGTATATTCTGAAGTGCCGTAAACATGAAAAGGTTAATATGGAGTTGCTAATATGGATCAGGTTAAATGTTTTCAGAAGAAGCAAGGAAGTATTTGAACCCTTAAACTTGCCTTGAAGAGACTCCAGTCAGGGTTCTTCATGATTTTGAATGTGCAAAAAACTGTGTGAAGTTCTCCTATGGTGGGGGAGGGGGACAGTTGATTTTTACTGAAAAAAATTCACTACTAAGATCCACTATTTGGCAATCCAATGTCCCAATTCATCTCATGAATCTCTATCCCTACATTCCATCACTAAACATGTTTTTGAGTATCTTACTGCAAGATAGCTCAAACACGTCCCTTTATTTGCATAAGGGTTAGTTATCCTAGAGATGATATAACTCAGACAAGGCAGAATTTCCTTCAAGCTGCAATTTAGTGTCAATATTTTTTGCCCATTATAACACAGATATGTGGACTAAAAAAAAAAAAGTAAGAGGATACAGGTGCAAAAGAGTCTTTAACACAATTAGGAAAATGGAGACCTCTCTCTTCAGCATAAACTGGCTTGTTAAACTTATTAAAATAACGGCTGAGAGTCTAATAAATCCATTACATATACATTAAATCAATACACTTTTTATAAATGCATCTAGGTGACCCACACCACTTAGGAAAAACTAATTTATGAGATATAATCTGGATATAAAATGAAACAGAGATCAACTGATCAAATTCAAAGAGCAAAAATTAGTAGGTGTTTGTTTTAGTGTTTGCATTTTCCTTTTTAACTGTTAGAAGTGTGAAATCCTGGAACAGCTGCACAAATAGTGAAGGGGAGGAGGCAACACAGTCTCAAGACAGATGTCAATAAAACTTTCTGTGGTTTAACAACAGGATAAGGGACATTCAGGCTGCTGGTGTGAAACTTCAGGAATTGGGTTTGCTCCAGAGGGAAAAAGGGAGGAGAGTTGATTATCTCATACCTAGCATTATTTCAGAATTAATTAACTAGAATTTTGAGGTGCTATGCTGTTTTGATCTCACTCTCTTTGGTTTAACTGTTTGTGAGGAGAGGTCAGAGGGATATTAACCTCTGCATCTCTGGTGCTGCACAGCTTGACTTTGAGGCTCAAAGGCCTTGTAGTAAATCAACAATGAACAATCAAAGCAGCATGTGGTTCCATGATGTCATAATTGTTCTTCTGATGCCACTTAGGAACACATCCTGTTTAGCTTTATTGTGAGGAATGCTGGCTGGAATTATGAACCACACGAAGAAAAAGTGAACTAGATTTAATACACATTTCCAAACAGCTTTTTTCTGTCATTACCTATGCCTTCTGTTTCTTTCCTTTTTTCTGCTACCTTTTCATTACTTTATTTCAGAACACACACATATCCTTATCACCGAAACCCTGTAGTTCTTCCTTTAATGGTAGTATCTTCTGATGCACACAGAATTTCTTTTTCACTTGGTTTCTGCTAGTCATTTTGAAATGTAGGTTATGTATTGGTCTGTGTAGGAAAGTAGTTAGGCATTAAGTTCGTTATATTTGACTCAAGTTATTTTCTTTTAGGCTTTAAATTACCAAGAGAATATCACTGCCAAGTCTTATCTCTGGCTCTCATTATGATTTTACATTTCAGCTAAAGGCTTTCTACTTACAGGAAAGTGAATGCCCATGGAAAACAAAGCAGCAATTCACAGCTATGTTTAGAAGAAAGATAGTCACTCATTTGTGAAAAAAGCACAACCCTCAATTCCTTAAAAAATCACAACTATAATATTACCCATAGGAGGGCTGTACAGGCTTAATATGGTTATCATCCACACAGAATCTGTAGGGGTACATCTACAGTAGTGTCACATCATAAATTGGGCATGTCCTCCTGTCAAATGGAATACTTCCTGTGCTCTGAGTTATATTCCATAATTACTAATGCTAGTATGTCAGAAAGACTTTCTTGAAGTTAAAGGAATACTATATTGTTTGAATCAATCATTAAAAGACTTATCAAAATATGTCTGAGAGCAATGTGTGTGTCTAATTTACAGTTATACACATAAGTTCTAACGTGTGGACTAGGCTCGCTTTTTAATTTTTTTTTATTTCAACATGGATGTCAAGTGGATTTTTTGGAAAATATCTTCCATAAAAGATACACTCAATACTTCTTGGTTTTCTTCCCATACCTTGCATTATTTTAAAAACATTTAGCAATAAGAATTTCATATAATAGTTTATTGAAAAAAAATTCTCAAATTTCCAAATTCTCAGTAAACGTAACTTTAGTACAAGGATTTATTACAGCTCATTTGGGAAGACAGGGCTTGCCCTGGACGTTCACTCAGGAAGGTTCAAGACAGGATCATAGATTGAATCAGAATGAACATTTTATTAAAATATCTTCCCCCTTATATAGGGGAAGCAGGGAATCTTCCATAACAAATATGGAAAGGGAAACATATGGGCAAAGAGGGAAGGGTCTTTAACCATAAAAGGGACAATTACATTACAGCATTTTTCAGCTAATGGATGAACAGGGAGAAAGAGACTACCAACTTATAGGGATTTCTGTAAGGATTATTGGGTACAGTGTAAGAACTTTATATTAACTATACTAGAATTCAATTAATAAGGTCTTTAGTTTTTGAATGTCTTTAGCAGATTTGAACCACATCTTCACTTTCAGTTGACTTCTTTAAGGTCTCCACAAATCTTCTGTAATGTTCTTCCTCTTCCTCTTCATATCCATCTCCCATTAAGGTTTAAGAAAACAACATCTTAATTTTTAATTAAAAATATTTTAATTCTTTAATTCAAAGAATTACTTTGAATGTATAAGAATTGTGCTGAATGTCTCAGCTTCATCATAGGTATTCCACCTCACATGCACACACTGTTTTAGAAAAGAGGATGCAAGATGGTGGTATAAATAGTCCTTTAAACTTATTTATAATAGCTGAATGTCAGATATATGTCAGTGTTGATGTAAATTAATAAAAGCCTTGAATGTCAGTGGTTATGATCATGAAACACACCTCTTTCTTGATAGAGGTTAAGTCACTCATATAAACAAACAGACAAATTAACAAATTAATCAAATTAACAAATTAATCAAATAAACAGACAATTATTTTACAGTGAAACACAAAAAAGAGGTTGGCATGTTTACAGTGTCCAGTGGGTCACAGTGCCAGAAATGCCTGCACTGGCAGAAACATCCACCAGGAAGTCCATGGGGCACAGTGCAGAGACATACGGGTGAATTTGCTTGGCTCTAGAAGCAGAATACCATGTTCATGCAGCATTGCCCCTGAGCTATTGAGCTCTGAAAAGTGCCAGGGCTTGTTAGCTTACAGACAGTGCCTTGCTAGCAGAGGCATACTGCTTCCAGATGAGAGCTGGCTTCTCTGCAGCTCCCATGCTCCCTGGTCCTGCTACTATCACATTAGGATGAGTGAAGTGGATGCAGGTGTCTTGATTGCTACAGTCTGGGCAGTTCGGTTTTTATACGGGAAAAGGTTCCCTATGCAAATGCTTAATAAATGCTATACCACAGCAGAAATGATATCTCATCATTGCATTAAAATGATCATTGGCATTTGATACAGATACCAAATGAAATAAGCACTGAAATTGTAATAGTCTTAAATGATGTATAACTAATTTTTGGGCTTTGACTTTTTCCCATGCGTCCAAACAGGTGAATAGTTTGTAGAACTAGATGGAATTTTAAAATTGCATAGGATTTTCTATTCATATGTATGTGGGTGATATTTCCTGCCAAAAAATCTATTTAAAAAATTATAATGTAATTTTAAAAAATAATTCTTTTTCAGAATTAAAATCTTTATCACATGTTTTCATTAAATCTGGTAATTCATATCAGTATTGTGTCACATAACTGAGCTGCAAAAAGCAATTTGATCTGCTAAAGAAATTGTTTCTCTGATTATTCAACACTAACTACTCTCAGTTTCCAGATAGGTATTTTCCATCTCAGAGTGTATCAACATACTATTTATTTCTAGGATTACATACCATCTTATTACTGCTGCTAGTATTTCAAAATACTTAATGAAATATAAGAATTCATCACATTTTGAAGATTAAATATAAAAAAAAGTCAAAGAATATTTTCCCAAAGGTCAGGAATTTTTGTTCAAAGCATGTTTTTAAAGTAGTTATTGTTATTCAAGCAGTACATTGAGAAATGTATGAACCTCTTATATTTGAAAGTAGAAAACCAAGATATGACTGAAGTCTGAACTCAGAAAAGAAATTATCTGTCTTCCACAAAAACATTCTTCTGTTTTCCTAATAATATTTTAACTAACCTACGTCTATATTTGGTAGAGTATACATGAAGAAGTTAATATATTTTTTGTTTAGAGGTTGGGATTGGCATATGTCTTAAACTGTTTTTGCCTGAAAGACTAGCTTGTTGCCATAGACGTGTCTTGAGACGGATAACAGGAGGAGGAGAAAAATATGGGGTTTTACATTCTCCACTATATTCACTTAGACAGCTGATGGGAACTACTAGATAATTATTCAATATTGTTTTCATCTGTAGACCATTCCAATACTAACTCTTCTAATTACCTCTGTGGTGATCAGAAAGTAGTAAGAAGGTTGGGGTCTACATCTACTGCCTATTAAATACGTGTGTGTAAACCTACTGTGAGCTTTTTGTACTGTGAATAGTTACATATGATTTTTTGTTGTTGTCGTTGCTGCTTCTTAATCTATTCTTGTTCAAAATCAATGTCAAGGGAAAAGTGTGGTTCATATTGGATACTCAAGATTTCATTTTAGGCATGAACTTTAGCTCTACTCACTAGCTGGCCTTTAAAGGGCAAGATAAATACCCAAAAAGTGAAAAATGATGCATTTGTATTCTTTTAAAACAAACAGAATTACATTCTTAAAATCAAAGGTCATTTCTCTTTCTAGCAGTCTTTCAGCTTTTCTACCTTTGGTTCCTTAAAAAACAAGGAGTTATATTCCATTACTTACTTTTCATTAGAGTCAGTAATGTTCTGAGCCTTTATGTAGTACATATATTATTAAGACATGGAATTGTGTTCTTTAATTTTTCTGGGATTGACAAAGTGAAAAACTTGCAGCAGAAATAATTTTATGTCAAATTAAAACAAAGTTAATACATTAAAACCAGTAGGACATGATGTTTTGTTTAAACCAACAACTTTTTCTAATAAATAATGTTTTCTTCCAACATTTTTCTTCCAAGTTCCTTTTAAAGAGAAAAGGAAGAAGGAAAAAAAAAAGAAAAGAACCACATCACAAGCAAACAAAAAACCAACAAAGATTTAGTATCATATAAGTACAGCAAACTCAAAACCATCAGCACTTATTGCAAGTACAGGCTTATTCCTAGTATTCAGTCAACCCCATATGTTCTAAAGCCTACCACAGAATCATAGAAAAGTTTAGGTTTGAAAAGACCTCCGTGATCATTTAGTCCAGCCATTAACCCAGCACTCACAACAGTACCCATAGCCACTTAGTGTCACATCTACATGTCTTTCGTGCATCTTCAGGGATGAAGACTCTAATGATTCCCTGGACAACCGTTCCAATGCTTGACAACCCTTTTTGTGAAGAAATTTTTCCTAATATCCACTCTAAACCATCCCTGACAGAACTTGAGGCCATTGCCTCTATCACTTGTCACTTGTGAGAAGAGGCCAAGCCCACCTCACTACAATGCCCTTTAGGCAGCTGTAAAGAGCAATAAGGTTTCACCTGAAGCTCCTTTTCTCCGTGCTAATCAACCCCAGCTCCCTCAGGTGCTCCTCACAGGATTTGTGCTTGAGGCCCTTCACCAGCTTTGTTGCCCTTCTCTGGACACAGTCCAGCACCTCAAGGTATTTCTTGTAGTGAGAAAACTGGACACAGTACTTGAGGTGCAGCCTCACCAGTGCCAAGTACAGAGGGCCAGTCACTGCCCAGATCCTGCTGGTCACACTATTTCTGATTCAAGCCTGGGTGGCATTGGCCTTCTTTCCCACTTGTACACATTGCTGCCTCATGTTCAGCTGCAGTTGACCAACATGCCCTTTTCCACTGGGCAAGTTTCAATTCATGCTGGCCCAAGCCTTTAGCACTATCAGGGGTTGTTGTGACCCAAAGGAAGGACCCAACACTTGGTCTTGTTGAATCTGTTGAATGTGAGTTCTCTCAGGAATGGTATGGGAGTCTTGGTTACTCTGGACGTGGAGAGGGTGGAGGCACTTAACAACTTTTTCACCTCAGTCTTCACCAGCAAGTGTTCCAGCCACACCACTTGAGTTGCAGAAGGTGAAAGCAGGGATTGGGGGATTGAAGAACTGTCCACTGTAGGAAAAGGCTGGTTTGGAGACCATTTAAGGAACCTGAAGTTGCACAAGTCCATGGGACCTGAGGAGATACGTCTACAGGTCCTGAGGGAACTGGTGAAGGAAGTGGCTAAGCCACTCTCCATCATATTTGAGAAATCATGGCAGTGAAGTTCCCACTGATTGGAAAAAGTGAAACATGACCCCAGTTTTAAAAATGGAAATAAGAAAGACCCATGGAACTACAGGTTGATCAGTCTCACCTCAGTGCTTGGCAGGATCATGGAGTAGCTCCCTATGGGAACTATGCTATGGCACAAGGTAAATAAGGAAGTGATTGAACCAACATGGCTTCTTTAAAGGAAAATCATACCTAACAAATTTAGTGGCCTTCTATGTTTGTTACAGCAATTGTGGACACAGGCAGAGCAACCGAATTCATCTACCTGGACTACTACAAAGCATTTGACACTGCCCTGCGCATCATCTTTGTCTCTAAACTGGATTTGACAAATAGACTGCTTGGTGGATGCAAAATTGGCTGGATGGTCACATTTGAAGAGTTGAGGACAACAGCTCAATGTCCAGGTGGAGAGCAGTGATGATTGGTGTTCCTCAGCAGTCAGTATTGGGACCAGCACTTTTTAACATCTTTGGCATGACATGGACAGTGAGATTGAGCACACCATCAGAAAGTTTGCCGATGGCACCAAGCTGTGTGGTGAGGTTGGCATGCTGGAGGGCAAGGATGCCATCCAGAGGGACCTTGACAGGCCTGAGACATGGGCCTGTGCAAACATGGAATTCAGTGAGGCCAAGTGAAAGGTACTTCACCCAGCTCAGGACAATCCCAAGCACTAATACAGTCTGAGCAGAGAATGGAACAAGAGCAGCCCTGGGAAAAAGAATAGTGGAGTATTTGTGGATTAGAAGGTCAACATGAGCCAACAGTGTGTGTTCACATCCCAGAAAGCCAGCTACATCCTGGGCTACATCAAAAGAGGCATGACAAGCAAGTTGAGGGAGGTGATTTTCCTTTTCACTATGCTCTTGTAAGACCTCACCTGGAGTTCTGCTCCTGGAGTACAGCTTTGAGCCCTACAACACAAGATATTACCTATTGGGAAAAGTCCAGAAGAAAGACACTAGTATGATCACAGAGCTGGAACACTTCTCCTGTGAAGAAAAGCTGAGAGAGTTGAGGCTGTTCAGCCTGGAAGAAAAAAGGCTCTGTGGAGACCTTCCAGGAGCCTTCCAGTACCTACAAGGGGCCTACAAGAAAGGTGGGACTTTTCACAAGAGCATGTAGTGATAGGACAAGGATGAGCGGCCCCAAACTGAAGGAGAGTAGATTTAGATTAGATCTTTGGAAGAAATTCTTTACTGTGAGCATGGTTGCAGACTGGAACAGGTTGTGAGATACTGTGGACCCCCATACCTGGAAGTGTTCAAGACCAGGTTGCATGGTCTTGAGTAAGCTGCTATACTGCAGAGGTTTTAGAACTACATGTTGTTTAAGGTCCTTTCCAACTCTAACCATTCTATGATTCTGTGATTCCAACCTTATACAACTAGCCTTGATCCATTGATTCAGCCTCTCCAGGGTCCTCTGTAGACCGTTAAAACCCTTCAACGGATCAGCTCCCCTGATCAGCTGCCCACTGCATTCACCATCATACTCTGGGCCTGGTCATCAAGTCAGTTTTTACCCAGTGAGGAGTACACCAGCCCAAGCCATTTGCAGCCAGCTTCTCCAAAAGACTGTTGTGGGAAACAATGTCAAAGGCTTTACTAAAGTCCAGGTAGACAACATCCAGCATTTCCCTCATCCATAAGGTGAGTTACCCTGTCATAGAAGGAGATCATGCCAGTCAATCAGGACCTGCCTTTCACAAACCTCTTCTGGATGGGCCTGATCTCTTGGCTGTTCTGTATGTGTCACATGATGACATTTAGGATGATCTGTTCCATGATCTTCTCTGTCATGAAACAAGTTCAGACTGACAGGCCTGTAGTTCCCTTCATCTTCCCTCTGGTCCTTCTTGTAGATTGGCATCACATTTGCCATCTTCCTGTCAATTGTGACCATCTCAATTAGCGAGAACTGATTTCCTGTATTTGTTCACATATGCCCAGTGCACCTATGTAGCTCGTTTCATTGAAACAAAATGTAGGGAATGTGCCCCAGACTTCAAAAGCCTTTCATTGTCTAGATAAAGAGAGGGAATAAAAGTGACCGTTTGGTAGTTACCAGTTTCAGCTGAAGCTGCACTTAAGGATCATGGCAGAAGCTGAAGGAATAACAGTGATCACCTTGAAACCTTTAAGCCTGCTGCTTTTTTCCTTGTGTAGATAGCTATGGCTGTGCAATGTCTCATTGTCCCCTGGTGCAGAAGTTTTCATTAGTTCTCAGTTCCCTCTGTCTCTTTTCCACTGATTGCGTTCCTGGAGGAACTTTATTCAAAGACTTCCATTACAGAAATCTTTGAAAGGAGCATACACATACTGGTTCTTATTATAACTAGATAAATTGGTAGATTTCTACCAATCTCTTTCATATAGAGATTTTAGGTGTTTCAGATCCAATTGTGTCTATTCATGCTTATTAAGCACAGAGGCTTTGATTTATGTATTCAAAAGTCCTGTCAAACTAGGTCCCCATCTCTGGCATAGCTACTCTGGTCCAGTTTCACCTGTTCCAAACTTTGATAAAATGCAAACTCTCTGGAGAAGAAGAAAGTAGAGAGAAGAGAAGCTTTTATTACTGAAATAGCAAAACCAAAATTCCACTGTTTGGTTACTTTTTGCTAGACTTTGGAACAGAAAAGAGGATATGCAACACAGAATCTGAATATTTTGTTCCTCGATCCATTCCTCTAAACACTGACACACGTAATAATGGTTAAAAAGCTCTTTCAGCAGAAGGGTTATCTAACAGTAACTTTGGTCCTCTGTTTGTATCTGTTGATATATTCATTGTACTAAAATTATATTATTGTGCAAATTTTTTCAGAATTAAGTGCACAAATGAAAAAAACGATTACACACCATATTACTCTCAGCAATTATCAGCATTTATATTAATACTGAGATTGGCAGAAAATACTTCCATTATACTTATCTTAATCTCAAATTACCTTTTTAATGAGGGAGGAAGAAAGGGTATAAATTACTTTCAGTATGATTGTTTAGCCTCCAGAATTTGCTATTTGTAGACATATTATAATATGAGAATATGGGGACATTAACAGTTCTATTTTCCTCCTTGTAAACACTATTAAAATAGATTTAGGGATAAACTATGGAGATTCAAGAGTGGAATAAAAATATATGCTATTTACTGATGTTAATACACTGTTATAAGATTTTTTGCTCCACAAGGTTCCATTTAATTACAATAGGAAAATGTATTGGAACAAGCTGTTAATCAGAGATATAGAGGTACATTTTCAGCAACTCTTTGAAGTTTAGACATCATACAAGCTCTTTTTTATTATTCTTTTTTCTAGATAAAAATTAACAAAAGAGGTGCAAAGTCAAAATGTTGCTCATTCACTATGAAATACTGTAATTTCCTGTCATGCGTTATTGTAAAAATAGTAGTTCATTTTTTTTTGTAATTTTTGTCAACATGCAAATCACATACAGAATGTAACATTTCTGAATGAGGGTTGTTGTTATTAGTTGTGTTCAACAATTCTGAATTGTACTGGCATATTGGCAGGCAACTGGAAAGCGTGAAATAGGAATTCACTGGCCAAAGTCTGAGCAGATTTCTGACCTAGTGCTGATCTTTATAGACATCTGAGTATGATCCATTTTGTAGTCTTGTCCTCCTCCAGCTGGACTGTTATAGGCTAGGGGCATTCCCTGAGTGAAAACCTCAGGGATGTAGAACCAGAGTACCTTCATGTCAGTTGCACTATGATGCTAAATACAAGTGACCAAGCAGTGCAAGAATAGTGCTACACTAAACAATGGAACAGACAGATTTGCATTAAGACCAGGAGACAAAACCACAGGCACTCTATGAAAAAAAAGCTGATGTATTAGGTGAACTTAAAAAATTTATTTTCAATAGTGCGGATTCTCTTTTCTGAAATTCCTTACTGCTTGTGGTTTATTCAAAAGATCCATAGTTGGCAGTCCAGCTTCTTGTTATGGAGAAGGGTCATGTACATTAAAGATTTACATTAGGGGAATAAACTTTCTTTTCAGTAAGGTAAGGAGATTTGAAAGGAAGTCAGGATTTATTTTAATGTTTGTTAACTCATGTGTTATATAATACATAATATAGAATAATTCGGTTTCTCTTCAGTATATAGAGAAACGTACTGGGATCCTTAAGTGATGTGGAAAAAGGAGGGATTATGTTATGGAGAAGGTTAAAGACACAGCAGTGCACCATCACACAGTAACTGCTTTTGTAGATGGACTCAGAGACTTGTATATGAATAAAATTTATGGCAAGTAGGGTCTGTAGTTGCCAACAACAATATTTTTTGTTTCTTGACACTTTTTCAGGAACCCGCAGCCATCTAATAATCCTCTGTAAATTGTTTCATCTCCCTGAGAGTTCTCTTGTTGCAGCTTTTATCTGTCAAGTCAGTTAGTGATCTGGGACCTAGTTGAAATTTTTGCTATATGCTTTTACCATGTGATGAGTTGCTGTTTGCCACTGAAACATGAAACTAGCACTCATTTTAGTGTTCGAGCAAACTGAATAATTTTCCATTTTACACTCCACAAAGTAGAATTTAATTTGAAGCAAGGTTTCTTCAGTTCTGATTGCATAACATACTAAAATGCATAAAATCCATAAATATCCATGGAGGAATTTCTGTGATGAAATGTTAGTGAATAATTATGTGAATTTTCCTAACACACTTTATTTAGCCATAAAACTCCTCATTGATGACCAAAGAACTGCATAACTAAATATACTGCACAACTATATAACCATGGTGAACTTTTTTTGGTTGGTTGGTTGTTTTTTTTGGTTTTGGTTTTGGTTTTGGTTTTTTTGTGTGGTTTTTTTTTGGTTGGTTGGTTGGTTTTGGTTGGGTTTTTTTTTTTTTTTTTAGATGAATGAATAATTATATATTTGGTCTTTTTGAACTATACAAAATCTAGGTTTCTGACTCAATTCCCTCTCTTCAGGGCATGAAGTAACAATTTGTAGAGAAAAATTCAGGATAAAAAGTGGTGCTAGAGAAAGTTGATTTGTTTTTAAAGCATTTATTTTAAATGCTTCGATTAATAATTTTTTTAAACCAAATGTAAAGTAGTCTGTCCTTAGGTATAGATGACAGTTTTTTCACATTTTTATAAAACATTCATTCTAAATAAAATAATCGAGAGAGGTAACTTTTTCTCCTGATGATTCCACGGACATTTAAAATAAATCTTAAATTATATTTCCCAGAAAACTCATAAATTCTACATGTATTAAGCAATGATTCCTTCATCTCATGCATACTTTGTTAGGATAGAACAAAAAACATTTGTTGAATTCTTTACAGGGAATGGGGTTCTAGTGATTAGACCAGCTTTTTTGTAAAAATTGCTACAGGTTTGTCATGAGCAAATTGACAGCTTTGACAAGGTACCTTCACAGACTCTTCTGGGTGTAACAAAATTCTCTCTCTTAAGAGAGGACTATTGGATAAGAAAAGTCAGATATATCAATAATTAAACTTTACTACATTAGGATTTTCTTACTTACAAAGATGATAATACAGATTTTTATTTTCTTTCTCTTTTTTCCCCAAATATCAAATATAGCAAAAAATTGGCAGTACAACACACTGAAAATTGCCCTTCTACTCTTTCTTTTTGTGTGTCCAAAAATATCTGCAAAAGGATACTTGCAAATTAGTATCCCCTACCTTTGAGGCAATCTTAAGAGCTTGCACAAGGATGTAACTTCCAAACCACTGCACAGCCTCCAGCGCAGAGGATAAAATATGTTGTGATTATGGTTCAAATAGTTAGTTCTTGCATGCTGAAGGCCCACCTTTTAATTGCTGTTCTAAAGGATGCATAAAGGAATTAGTAATGAAATAGCAAACTAGTCTAGCATATAATGCTGTGGCCTGTACCCAATAATGAGTATAGCAGCTGGCAGACAGTGCAAATGACATTAGAAATTAGAACATTTTGGCTTTTTTGTTTGGTCTAATGTAGAAAAAAACTTCAGCACAAAAGGAATTCTTCAATGCCTAAACACAAACTTACATAAGCAGCTAAAACCAGACACACTGCATGTCCATAGACACACATTTTGCATTGGCATTGTTTCATCATTAAATTTATTCACCAGGATATCTTTTCTTTTGCATAATGAAAGATGTACCATCCTTGTACTCTTTATCACTCTTTATGAACATGAGCTGTTCACTTGAATTTTAACTCAGGATAAATTTCTTAGGCATAGATATTTTCATTCTGATTTGTATCATTTACTCTCTATGACATTCCTTTCTATAAAATCTTTTTCCTTTATGAAGAGTTATTTTGCAAAAGGATGGGACTCACTCATTGCCTATAAAACTTATTTATCATAGCATAGAAAAAAAATTTAAACAACTAGCGGAAAAAGTTTAGAAAAAAAGGGTGTAAAATTATAATAGAGCTGCTTAAAAATTTGCTTCAGAATAAGAACAATTCTATTTTAAAATAGAATTGTTTATTAAAAAACAATTTTTTTTTTTTAAATTTTATTTAAAAAAATATAAAAAAAAAAGACATTGGTGCACAGTGATGCTAATAGAAGAATATTTCAGGGTAAACCTAAACAACATTTACAAGAAAAACTAAACTGAAAAAGAAAACACAGATAAGAAGTAATTGGTTAAAAAAAAATAATTTTTTTTCCTATTTCAAAATGTTGTATGGCAATGGGAAGGTCCATGAGACATCATCAGTACATTTTTCCCCTCTGGCAGTGTTGTACAATCAAAACAAAACAGCTTTTACCAAGAGATTTGAATTTAATGTAGTAAGGATATGGGTGCATTGCACCTGGTGGTGTGCTTAATTACTTGTGTTAGTGCGAAGTGTGGAGTCATCTAAAGATACTACTGCTTCAAAAATTGTTGTTCTGTTTTATAGGTGTTATAATGCACTATACAGACAGAGACAATATGGCCCTCCGCCAATGAAGATCGTAAAAATAAAATTATAAAATCATAGAATAGTTTGGGTTGGAAGGGACCTTTAAAGATTAACTAGTTTCAAGGCGCTTGTCATGGAAAGGAACATCTTTCACTAGATTAGGTTGCTTGATTCCCCATCCAACCCTGCCTCGAACACTTCCAGGGACTGGGTGTCCACAGTTTCTCTGGACAACCTTTCTAGCCTCTTGACATCTGTAAGACCCCAAATTTCAAGCTATGAGCTCACCTAAGGGTTTTACTTAAAAAATATACAACATTGAAACAGTATCAGCCCTCCAGACGTATTAAAAGAGTGTTTGGTTCTTTTTGCACCTTAAGAGAGAATGCAAAGGAGAAGATTCCGCACACATTTTTCTCATGGGCTACTTTTACCCATAAACTTTAGGAAATAAGAGAACTTGCCAAAAGTTTAAAGGGTGACATACAACAAATAAAATCATTTCACAACAAAAAAACATTCACAAAACATTGACTTAGCACATGCTAACCCAAACAATTTAGGAAAATGTAATCCATCTGGCCCTAAATTACCCAAAAATATTAAGAAAGGAGATTAGAAGAAGAAGAAAAGCAAGAGAGAGAGAAGGAGAAACAAGGCTACCATTCCTAGATCCAGTGTAGGTCCAGCTACATGAGTCTAGAAAATGGACACTTTGAACATGTGGAGATCATGTGTCTTTGGTTTTATCTTCCCTAGCCCCCTCTGGTCACCCCTCCCAGGTGGGATGTCCAGTCCACTGGCTACTCTGGGGCTCCAGAGCAGGGTGAGGGCTGGTTTTCCCAATGTGTCAGCCAGTGTAAGGCTGGTTTAAGGGCTCCAGGGTGCATGGTGTGGACTGTGCTTACACTGTCCAGGGACTGACTGCTTCTATGAGGTTGTTGCAGGACAATCACTGGGGCTTGGGAATGGGATAGGGCATTACCTCACCTTCATCAATTTCTACCTGGCCCTCCCCACATTGGTCCAAGTCAATAATTAATATGATAATCCAGTGTCTCACACCACCCTCACTATAATAAATTTCTTTCTTATTTTCTAATGTAAGTCACACTCCTTCAGTTTAAAGCCATTGCCCCATCCTGTCACCATAAGGCTTGGTAAAAAGTGTTTACGCATCTTTCAGAATCATAAAGGTTGGAAAAGACCTCCAAGGTCATCAAGTCCAACCTCTGACAGATCACTACCTTGTCAAGACCACAGTATTAAGTGCCATGTCCAGTCTTTTCTTGAACACCTCCAGGAACAGTGAACACCTCCCTGTGTAGTTGTGTAGGTGTTTTCTTGAACACCTCCCTGGGTAGTTTAGTCCAGTCCTTGATAACCCTTTTGATGAAGAAAATTGTAAGCTGTTTCCTCTCATCGTTGTTACCTCGGAGGAAAGACTACCCCACACACAGCTACAATGTCTTTTCAAGTAGTTATAGAGAGCAAGAAGGTCTCCCCTGAGCCTCCTTCTCCCCAGGCTAATTATAAGCTCCAGAGCTACCCCAGGCTTAATTATAATTCTCCGGAGCTTCTTCTAAGCTCCTTTATGTATTGAAAGGCCATAATAGGGTCTCCCCAGTGCCTTCTCTTCTATAACCATAATTGTTGAGGTTTTCTTCGTAGAAGAGGTGTTCCAGCCCTTTGATCATATTTGTGGGCACTGTCTGACTGATTCATGTCTTGTGCTGGGTCCTGTACTCCAGGTGGCGTCTCACTACAGTGGAGTAGAGTGGCATAATCACCTCCCTCAGTCTGCTGGCCATGATTCTTTTGATGAAGTCCAGAATACAAAGGATTTTCTGGGCGCAAGTGCATATTGCTGATTTATATTTCATTTTTTATCTACTAATATCCTTAATTTTATCTCTGCAGTACTGTTCACCTCTCAGTCTCTAATGCTATTCTTGATTGCTCTGGCCCAGGTGCAGGGCTTTGAACTTGACTTTGTCGAACTTTCTGAAGTATATGTATCTGTCCATTTATCTAGCCTTTCAAAATCCCTCTGGATGGCATCCCTTCCCTCTGGCATATCAGCTACACTATTCAGCTTGATGTCTGTGGTGGGTTGACCTTGGCTGGATGCCACATGCCCACCAAGACTACTCCCCTCTTCGTCAGGATATGGAGAAAGTACAACGAAAGAAACTCTTGTGGGTCAAGATAAAGGAAGTTTAAAAAAGCAAAAGAAAATAAAAGATTTCATTCTCTATAAGCAGATAATGCCCAGTCATTTCCTGGGAAGCAGAGCTTCAGCACACTTATTGGTTGCTCTGGAAAAAATAACGTAAATAACAAATCTACCTCCTCACCCCATACTTCCCCCTTCCATACTTTTTTTTTACCTCTTATTGCTAAGCAGACATCATATGGTATGGTATTTCCCTTTAGTCAGTTTGGGCCAGCTGCCCTGGCTATGCCACCTCCAAAGATCCAGCCTACTGGTCAGTAGGAGCAGGAGAATGTTGCAGAGACAGCACGGATGCTGTGGCAGCACTGTTCAGCAGTAGCCAAAGTGCTGGTGTGTTATCAACACCTTTGTAGCTGCCATTATAAAGCACAGTGCTCTGAGGGCTGCTAGGGGGAAAATGAACTTCCTCTCAGCCAGACACAGTACTGTGTCATTTGCAAACTTGCTGTGGTTGCACTCCGTTCCACCGCATATTTCAGTAGAAAAAATGATGAAGAGCATCACTGCCAATACAGACCCCTGACATACTTGACTTATTACTGATCTCCTCCGGAACATTGAGGTGTTGACTTCAGCTCTTACCATGCAGACATTCATATAATACTTTTCCCATCTAAGAGTGTATCCATGTCCAGTAAACCCATGTCTTTCCAATTTAGCAGCAACAGAGTTGTGGGGAACCATGTCAAAGGCCTTATGGAAACCAAAGTAAATCACAGCAGTTGCTTTTCTCATCCTTATCCAATACAGTCACACCACTGTAGAAGACCATCAAATTAGACACCATTTGCCCTTGGTGAAGTCATGCTGGCTGTCTGTAAGATCTTCCTGTCTTCCATATGGCTTGAAATAGATTCCAAGAGAATCCATTCCATGACTGTACTAGACCTGAGGTAAGACTAACTGATTGGTAGCCTTTAGCAAGCATCCACCCTAAGATGTCCTTTGTTGATTTGGCCTCTAATTATTTTCACCCATAAGCTCTAGTCCTGTCTAGGGCTCATTTTCAAGGGCAAGCAGGTTTTTTCCATATAGGTTACTCAATCATTTTTGTTTACACAGGGGGCAACCTAGAAGAGTCAGGTCACAAGATTACCTACGGAATTTCAAAAATACTTGTTAACATCTACATTTCTATAGTTTACATGTGAATTGCCCAGAATGATCTTTTTCCACTTTCATGGAAGAAGCTGGTAAGGCATCATGAAAGAGTGGTTAAGCCACTTAAAAAAACCGCTATCAAAAGCATTGGCAAAAAGCAGGTTTCAGTATGAATTTGTGACAGTGTGACTTAAACAGAGTTTGATGGCAAGGTTCACTCAATTGCTTACTACGTAGTTGAAGCATACAAAGAAAAATTAGATCAGAATTGATTTAGAATGAATTGCACATACAGGGGGAATACAAAAGAGTAAATATGCAAAGGATACAGATATGAAAGATAAGGGTACAAGAGGATTTAGCAGCACTTAGTCACTGAGTAGTTTAATATTTATGAAGTGATTCAATAGGATTTGCTGCAATTATAGCAGTGACTGTATTATAGATTCACAATAACAAAATTCATACCATAATCAATTCATATGCACACATACAGGCAAAAAGATGTATACATTTACATCTATGTATGTAAAACTACCTATCAAAAATTCCCTCACTCACATAAAATCCTGCAGTGATTTTCAGTGGGCATGAGTTGCACCTCAAGGAGTATGTGTGTGAGTGGAGGTGGGTATCAGTCTAGGACTCATTATCAGTGAAAGTCTTCTGAATATTGAAAACTTGAGTGCTGGTGAGGTCTGAGAGGCATCCCACTAAGTGGGCTGTGCTGGTTCAGCCTGCTGCCGTCCAGGAGAGCTCAAAGGCTCTCACTTAGGACTACTGTTTACAGAGTTATGAGATTCTTGGCTTTAGTCTTCAGTAAGTTTCCATCCCGGCCATCACCCAAGTTGGCTAACAAATGTAACTGCTTATTCTTTGCTATGCACTGTCAGGCAGCCAATGTTTCTGTTGCAGTCAGAATTGTTCCCACCTTTAACATGCAAGAGCTCCTGGTATGATTAAGAATCCTTCACCACCTAATTGGTGCAGTAAAGAGGTACTTCAGTACTCAGCTGGTTTGATTGAGGCTTAGCAGGAGCATCTGAGATCCTAGAGCACGATGGAGGAGGATGGGGTGGAGGATGTAGCACCACATAGGGGATCATGTCTGGCCCATACATTTGGCAGAAGATCACAGTGTTGATAAGTTTTCTTGTTTCATTCCTTCTCCATTTGTTTCTTAATCAAAACAACTGGAGACAATGGCATGTGAATGCCATGGCAATGGGGACTTTCTCCTCTTTTAACAGCAGCAAAATTTATCTTTTTCCTTCACCTGCTGGAAAAGCTGTTTGAAAGAAACCACTTCTCCCTTTCCAATGCTTTCCTCCTACTGAAGCAATTTCTCTTCATAACATCCTTGCTCACTAATCAGAATAGCGAAATTCAGTCCATTTTAATTCCTATAGAACATATCCATAAGCTTAGGAAAGTATGTACAAACACAGAAACAGTAGTTTTATAAAAGAACAGTGCAACAATAATCAGGTAGGCAATTTTTAATGAACAGACTAACCAAACAAAATGGCCTATTCTTTTACTACAGTCACCATACACAATATCAGTAGGCAATAAGTATAAACAACAGTTTGTCATGACATTAAAGGTAGACAAAGAATAAAAGTATTGAAGTGGTTGGTTATCTTCCCTTTTATCTAAACTCCTGATGACAGAATCAAAGAAGAATATTCAGAGCAAATATGGACTATCTTGAACAGTCAAAAAGGTGGAGAAAGACGTGGCAAAATGGAATAATTCAGTAAAACAATTTGTGACTTTGTGAGATGCCAGGTTCTTGTTCTCATGCAGCACAATAAGCAATGCTGCTTTCGGCTCATCTGTGCAGCCTGACACAAGTGCAGAGAGTATCCAAGCACTGTGGCACAGAGCTCACTGTAACTGCTCTTTTGCTTGCCCTTGGCCTTTTTCTTTTTACCCAGTGCCTGCCTAGGACCTGCCTAGTATTTCTTCCCACATAAAGCCTTTAGTCCTTAAAGATGTAAATGTGGGGATTTATGGATATGAGCTGTCTAATATGCAGATAAGTCTGGTTTTCTGCTTTTTCAATAATACAAAGGATTCAATAGGTAAATGGCAACCCTGTCAGGACAATACAGTTCCTATGGCAAGGACTGTTGGCAACCAGAAGCACAGTCAACCCCTGCTCTGCAGCTGCTGTGACAGATGCTGAAGGACACCTGGCACTACTTGAGGCTTCATGAGCCTTTGTTATGCTCATACTCAAATTCATCAGCCAGGCCATCAAGGGGTAGTTGAGATTGCCAGCCATTCCCAGCAATCCGGGGAGCAGCTTTACACAGTAGTGCTAGCTGACAAGTCCTAGGACCATGCTCTCTGACAGACCACTTTTACCAGAAAGCAAGACCGATGAAATACCTGTGGTATTTCACAGCTTACAGGACATGAAAGAGAAGCTGCTTCCCCTTGGCGCAGAACCCAGATATGTAAGATGGGCCACATGCAACAATAAGCACATATGTGCTATGAGCAATCCTGTTGCATGAGGCAACATATTGAGAGCTAAGCATCTGCATCTATGAGCCACAGGTGGTATGGATCACACACAATAGCTCAGGCTGGGCATTCCTCCCGGACTGTGATATGTACTGTCAGTTTGTGTTTACTGAACTGTGAGGTAAGGTAGTGGGCATTTGAAGGTTGCTGACTTTTGCATTTTTACTACCACTTTTTTCTCCATGCTTGGTAGACTAATACTGATTGTCTGGCTAATCAGAAATACAGGTAAGTTCATGAACCCAGAATCATATCTAATGCTGAATGGGAGTCAGTGGTTCAGCAGTTATAGCTATGACTCTGCCAATTAGCAGAACTGTGAATTCAGTTATCTGCTTGTTGGCTTTGTATAGGAAAAGACTGAATAACAGCAAACATTCCACAATATGAGGTAGGATAAGTAAATTAAAAATAAAGATTCTCAGGCCCTGAGAATAGAACAATAGAACAATAGAAGTCAGTCAAGAAAATGAACTATTACAAACTATCTCTGTTCTCAATGAGAGTTATTTGGCTAATTCTTACGTTATCCAGGAATCACTTAGTACAATACTTATAAATGGAACTGAAGCATACAGAGTGGAAATACAGTTTTTAAAAGAAGGAAGATGCTGAGACAAAGTTAATGCAGAACTGTGGCTACAGTGATGCTCCAGAAAACCTCTGGTACAGGAAAACCAGACCTCTGGTATAAGAATTTCCACTTCTAAGGTTTTGTGTTTTGTTTTCTACAACTTAGTGCCAAGGACTAACATTAATTTTGAATGTATGGTTAGGGTAAAACTATTCCTCCTGCTTCTAAATTGCACTTTGTGCTCTGTTGGTGTAGTGAACTTTGTTTCTGGTTTTAAATAAGGAGTCTGTCTTTCAAATATTATTGAACAGAGAGTATGCTGAAGTCTTTAGTTTTCTAGGCACTTTTTATGGCTCTTTTACTATCTCAATTAAGGTGAGTGATCTAAACTGAAATCTGGAGTAGAGCATATTCATGTCTCTGAATAATTATTATGTTCCAGTTGAACATATTTTTCACTTCTTTGTTAGCTGTCCTAAAGGCAAACCTCTTAGCCCAAACAGCTTGAACTCACTCTGTACTCTTAATTGGCATCTTCAGGGATTGTTAATGTGGGCCTGTTCAATCTTTTGTCTGTTAAATAAGGCCTTTGAAGTTGTATTTGCTTTCTCTAGCAATGGAGCCTGTCACATGTGCTACCTTCTAGCACAGTTTCAACTTACTACTTTATAGTAGAATGACCATTTCCACTATTTGATTCAGACAACAAAATTAAGTATTAGAGGGATGTGCATTATGAAATAGCACATCAATTTAATGCCCCAGAAAACTTAGATTTCACAGTACCATGCCCTCAAAACAAAGTAAAACCTACATTTGCAGAGGTGAAAGCTTGACAGCGCTTTAGCTGCTGCAGAAAACTGCTGAGCATGTGGGAATTGCATCCATATATAAATATTACATACCCTAAAACTCTGTGTAAACATCAAAAAAGAATGTGACATAAATTAACAAAATCATGGAGTTTCATGTTAAGGAAGACACGCCCTAGCTCACATTGCTATGAACAGGACATTTAGTTAAGGACAATCTTAACTATGTCTTTTCAAGAATTTGGGTGCTGCTTTTTTTTTTATTTATTTTTTTAAAGTATGTCAGATTCCTTCATGTTCTTAAACATAGTTTGAAGTATTTAATTTCCTTGGTGGTTTCCCTAAAGTAAATCTTTCATGGAAGTCTCTGCAAGTGTTGTATTATTTATCTGAAGCTAGTCTCCCAAACTGGTCTTTTGGAGGCATATGCAACTAGGCATACTTCTTAAACCCGACATTTATTTAATCATAATTCATTTAAATTCTCCTTTGCTCACTTCTTCAGTAAATCATTGTGTATATTAAAAGAAAAAACAAGATCTGTACTGTTGGTAAAAAGACATGTATGAGGTATTTTCATGACATATAGAGTTAGACATTTGAAGAAAAATACCAGGTTTTAGCCTTGAAGAAAACAGTGGCTTAAATTGTAATTATTAATTGTTTTGTGGAGAGTATATATTTTAAAATCATTGGTTTTAACTATGTCAGGATGATTCTCCCAAAATATTATTGGAATCAGATCTTACTCTAGCATGGAGTACTGTTTAGGTAGATTTCATTTATGAAAATGGATGGCCACTTTTTGCACATAACTGCTGCCTGTTTTCTGGTAACTAAAAAAACTCACTAAATAAATACATGGGAAATATGTCTTTAAACACACATATAGAGATAGTATTCCACAGCTGAGCAAAGTATGTATTTACTGGACCTTTTTTTATTTTAGAGGAGTAGCAATCAGCCTGCCCTAGTTCTCTGAATAAACTTGACTTCTTTTCTTTACACATAATTACATTTGACATTAAAAGTATAACTTCCCATGGGAAAATGAACTTCACATTTCAGCAGTCTGAGGAGACAATATAAAATAAATATGATTAACACTTTAGGGAAAAGTACAATCATAAAAAGCATTTGTTTGTTAGACAGTCCTGAAAACATTCCAATTAGCTTTGGGGTTTTTTTTCCTGTAGGGCTTATTCCTGAATACACAGTGTCACAATTTTTTTCTAGATTCAGTATTTGCACTTAGAAGTAACTCTAGCACTCTCAATGACTCATATATTTTTTAATTTGAAATCTTGCATTTGGCATGTCTTTTTTAATTATTATTTATTTTTTTATTTTTACCAGCTCCTAGCAGTTTTCTCTCCTTTTTATGTGTTTTCTGTTGCTTTTCTCTTTGAGCATCTAAGGATGCTCTCTTGTGTTTTATTAGTAAAGACCATAATATTAAAAAAAAAAAAAAAGATTGAAACATTAATTCTGAAAACTTTTGTACTTTTTGTAATGCTCTTTTAAGATGCAAGGGCATTAGAAGGTATTAAAAATGGTCCGAGAAGTGATATCACACTAGCAAGGCTGGAATTTCAAAGACCTTCATTACAAATCTTTCCCAAGTGGTGTTTACTGATGGTAGCGTGGTGTGAGTGACATCCCTTCATTTCCTACTGGACAGCACCTATTATGGACCTGCACAGGTATAGCAAAATCCTGAGATGAGCAAGACAGAGGCTTCAGGGAGAAATTTCTTTTTTCCTTAGAAAAAAGGAAGCCAAGACTCATGAACGTTGAATAAATCCAAACTGTGGGAGAGCCTGGGAGATAGCAGTAATAGACACTTCTGTTCATCAGTGTTCTCTTTCTCCTTATTCTTTTCAGTATGTTTTTTTCTTAGTTACCTGGTTCCTCTCTCTACTGCTTCTTATTCCATTCTGCTTCTCTGTGTTCATCTTATATCCATGTCTCTCCACCAGAACCATTCATGCCACCATCTCCCTTCTTTTCTAAGAACTTTCAGTCCTAATTTCACTTTGTTTCCATCACTGTCTCACCCCTGCCAGGTCTACCTTTCATTTCACTACTTTGTCACCCATGGGGCCTGGGTACCAGATGAGAGACATAGAGTGCTTTCTTTACTAAGGCAACTTTTCTGCCTTTCATACTGATACCCACAACCCTAGAGGCATAGACTGCAAATGGCTTATTTGGAGAATTGATTGCCAAATTCTTTAAGTCATTTCTGATGATAGGTGAAGATAGATCTTTCAGATGCTTATAATTTACCCAACTTGCCTAATGTTCCTTAAAAATAGTCAAAGGAGATGCCCTTAACATCAAGAGGACATTTGTTCCCTTGACAATCTTTGTCTCACTGAAAGACAGGCAAGATATAAGTGAACATCAGAGGGTTTGCTTTTTTTTTTTTTTTTTGGTCCTCTTTAAAACGAGTTAGAAAGCATGTTTATCTTACAATGTGCTTTACAAAATTTTCCATCAAAGACAGGGAAAACTTAACTCCAGATAGTCAAGTTTGCCTAAGTTTATTAAAGATCTGGTTAAACAATCCAGCAGTGGGAAACCTTACACAGTTTCAGGCTAAACCTGTTAAGATTCAGGCTCCTTATTAGACTGGGACAGTCTGTAAAGATGAGGGAAGATACCTACAACCTTTCTATCTTTTGCAGACAGATACAATACGGTGAGAAGGAAGAATATAAATCAAAGAGAGAAATCCTACTACAAGTAACTTCTCCAAAGCTGAAAACACCTTTTTTTTTTTTTTTAAGGATAGGAATCAGACAAAGTTACATTGTAGTTTCTTTCCTTGAGGGTATAATTTCTGTTGCCATAAAATTGTATGCTGTGGATACAGTCTAACCTGAAAGACCTTATCTTGACCAATCTGACAGTCTGAAAAATGTAAGAGTATGGTACCTTTTCAGGTACCATACTCTTACATTTCAGTTACCACTGAAACTTCAACAGTTTCAGATTTCTTTCGACATACTGCTTGGTCTTGCTCAGGAGGACATTACAGAAAGCCAATAGAAATCTTCAAAATCATGTAAGGATTTCACAAGCTTGTCTTTTACAAGCTGGTTTAAACTTGCAAGTTTAAACTTTCCTGACTGTAGTTGGTAAACTTATAATTCCCTACATAGTTTTTAAACCATTGCTAAAGAAAAATCCATTGCCATTAATGGCACAATTATTATTAATGATTTTGATATTGTGATGTGGCTATTGCTGCAAATAGAATCACATTTAACCAGCAAGTCAACTACAAAAGTTTGACTCCATGTCACAGCCTTTGCACTACACATGTTCTGAACATGGTTACCATAGCATAAAATTCATATGTAATAATTTGTGTTGTTTCCATAAGATAAAAGGAATTATGAGCACAATTGATCAGAACATTTTTTTAATAAGATATTAGTTACTTAAAAAACTACTGTTTACAGTTTCAAACTCATACAAAACTTTTTAATGCTATTTTAGAAAAGGACTGGAACATGATGCATCACCTTTACTAAAGGGGGTGGATAAAAAATGAAATAAAGATCAGATTCACCAGAAAATAGCTTTTCTGACCTCATCTGGCTTCTTTCTCTCCTTGCAAAGCTGTATTCCCATGCTGTCCAGGGTCATTGTTATAGCAAATTGACCAACTAGAGAAATCTTAAATATAAAAAATACTGAGTTACTCTTCTGTTCATTCTGTGTGAGATGCACATAATTTGTTTTCCTTACTCTACAATATAAATACTTTATAGTAAAATTGTGGAGATAGATGCATAAGTACATGGAAAAAATGTACCTTAAATTCTCAATTTTCTTGCATCATTCACTACATAGAAGCATGATGCTGTACTGACTCACAGGCCTCTTTTAATAAGAAGTAGAGTTAAAACTGTAAGTAAATGTTTGCAAGCTTTGGGTTCAAGCAAATGCAAACCAATCCTATGTTAACATAGATATTAAAATAAAATTCTTATATTAAAATAGCATTATATGATGCAGTATATTTTATAAAATGTGGTGAAGAGAAATTATTAAGACACAATGAAAAACTGGAAAAGAACAGAGTATTTTTGCATTTGTCTGACACATAACAGCAGTCATTTTGCCCATTTTCAATGTAGTGTCAAGTAATCTTTTAGCTTTATTTTTTATGGCATTAACAAGCATGAAAGAATAATTCTTAATGATTTTTCTTCTATTTGCATGTTTCAAGGTATAGTAAACTTTTAAAACTGATAAATTCTAGAATGTTTTGATCGTGCACTGCTGTCATGGTTTAAACCCAGCCAGACATCAAATACTACACAGCTGCTCACTCACTCCCCCACCAGTGGGATCAGAGAGAGAATCAAAAGGATAAAAGCTAGAAAACTCATGGGTCGAGATAAAGATAGCTTGATAGCAAAAGCAAAAGTCATGCACACCAGCAAAGCAAAACAAAGAATTAATTCACTACTTCCCATGAGCAGGCAGGTGTTCAGCCATCTCCAGGGGAGCAGGGCCTCATCACATGTAATAGTTACTTGGGAAGACAAATGTCATTACTCCAAATGTCCCCACTTCTTACCCCCTCTTTATATACTGACCCTGGTGCCATACGGTCTGGAATATCCCTTTGGTATATTTGGGTCACCTGTCCCAACTGTATCTTCTCAAAACTTCTCAGGTACCCTCAGCCTCCTTGTCAGCATGGCAGCAGAAAAAGCATAAAAGGCCTTGGCTTTGTGGAAGTGCAAATACTCAGCAATAACAGAAACATTTCTATATTATGATCACTTTGTTTAGCACAAATCCAAAACCCACCCGTACACCAGACACATGTGAAAAAAATTAACTCTATATCAGCCAAAACAAGCACAACTACGAAGAGGAGGCAACTGAATCTTGTCCTTATGTACAAGATTGTAGGGAAACCTACGTTTCTCATCCAGTATTGGTTTTAAATAATTACTTTTTGCTTCATCTATCTTAATTCCCTGCAGAAATGCTAGTTGTGGTACAGCATATCAGCATTCCTTAACCCGTCTTATCAGATACTTTACATACTTTTTTATTAGCTGGGAAGGACTTAATCTTTCTCTTCCTCATCAGTATATCTATTTTGTCCAAACAGCAATATTGTTCTGCATGTGTACTGAAGGGTCTCTAAAGCATGGGGTTTATTATACACATACACTGATACATCCCAATTATTTTCACAAGAGTGTGGTTTTGCAGCTAGTTGCACAGAGAGGAAAAAATCAAGCAACCTGTTCTTAGCTGCCCTTTTTTTAGACACGCTCAAGAGAATCAAGAGAATAGATAAATTGATGTGGTGGTGGCACCTGACAGCCAAATATAAATTTTCAGGGGACTGGAAAAGGATTTAGCTGTGCACCTCTGCTGTATAGTGCATGATCAGTAAGTCCAGTATGACAAGAGATGAGCTGAAATGACCCTGGCATAAGCAGCGACCAGAAGCAATTCACCTACCTCTTATTAGTCCTTAACCCCTTTAAGACTTGGCGGGGACATGGGGGAGGGAGTCGGGGGACACAGTGCTGGTGGATGGAATCTCCAGGCAGAGTAACACAGCTGAATAAATTGCATCTGCAAGCAGCAGATGACCTAGGATGGCAGGTGAAGAATATCCTATGGCACTAAACCTTTTTGAGAGGTGTGCTATGCAGCTCCTCCTGGAGGATTTTGAAGGTCATGTACTGCTATTCTTCTCAGTCACAATCCCACTGCTTGGCAAGCTGTGTTGTAGTCTCTGTCACTTGGCAGAAGTAGCAGCAAAATGCTCTGCCACCAGGCGAGTTTAGCCACATAACAAAAATTTCTCCCTTGCTCATCAGCACATTGTGGAAGCACCCACCTGACCAGGCATTCAGGCATAACTTGCCTAGGCATAACACTCACCATGTTACTGTACAGAGGTGACTGTAAGAACGGTTGCGGAACCAGCACAAGAATGGAATAGCAAAAAGTGTGCTGCAAAAATTATCCACTGTGCATACTGCAGTACAATGTGAACTAACATAAGTAGAGGAAGCAAACAACTTCCACAGCTATGTCTTTCCCCTCGCTGCAATTTAAAATAGATTTCCTTAGAGTTGCTAATCTGCTAAAATTGTACATGACATAGACTGCATAATGAAAAAAAAATGTTTATCTACTCCAGCAAAACTGAAAGGAAGGCTTCTACGTTTAGGTTGCTAATTTGACACAATTGTTTTTAAAACATGAAGAACCACATATTTTCACCAGCTAAGACATAACACAACTAATGTTCCTGGTTTGTAGATTCAATGACACACAGAGTTTCTATCAATTACCCTTAAGCACAGCAACAGTCCCATCAGATACCCCTCCAAGGGTTTTGAGCTAGCGCCTGAAATGAATAGGCCTTGAGATACTTTGCCGGAGAAGGGTAAAAGGTTGTTTCTTAGTGGAAGTAGATAAATCTTTTAACAACTGCAGAATATACTTAAATCTCATCCACCAACTTCAGTAATATTGCCTCTGTGTGCACAGAGTATATGACAATATACAGGTATATAGTTTAAATATGTTTAAAGAATGTTTATGTTAATAATAATATATATATTATATACATATAATGTTTAAAGAATTATGGGCTAAAAGTCAGACTTCTTCTGTGGTATAAAAAGTCAGTGTTTTCATGAGACAATATTTCAGGGCTTCATTGATAAAGAAATATGTGTATTTTAATTTGCAGCACCTTCTCTGTTCTCACAGTATCCCTGCCCAATTTTCTCTAACATATTCATAACATAAATATTATAGCCTAAATATTCTTCTCTTTTAACTGCTAGGGTATCCTATTATTACTGTTTAATTGCACTTTTGTTCTGAGGTGCTTTATAAAGACAATTCAAATATATTTGAATAAATAAAAAAAGAAAAATATTGCCAGTGGCAGTTCTGCAAATCAGTTGTCCATAGAGAACATGGGAATGCGCCAGTGCATGAAAACAAATGTTGAACTAGGTCACAAAGCTTCTTTTCTTGAGAATCCCATCATTTCCAGTTTCTTCTCAGGCTCTGAAGCCCATACAAAATGACTCCTGAGCAAATAATGTTTAAAACATAAAATCATCAAATTACTTTCTTAGTATAACGGAAACAAAAGAAGAATACGTGCTAAAAAATGAATCGACTTTATTTAATATATCATTCCTGAAACTACCTATTCATGTAAAATACATGAGTCTCAGAAGCAAATTCTGTTCAGGGATCTGAAGTAAAGTGCTCCTCTGGGCAAACCTCCCATTTGGAACAAGTTTTTATGTTTCTGCAGAGTTGTTTTGACATGTACACATACTGGGTGATCCTATATTCATCAGCATGACAACATACTTCTTAAAACCCCAAACTTATAAAAAGAAATGGTCTGTTTACAGGTCAATGATCACTGTGAAGAATAAGAAGCTAAAGTACCAGTTTACCAAATGCATTCAGTAGGTTCATTTTCAATATGTCACATGGAACGAATAGACTGTAATTTCACAATTTCTTTCTCCTAATTTACTTTTCTTGACTTATTGTTAAGATTGTACTTTAAGAAGAGATTACTACAGATAAGCTGTTACAGTCAGAATAAGGATAGAAATAGTAACAGAAAAAATATAGCACTGAAAATATATCCCAAAATTTTAAATTCTTGTTGGCATATTAATATATACAAGGAGAAGCTTTGTTTTGAGTGAAAATTGTATAACAACTTACAGAGTGATTAGGCATAAACTGTAGACTTACACTTTTTAATCAAAGAATATTAATGCAGTTATTAAAATATTTGTTGCTAATAACTGTTACTTCTATTTATGGAGGTTTTTTAGTTGTAAGGAGATGGTAAAATTGTGAAAAAAACCCTGTTTCTTTAGTTTGGGTTTGTTTTTGGTTGGGTTTTTTTTGCAGTAACTTTTATCTCAGAATTTATTTTCTAGGAAAGGTAAGTTTCATTTTGTGACAAGCCTTTAAAAATTATTGTTAAACATCCCTAAATAATTTCTGGATATTACTTTATAGATTCAGTAAATCAAGAAATCAGTTTGATTTTGCAGATTTATATGTAGTCATGAGCAAAAATGAACTTAATCACGAAGTAAAGTTTCAACTGGCAGCCTTTACTGAAGAGAACTGTCTTGTAAAAGGTTGGTCACTATCTCCACTTAATTAGACCATGTCAATAAAACTTGAATATAATAGCAAGACTAAATAATTTGTTTCATTTGAGCATATATGTAGTGTTATTCTCACCATAAAGACTTTTTTTTTCATTTCTATAACCACCTGTATTGACAGTATCTGAGCTGACGTTTTTGGTTGGAGTTTTTGAATGAACACAGAAAACTTAGAGGATGATATCATTTTCATAACCAATTTTTGTGCTGTGAAAGTTAAAGATATACAAATACTAGAGCCATTGATTGCCATCTTTAAGCTTTTGCTTCCCCAACTTTGTTTAAAACACAAATAGTTAATTGCTGCCAACAGTATGACTGTAGCATTACCCAGCTGAGTTCCAGTGAGCCACCTCCTCACATTGCTTTTCGGCCATGCTATGAGGGCTGCTCTGGCTGTGCTTCCACCAACCAGATGAGTGACACTGTGTCTGCCTGTGCTCTCTCTCATAATTTAGTATGGCATTCTGTCACCTGAAATGGTTCTTTGGCCTACATTTAACTTTTGCTGTCATGGCAAGATTGTTCCTGGTACCTGAGCACATTTTATGTTGTCTGTGATATCTCTCCATAAGTCTTACGTCTCAATCTGCAGTGCACACCAATGTACTCTCAAATAAAACCAAAACAATCTTTAATGGTTTTTGAAAATGCAAGACTTTTAAATAACCCAACTATAAGAAAGCAGGCCAAATGAATGTGTGCTTTGTTTCTTTTGCTTCTTACCAATGCATTTCTCTGATGCTGTATCAGTTTGCATAGAGCTATGTCATCATTGCAAGCAGCAGAGACTCACCAGTCTTCTACTGCAACATTTCAGGGTGGAACTCCCAAGATGTGGTTTATGCAATGGCGGGGCTGAAAATATAGAGAAGTAGATAACTGACATCAGCTGCACTTGAAATATTCAATTTTATTTCTTCATACATGGGGATTTTATCATATTCAAAAGAGACAATCTTATAAAATGAGCATAGTGTTTCACAGTGAGGAAAAGAGAAAAACTGAGACAGTATCTGCCTACAAAACAGTACCTGCACTGGAAGAATAGCACACCACTTTCCTTGCAGGTGTACTGTTTCAACAGTGTTAAGGGATTTTCGATATTGACCATGATCAGAGAACCACTGATTAGAATATAACAAGATTTTTTCGAAGGTCCAAAAGTTTAGACTTCCTATAAAGAAACCATAATACTGTTTGATATTTCTTAAATAATAAATGTCAGTGCCCTTCACATCCTCTCCAAAAGTACATATGCCTATCTTTAATTCCTGAATTTTTGCAGTCTGATTTTTGAACCAGAAAACATACTAAATGCAGTTTAAAATTCACATGTGAATAGGTGCCATCCAAAGACAATGAAGTTCTGAACTTGCAAATAGACCATAGCCGTGGCCATTGCTGAAATTAAAAACAAAAAACAAACAAAATAAACAACAACAACAACAACAACAACAACACACCCAGAAATGGCTAGGAGACTTATTGTGTGATCATAATAGATTATTTATTTGAACAAATAACAACAATCAAGGAAAATAATAATAATAAAAACCAAAACAAACAAACAAACAAACACAAATCAAAATGAAAAACACCAAACAAACAAACAAACAAAAGACTGGGAGGTTAAATGAAGCATAAAGATAGGCTAGTGATGCAGTTGTTTTATTTACCTACTGTATACATAAGACATAATTTCTGAGAGCATGTCTTAAAAATAAAAAAATTACAATGTTGGGGTAGGGGGAAAATGGTGCATGCTTCCAGTCCACGTATTTTGGGGGGTAATGTCCACCTGAGTGTCCAAAAGTTACCAGTGAAACAGTCTGTTAGGACTGTTAACAGATGGCTCTATTAAAATCTTATATCTTCCTATAAATCCAGCTTTGTCACAGGATTCTGACAAAGGATATTTTACTATATTCATAGAAAATGCTCCAATAGTGCTGTGAGACAGAAGGAATTTGGGTAATATTTTTAATATTTTTATCTAGCAGTGTAAAAAGAATGTATGAAGGACTGTAAGCTACAGGTCTGTCGTTCCTCTTCTCCCCTTTAACTATTTTTTATCTTTTTTTTTCCATTTAAAGATAAATTTAATTCTTATATTCCTCTGTGCAAAACGAAATCAGTCAGCTTAGTAAGAACTCAAAGTCAGCTGCTCTATCAGTTGATGCAGGGCACTGTCAGAAATACGTATTATGATTAAAAATGGTCCTACAGTGCTCTTTGGCTCCAAAGGTAATCTAAAGGCATTGGACTCTGTCTAAATTCCATCACTATAATACATCCAGGAAAGTTCACACAGATCAAATGAGAATAGAACTCCACCTTCTTAACCTTTTGGTAATAAGCCTCTATTTCCTTTCTTCTTATGAGAGCTGAGGTGTGCTATTTAGTTAAGGTCTCAGCATGAGAATTCAGGGTAAAAGACAGTAAATAAATATATCAGTTCCCACAGACAAATAATAAGATTTTTAGCAATATGTCAGTCTGAACTCCAGAATATTACTTCATTATAACCTGTATCTAATACATTGTTTTCTTCCCACAAACTCCTCAAACTCAGAAAAACAATTTTTGAATGTGAAATATATAAACTATGGGCTTAGAAAAAGAAATCGAGAATTGGTGAACAGTAACAATTTCTAGCACTTTCTAACATTAACATTTCTCCTTTTATGGAAAAGGTATTCATAAAGGATCTGATTGTGTGGTGTTTTCTCTAATGTAATGCTTTTCTTATTCACCTGAACCTATTGCAGCTATATATATTGCATTTTTCCTTTAAATGTTAAGACCATGAAAATTGCTAAAAGTGTTTCAAGGGAAGTGATGTTTGTTCTTTCTCTTACATGCTCTCTCTCACATAGTAGCTTATTTCAAAGACTCTGAAGTCAACTGGAGTCTTGGCAGTGTCTGACTCATCCTGGGCTGCATCCCCGTGGTGCATGCATACACAGTTTTGGTACCAGGAAGAGACACATCAGTTCTATCCAGAATACAAGGTCACATAGTTTTGTCTATTAAAATCACGGTTTTGTCTATTAAAATTAACTTTACTCATGCTTGTTCACTTCTCCTCTTCAAGTGAGCTGACTTAGATTTTCTTGAGAGGTTGATTTTGTCTTACAAATATGCTATGCCCTAGTTAGAGAAGCTACGTAAGAGAAATTTTATTGCAACTGATTTGTAAGACAGCAGTGCATATGACCTTTACCACTTTGGATCATTGGTTTTTTTCAACTGATCAAATGCACAGACAGAGGTAAATGGGAAGACCATTGTTATCAGCTTGGGATATTATCTAAACATATATATTATAAAAATGAGAGAGCTAATCACCCATTTTTGCTTTTCTCATCAAGATACTGGAAACTGCTCTATTTCTGTGGCACTTAATAGTCACATTGGGTCACTTTCTCAGCACACTTCACACATCTTACTTTATGTGATCTCTAGAAAAAACAATCGGGTGATAAAGCTGGGAAGTGACTAACTGGACAGCTGACCAAATACAGGCAGGGTTTAATTACTTAAATTTCATTTATCTTTGTTATCTTAGTAAAAAAAGAAATCATGAACTTATTCCTTTTAATCCTAATGACTTTCTACTTGCCAGACTTTCTATCAGCAGCTGTTCTGATCCAGTACTGGCTATGCCCTACAATGAGTTAGTTGTGCTGTTCCAATGCAGCAAGTCATATTGTCACTTCTTGTGGGTAATTTTCCAAGTAAGGCTTGAACGTCCTCTTTTATACTATAGAAATCCTATGAAATTTTATTTCCTGAAAATTAACCATTAAATATGCAATTTTTGTGAAACTTGATGAGGTTGATTGCCTGGCTTATTAAGGATGAAACAATATATTAAAAAATTCACTGTGTATATTTTATCATGATACTTTTTTCATTATAAAGAAACTGTTCATCCAATGTCAGTTTTCAGGTAAGTTGAGTTGTGCTTTTTTGTCAGGGCTTCCTGACTTTTCACATGCTGTTTCAACTGCAAAAGAGAAGGTTTGTTATAAATGACAAATAAGTAAGTATCTGTAAATATGTGTTGACAAGGCACAGTTTTTTAGTCTAATGTGAAAGCTTGGGTTCTGAGAAAGGAACCTTCCACCCTAACTAAACTCTTTCCTAATAAAAAAAAAAATAGGCAAAAAAAAGCAAAACTAAAACCAAACCAAACCAACAAAACTATTTTCAACAAAACACTTGCAGACACCACTGAAATCAAAATACAAAATCCCATGACATTTTACCATATGAAAGAATGGGCAGAAGAGTCAGTAACACAACCTTTAGGTTATTTCCATTAGGTTATTTCTTTTCTATCTTTCTAGTCTACTCAATTTTCTCCTCACTTTAAAAATACAATACAAAAGTGAAAGATACAAGAAAACGGCAAACGGTAAATATTTTTTAAAATGCAACTTATTTTCTATGGAAATTCCAACAATTCAGCACTCTTTGTTATAGTCATAAGATATTTCAGCATTAATGCAATTAAATATACCAAACAGCATTTGAAAGTAAAAATAAGCTTACATAAACACACAGTAGTAACATTTAACAATTCAAAGTAAATTGGAATTAGAAAGTTAAACTATTTTAAGATATTTGGAAAACATATAGTCCAGGAGAGATATTACTTTGAAGATTAATAAAAATAAACCAAGTACAGGCAATTAAGACCATGCAAATGACAGCTACAAGGTGATTCAAGTCATGGAGTGGAGGGGGCAGTGCACGTGAGATGATGCCCATCCTAATAAGGTGCATCTCCAGATGGCAATTTGGGCATCCTTTTTCTCAGCAAACTTTCTGACATCACTGTTATTAACTCATACCATTGTCTCTTTATTCTTCATAAAGAACTTCGCAATAACATTTATGTCTTATACACCTCAGTGAAATACCCAGTTTCATGTGAAATTAACATGAGTCTTTATTTAAAAGCAAAATGGGAATTTTCTTCAGCTGCCTCTTCTCTTAATCCCTGTTACCCTGTCATCGGCAGTATTTTTTACATGATCTGTAGCCTGCTTATTTTCCTGTGAGGATCTACACTGTGCCTAATTCAAGTGGCCATCCATAACTATATCCTTTGGATTCTCCCACCAAAGCATCTGTGAGCATATGGTTTGTCTTCAAGTACCTCCTGCATATGATTCTTTGCCAAATATGGAGCATTTAGCTGTTTAAAATACCAATTTAACTGATAGCATTTAATTCAGTAGCTGAGCTTTGTATTACAGTAATGAAAAAATCTTATTCTGGTTAATAAAATATAATTTCAAAGTTATCCTTAGAGAATTCTCCACAGTGTGTTTTACTATTTTCCTGTGTAAAACTGAAAACTAAAGACTCTTCATATTATCTTCAGCTATATTCAAGAAATATTGTATTATTATCAATTGCATTACTTAAAAACCTTCAAGAATAATAATAAAAAAAGCAAAAATACCACAAACAAACCAAACAACAACAACAAAAAAATCTTGAAGTAGTACAAAATAATTTCCTTTGCCTAGAAATTTTCCAATATTTTTCAATCCAAACTATGAATTCTAGGGGATATTCCTAAGAATTTTAAAGGTTTAAATATTGTCTGGAGTGTTTTGTATATTAAGTTTTAAGCTGATTTTAATATTTTACCAAACATTACCAAATTCACTATATTTTCTGTTCTGCTGCTTCAAATTTGCTTTTTGCACTCGATTGTTTTTTCCTCCTCTTCTAAGTGTTATACATATATTTCTTCTAAGCCCATGAACAGTATTAATTAGATGGAATTCTTGTAGAGTTTAGAACTTAATATAAAATCACTGAAATTTATTTTGTTTTAATCAGATTCGCTGTGTATGAATAAAACATGTTCTGTAGCTACTTCTGTGTTACTATATTTCTGTTTGAGAAATTTCATGCAAGCTGTTTGTGAGAACTGAGATCTCATATTATGTTTTTACTCACTTTTTGATGTTTGTGTCATATACAGGACAAGAAAATTCTCTATAAAAAGAAATGGCCTGCTCTCTGTGGGAAAAGCAAACCTATGTGCTTATACATGAACTCATACAGAACAGTCCTTCAGAATATAATTTTGATGCATTGCTTGTAGTGTTTCCAGTCACCTATCGTCTTTTGTCTTTTCACAGTTTATCTCAATGAGCATTTTTTTATATTGCTACATACTTGATATTGCAAGTAAGGAAACTACAATTGCACATCTTTTTTTTTATGTTTCAAATGTTTGTAGAGGCCAGTTAGTTATTTACAGATGCCAAGCATCATTTAAATTATACCAGCATGCAGAATTCAGATTTTGTGATTGTCTTTACTTGGAAAGGTTAGGTTCACCAGAAACTGAAAATTGTGATGTTGTGTTCATCCAGAAGGGGTAAATGATACAAATCACTTAAATGTAGTCATCCCCTTCCACTGCTATGACAAATATCCTTAACTCTGAGTTGACCAAATCTTCTAAAATTTCTCAAACAGAAATATAGTAGCACAGGAGTAGCTACAGAACATGTTTTACTCATACACAGTTTACCAAATCTGGCACAACAGTGAATTTCTGACTCTTTAAGCCATCACCAGAGGCTGACAAATCCTGCAGCTGGAAAGAAGATTGGCATACTGTAGAACAAACAGTAATTTAAAAGAAAAAAGAAAGAAAACCAAACAAAAAATCTCCCAAACAAACAAAAAGACACACACACACAACAACACAAACAAACAAACAAAACCAAACAAACAAGAACCCAAAACATTTAAAAAAAAAAATTTATGTCAAAAGGATGATTTCAAAATTTAAGAGGAATAGGTTTACCAAAAAAAGGTAAAATAAGGTATTGATTCTGATAATGCTTTGACACACACTTGTGTTTACTCACATATACTGTTGTAGGGACTTTGAATTGAAATAAGCATTTGCAAAATCAAGGTCCATATTAAAGCATTAATATTTCATCAAGTTTTCTAATACTCTAAAAAATGGACCAGGTTGAGAAAAAGTAATGTGCCCCCAGTGCCCTCCAGGGTGGCTCAGCATGGGTTTTCCACAGGTAAAAATTTATGAATTCCTGTCCCTGGAAAGGACTACCTAGGTTTGAGGCTAAACAGCTGACACACTCAGGGAATCCAGGTGCTGTTGCTACGGCCTGTGCAAACTTTCTTACTCTTTTTCTCACCATATGCTCCATCCTGACAAATTAGATATAAGCCACTTAAAGACTGTTCTCAGATACCCCAGGGAACTCTTTATGTTGTTGCAGTATGATGAAAAAAAACTTGTGTGCAAAGGGAACTTGCAGTCCTTTCCAGACTGAACATTGTGGGCCAGAGTAGAAAACAATTCTTAAAACTGAACTGTGCCACACAAGACATATAGCACTTCATACATACTTTCCTTAGGTTGTCTAGGCAGGCAGGGACAAAGACCATAAAAGAAAACTTTTCAAATCTTTACTAAATACATAATGCCTTACAAATCTTACCTGAAGGCACATTTCAATAAAAAGTCATCAGTGTGTAGTGCTATTGGTGTAAGCCTCAGTCACTTTTACACCTGTGTGAACTACCCATTGTCCAGCACGGCAGACTAAGCTCAGATTCAACTTATAGCGACTTCTACTTATGCCTGTGATATACAGGCAAAAAAATACATTACTATTTGTCCAGCTTCCTCTATTGCCCACCCCACAAGATTTAATGAAT
>JAWWES010000094.1:42700967-42713383 GCA_035583135.1 Lophotriccus pileatus
ATCTCTGAGGCCCTCTTTTATTCCCACAGTTCGATCTACTCTGGCCTAAACCTAAAAGGTCTCTAATTCTTCCCACAAGGGTAACTGGAGGCGGAGGCGTGGATCTCTTCTTCTTAGGATGCAGTGATAGTATGTGTGAGACTGGTTCAAAGCTGTGCTGGGGCGGGTTCAGACTGGACATTATGAAGCATTTATTTATGGAAGGGGTTTTGAAACACTGGGGAAAGCTTCCTAGAGGAGTGGTCAGCAACCCAAACCTATCAGAGTTTAAGAGGCACTTGAACAACACCCTTTGTAATATACTAACTTTTGTTCAGCCCTAAATTTGTCAGGCAGTTGGGCTAGATGATCACTGTAGGTGCCTTCCAAATGAAATATTATATTCTATTATTTTATGTTCTATTCTTTCTGTTCTATTCATCATATACAGTATGGAATGTTGTTCATTATTGCTTCAAGAATATTCCATATCTTTCTATTCCCTCTCTTCAAGAAATGATGAAATTTATGCTTATCAGCTTTGCATTAAAATTTTTCATCAGATGTACACATGTGGATGTGCATGTAGAGGATAGGCTTGTTTGTCCAGGAAGTTTGAGTATAAGGAATACTTTCCTTACTTGAGTATAAGCAATATTTTCCTTATGTGATTTTAGCGCTTAGCCTGTGAACCTTGCTTGAAAAAAAAAAGTACACACCTTTTATTGCAAGGAGAAAATGATTAAAGTGGAAGGCTTTGGAATGTTTTGGGAAAATTTTGTCTATTTTTACATCCCTTTCAATTCAAACAACATCTATAACTCCAATTTAAAACTGTAGTTTTATACTTCACATTCTCCTTGCTCACTGCACTACAGTTCCCTACACTCTTGGCAATTCAGTTCAGTCAGCTCTGGAAATGGTCCTGGGCAGAAGGAGCCATAATCTGACTTGAAAGACTTTTTTAAAATAACTTTATTTTCCTGCTTTTTAAAATTTACATGAAGTCAATATGTGTTCTCAGTAAATGCGTATTTGTGTGTATTTTTTAGAATTCTATATTGTGAAAGATATTATGATTCAGTTATGCCACATAAGTGATATCTATTTAAATATATATATAATTATTCACATTATTCATCTTCAGTCACTCGCTCATAATATGCTGTTTAGCAATACATTCAGTGTCACTCCTGGAAACAAAAAAATTTTGAGTGTAGCTGAGGCTGTCATTCTGCTGTACTATAGATGCACACTGCCAAACACTGTAAACTCTCAAGTTACAAACCTCTTGAAATTTCATAATAGTTGTCTCTAAATAAAGCTTTTAGGTTGGTTGTTCTAGTTAAACTGCTCAAAATTGCAGTTATAATTAATTCTGAATCTTTGTAAGTCTCATCACTCAGATATGTATTTGTCTTTATTTTCTTTATTTTTTTTTAATTATTTGCATAGACCAAATTTATCCTGTATATATGAACTCCAGAAATTATTGATAATACTTTGCCCACATACCAGTTTGAAAGGATAAAACATGTCTAATCAACATACGTCTCCTAAGAACGTGTGGGTTTTATTCTCTTATGTTCAGAGGTCAGTGTATGTTCTTGACACCGCCATTTATCATTGTGTGATTGTCTGAGTATTTGTTCAGATGGGCCATTCTGTTTTAGCATTGTTTAAGACTAACAGTGACAAAAAGACTGGGTGTATCTAAATGATCGATTTCACTATAGCAAGACCACTACAAAGTCTAGGAAAACTTGAACACGGTCAAGGATAAATTCAGATAAAGAGAATTTATCTGTTCCTGCCTATATGAGTGTACCTATTTCTTATCTGTCCCACACAAGCAATGTTTCCCGCATTGTAATTTATCACAGTTCCTCCATACAAACTCATGCACACATTATATGGCAAAACTATAGAAGAAACCGAAAAAAAAAAAAAAAAAGGCGTGGAAATTATTATTTTCTGCTTTGATGGGAAAAAAAGCACGTAATTCTGAAATAATATCTTCAGTACATATTGTGAATATGCAAGGAATAACTCTGGACTCCCAAGAGCAGATCTTCCACTCCAACATTTACTGGAACAATATATATTGAGCTTATATTTATAACAACATCAGTGTCAGAGATAATCTTGAAATTCTTAAAATTGAATTTATCCTCTGAAACTTTTTAGACAGTAGGCAACCTCTGAAAGTTCTTACAAAGGCATCCAAATCCTTTAATTGCCTACTTTCCAAATGCATTTGGCTTAACAAACTCTTTAGGATTCCTTAACACACCTTAAAAGATTAAGCACATTGTCTTTGCATATTCAATAATAAATTATTATTACTATCATGACAAATTAGTGAACCAGACTGCCTGGATTTAAATCTCTATTAATTAGCATAGTATGATAAATATGCAAAACACTGTAAATGTTGGCCATTTTCTCAGTATTAGTCTAAGACATTTTTAAGTGAATAAACTCTTAAGCAAATAAACTCTTACAAAGTCTTCAAATAATATGCTAATCTTTATTAATAAAGGAACCCAAGAAAATGTTTTTGACTTGGAAACATATAATGTATTTGAGTCGTACTGTCTAGGTTAAGATTTATGTACAAAGAAAAAATTCCAGGAAAGAGACAGAAATAATACCCAGCATTCAAAGATATCTGTACAAAAGGGGCATAGAAGTTTATCAGTACTCAATAAATTTTAGAGGAAGCTGTGCTAAAGGCTTGCTTAGGCATTTTATCTATGTAATCAATAGGGAAAAATATAGCAATATTATGTGAGCATTATATATCTCAATATATGGCTCACAAAGTTACATTTATATTCCTTTACACAAAATAGGATTCTATGAATATACAGTGAAATTAAAAAAGAACTGTTGAAATATTTGTGCATATGCATATCAGTATCTATCGAGATTGATAAATATTGATATCCAATATATCTATCTTGCACATTGTAAATCCATATTTTTGTAATAAAGCAAAGGTATTATTTAGAACTGGTTTTAAGACTTTTTACAAAGAATAAGATTTTCTTTGATTCAGTGGCTCATACATTAATTCCTATGCAATATGTATTGTCTTCAGAGACATAAGTTAACCTTTAGCTTCATAGATTTAGAAAAAAAATTTTATTTAAAGATAATTTTTCTAAAGTAATCATATCCAACTTTATATTTCTCATTTGAAATGCAGCTTTTCCAGTAACTATACCTGAGACTCCCAAAAAAGGTCTTCAAGGATAATAGTTCTGAATTGTTGTGGTCATTTGTATTGTTATTCTTAATACGCACTTTCCATTCTTCATAAGTCTTACAAGAACTCTTGTTTGCAGTCTTATGCATCAGTATTTTAGGGTAAATTTTTTTTAAAAACCGAAGAAGCAGTTAAAAGGAGAACAATATACAATATTAAATGCACAAGAAAGACATACTATGTTGAGATTCATTAGTTCTGCAATAAAGTCTTCATTCATAAGAGACATTTGAAGGGACAAGCTGACTAACTTTTTACAAGTAAAAATAAACTAAACATTAAATAGTACAGCATGTAGATATCAATGTCCACCATTATTTTGCCAAACTCTTTGAATTTACAGATATCTTAATGTGATAACTTTTTCCAAAATAGTGAAACAGCTGTAGGATCTCAAAACTGGGAGTAGATTCCCCGCAAACTGAACAGTTGTCTTAGAGTGTATCTATTCACTGTGTACTCAATGTAGTACCACTCCTGAAAGATGGTATAAAGAATTCACTTGAATTCCATCAGATGTTAGTGATTTAAATATTCCTCTTCAAATATTTTGCATATCCTGTAGTGCTGCAGAAATTTTCACCTGTTGCTTCACCACTGGGAACAAGTAGGCAGGACACTAAGAAAGGTATATGACTTTCAAATCAACCTGAGTGTGATAAGATCTTAAATTTTTCTTGTCACTGAAGGCTTCTGACAAGTGTCAGAGTCCTGAAAAGACTGAAAGTTAATTGCTATTTCCTCTTTGGCGTCAGAATGCGCCACTAGAGTCTATCCTGATTTGGAGCAAAGGAAGAAAGCCCTATAGAAGAGGCATTTAGTTCAGGCAGATGCTGGGTAATTGGAACAGGTGAATTAAGGAAAAAATATTTAGTTTAGAGCCCCTATTACACATTCATTTTTTCAGTAAAATTTCACTTCCTGAATGCATGCAAATTATGTTATTTCTGAAGATTTATAATCTTAAATGGGTACTCAAATCACAACATTTAGTAACTCTAGGATCCATTTTGTACCTAATGGAATATCAGTCATGGATAAAGATTTTCAACAGGATTGTATTTATGATAGTGAAAAATATAAATTTGCAAACATCAAAATGTTTTGTCCATTAGAATGTTTGACAAAATAGCTCACACCAAAAAATGTAAAAGGTAAGGATTCATTTTTAAATGAAATACTCAAATTGATATTTTAGCTTTACATTTCCTTTATGTTTCTAAGCTTTTATAGATCTTCATGTTTGAAATAAAATACCTATTTTGTTGGAAATATTTCATATCATCCTAAATAATTCAGGTTTTGCCTGTCTGTTAAGCTGGAGGATGCATTAAAATTCACCTTGCATTTGCTGAATTCCTCTTTTCTGAAGTGTCAATGAACAAAGAAATCAGTTATTTGGTCAAGTTTATAATTGTGCTAGGAATAATAATTTTCCTAAAATGTCTTCCACCCTAAAAAGATCTCCCTGCTGAGTTTGCTTAATTCTAAAAATGAAAATGCTTGTAAAATCCTGAAAGACAAAGCTCTCACCAAGCCGAAAAAAATCCTCAAGTACATCTTGTGTTATTCTGACAAATGAAAAAGATTATTGACTCTAAGTTTTTATTCTCTCTAGATCCCCAACCAGATGTGCAGGGTTACTGGAAGTTATAGACACCCTCTGCCTTTATTCATGTTGAAGAAAACAACCATATAAATTTAGTGCACACAATAATTTTTTTGCATGTATATCTGGTGTTCCCATTGTTAAGCCAGATTTATTCTGGTTCACTTAATGAAGTACAGAACACATCTTTTTGTGACGGGTATGGAAAACACATACCAGGAAGATTCATCTTATTTTAGGACAGTCAATTAGTGCATGACTACTTTAATAATTTTTTAATATTCAGTTCAAATTTTTATATTCACTTATATGAATATGTGCATTCTATACTGGTATTTTCAGTAGCTAGTTTTTCAGATGTAAGAACGTTCATAAAAATATGTAATATGGCAGAGCTAGGGTGGTGACCAAAACACTGGTTCATTTTTAAAATGCATTATTACAAAATCAGTTCTTTTCATTTTATACATAACCTCTGACAGTATTCATAAAGCTTCAGTGTGCTTTGAATATTAATACATTAGCTTGGATGACTTCATTACTTATGCAAAAATAAACTTAATATAAAATATCAAGGCCCAGCACAAACATACTTACGTTACTTATTCTAACAATATAATATTATAAAAACCTTGGAAAGAGGTTTTTTTCCTTCTGGTGACTTGTAGAGGGAGATCTTTGTGCAATGAGGATGAACTAAGAAGAATATTAGAAAAATAGTGTTTTCATAACCTCTTAGTGAGGTAAAATAAGTGATACTTAAATAACAAGGCTTGGAACCTTGTTTTATCTGTCCCTAAAAAGCAAAAACAGAGTTTTCCAGTTGGATAGTGCCAATGTTCCTAGACCAGATGGCTTGTGACTAGTCTGCCATGTATATACTGCTTAGTACAGAACCTTTTGGTATCGTGCATGCCAGCAGTATTCCCTTCAGTCTGACCCAGGATCACATTTTTCAAGCATAAGGATGGAATAATGGGGAATAGAAGGACACTGTTTCAAAGGGAGATTATTTTTTGATAACACAGAAACACAGAAAATGGCAAGCTGGTCATAAAATAGGAGCCTGATGCCAGCTCAGATTAATAAAACAAAAAATCAAAGGAAGATGTCAGATGGAAAATATAAGATGAAAGCTAATTTCAAAAAAAAATGTGTAGCCAGCCAATCAGTGTAGCAAAAGAGTGTGACCAAATAATTTGTCACCATCTATTTCTAGAAATACTTCAGTATATCTCACATCAAACTGTACTGACTTCTAGGCATTTTCTATGCCTTTCTGGTAAAATAAAGTGACTTCAAAAAGGCAAAATGCCACACTCTGGCTTGGAGACTTCCTCATGCATGTTCCTTCTTTTTGTCTTTAGTTATTTCAGTTACAGAGTTGGATGAGAGTAGATAAATTGTATGGTTTGCTAAAGGACTTACAAAGTCCTTCAAGAAGCCACTTAGTTATTTTTGTTACTTCTGCAGCTGGCAAGCTGCAGAACTTGGAGGCAGCTTTGCAGTATAGCTTTTGCATTCAACTCCTTACCTAACTTGGACTGTTCAGGACAAAGTTAATTTTCTCAGGTCTCCTCTTCGCTTCTCACCTGTGCCCCTTCCATGTGTCTGTGCATGTCCCGTTGGGTTATGCTGAAGCGTGCAGGAGCTATCTGCTGGTAAGGTACTTTACCAGAGTCCAGCTCTCCATTTAAGACATTGTTCAAATAAAGTTTGGTGGGGAAGGAGGGAGAAAACTGGGAAAGGGAGGTAAGAACAAAACGAAACACAGCTTAATGTTAATTCCTCTCACCCACAAATTTTTAATACTTCCACTCTGGCTTTTCTGTTTGTTTGCTTGATTGTTTTTTGTCAAAGGATGTATCTAATTTAAGTATGACTGCAAGTACCATAACACAGCAGTAACTGCAGTGTTATCTGTGTTCTCTCTGTGCACTGGGCAGCTGATTTTTAATTTCATACATTATTTGAAACTTGCTGCAGTGATTCTACACAGTCATTACATCTCCTTATCTCAAAGAATAAGAGAGTGGTAGCATCTTACCTAGCTTTAGGCTTTTTATTAGCATTTGGGATGCAATCCAGTGCTGACACTTCAGAAGGGCACTGAGTTATACAAATAAGGTATCAAAAGAACCAGCCTCTAGCTCACTCCAGATGACAAAAAATGGGAAATTGTCGGGGTTAGATTAAAACCTGAAACTGGGTTTGATCAGTGGAAGAACAACTCTCCTGAACAAGAGACTAAAATATAAGCCCCTGTGCTTCCTTGGAAGCTGCTGTGCTAACAGCAACCAGAGAGACAGGACAGCCTGAAGGATTTATCACTCCCCTGACCCAATAGTATTTCCCATACTTATCAGCTGAGCTTCCCCTAGTCCTGCATGCTATCCTATCCCATAAGTTAGTTCTGGTCCTTCCACGCATAACCCTATAAAATACTGTACCCTTACCCAATAAACTAGTTCACCATATTCCACCAACCCTGTGTGTTCTCTTTATTCTGTTACCCAGACTGCAGCCCCTGTCCCCTGCATGGGGCAGGGCCTGCTCCCTGCAGAGCACCAGGGGGATTCTTCCCGCAGACTCTTTATACACCAAAGACCCAAACCGGGTCAGGAAATCAGATAAATTGCATTATCTTCTGAGAAAGTGCAATGTATTTGTCTCCACCTTGGAGAAGCATGTTCTTTGTATATGACTGTATATTTATTATATATCTACAAATAAAAGTATGTGGTTTTATTGACCCAATGCTTATTCTAGTTAAGAGCCTTTCTAAAACAAGATCTGATATTACATCTGTCTGATAAAAGATGACAATCTTAAACCAAGTAACTATTCAGGCATATTTGGATAGAGGTATGTGTTACAGAATAGTTTGTATAAAATAACAGATATTAATCATTTCTGTTCACCTTCAAAACATGCTTGTATATGTGCATGCTTTTTTATGAGCTCTGATGTATGTGATAAATGAAAATAGCATTTCAAATTTGTTTTATATACTAAACCATATATTTTGGATCTGTAGTCAACCAGTGAATATCTTTGGAGGATTTCATTCCCATGAAATAAAAACTGCAGAACTAGCTTTAGGAAAAATCCTGCAAGTGTGGTCTGTGAGGAAATGCAAGAAATACAAGAATTGTGAAACTTACTTCAAGATAAAACCTTAAGGGACAGTAGAGGAAGGAAGACAAATGAAACTTCTGATGCTGACCATCCATGTGAGGAGTACAGAAAACAGGAAATCTTACTTCCTCTGATCCATTAATGAAAGAGGATATTTTTCCAAGGCACTGAAAGAAGCATGCTACAACCAGTCATACAAAGAGAGCAGGGACAGACTACTTACAAGAAGTGGTCTTCTCCATTTTTCTTTTTTTTTTTTTTTTTTTAAATTTCTCTGTTAGGCTTTCATTTACTTGAAGCAGAGTATTGGGCAGAAAGTTAAACTACCAGGAGAAAGGAAGCACAGATTTTATGAGATCAAGTAAGATATTTAGGTACTGTTAGTTATACTTGTGATTTTTGATTTGTTTTAGCAGGAATAGTGATAACTGGTATTGTAATTATGTTCCAGTAACATTTGACAGTCATATGAGAACAGAGAAAATTTTAAAAGTATTAAAAATCAAATACTAGAGCTTCTGCAGCTCAAGCAGTTGTCTAAGATGACTGACAGTGCATGAAATAGGATTGCCAAAATATGAATCATCTGTCTGTGTTCTCTTAGAATAACAACGTTGCAGGGTAGATGCTGTAGTGTAAAATGTTTTCCAGCAAACCTTACAGTGATAACAGCTGATCACATTACTGTCTTTCTTAAAAAAGACTACACCTTGAATTTATGCTTAAGAGAAAAATGAACAGTTTGGAACAAATCCTAGTGTTCCTACTAGAATTGACCATAAAAAAACCCAAAACAATTTATCTTTGCTGAACCTTACAAACGTTTCCATCATGTTGAAGCCTTTATAAAAAGTAGCACTGTCCTCCAGTGTATTGACATTTCCCCCTCAATTTGATGATGTCCACAGACTCACTTGGATCCCATCATCCAGCTCTTAAATAAGCAACGTCCACTGTGCTCCCCTTGTCTGTTGAATTGGTCATTTCTTCATGCAAGGCTATCAGGCATAATTTGTCCTTGGCAAACACATATCAGCTGTTCCAAGTTACATCTTCATTCCTCTAGTGTCTGGAAATGGCTTCAAGAAAGATTTGTTCATTAGTCTACCAGGTATTAAAGAACCTCATTGGCCTATAGTTCTCCCGATCCTCCTACTTGCACTGCATAAAAGATGCAACATTTGTATCTTCCAACCATCAGGAACGTCCCAGGGTTTGGTACATTCTCACCAATTCTATCACTAAGCTCAGTAAATGTGGTAATGAGATGGCAGACTTAATCAGCAAAAAATTATGCAAAACAAACACCAAGGACCGCATCTCTGTCCCTCATCCCTGAGTTCACTTCTCCATTGAGCACTGGCCTCAGATTTTCCTCAGTGTCTCATCTCCTTGTCCTAGGGTATATCAAGCACAGCATCATCAGTCAATTGAGGAAGGTGATTGCCCTCTCTATCCTTTGCTGGTATGACCTCCTGTGTCCTGTGTACAGTTTTGACTGCCACAATATAAGAAAGATAAAAAGTTATTAGAGAGTGTCCAAAGGCAGGCCACAAAGATGGTGAAAGGCCTAGAGGAGTAGCTATACTATGAGTGGTTGAGGTCACTTGGCTTTTTTCAGCCTGGAGAAGAGGAGACTAATGGGAGACCTCACTGCAGCCTACAACTTCCTCATGAGGGGAAGAGGAGGGACAGGCACTCATCTCTTTTCTGTGGTGACCAGTTATAGGATCTGAGGGAATGGCATGAAGCTGTGGACGCAGGAGGTTTAGGCTGGATATTAGGAAAAGCTTTTCCATCCAGAGGGTAGTTGAGCACTGGAACTGGCTCCCCAGGGAAGTGGACACAGCACCACTTAACTGGACAACACTTTCAGGTACATGGTGAGATTCTTGGGGTAGTCCTGTGCAGGAGGAATTGTACTTTGATGATCCTGATGGGTGCCTTCCAACCCAGTACATTCTATGATTCTATGATCTTCCCCACTAGTTTTAACGTCTGAGCTATGACTATCCCAACTCCATCTTGGCATGTTGAATAGTATGCCAGATATTATGCCTGTATTACATTGTTGTAATATCTATAAGCTTATGAAGAAAAGTGGCCTCTTATTTGGCAGTATCATTTGATCATACTAACAATGTTCAAACACTGAAAAATTGCTGCATGCAAACAGAGAAATTGGCAGTTTTGTTCTAAGTACATTATCTAATGGTATGAGTTATTACATTTTGTTTGCATGCTGAGGTGGTGATTTACATGTGATAGAATATGAGGCTAGAATATGTTCTTGTAATTTTCATTGCTTCATAAGAATGGGAAACTTAGAGTTTTCAAAAGACTTGTGATACTTATTTTCATAACCTATCATTTCTTTCCAAATCACCCCTCTGAGTTAAAAAATGCAATTAAATCTCCATTTTATTCTTACTGCGTAGAGTATCTTTTAAGTTGCTGCATTGTTCTATGCCCCTTTGTTGAAAGGGACATCCAAGATAGACCCTTTGTTGAAAGGGACATCCAAGATATCTTAGGTACATACCATGCAAAGAACACATACCTTTGGAACACCAGGGAATACAAAGCACTATCAGACAGGTTGACATCAGCTAGATCAGCAACAACAGCAACCACCTGGTAACATATGTGCTTTGTTTCGCAGAAATAGTATAAATACATTTTGTAAGCCATATGTTGCATTAGTTCTATCTGGGCAAGTTCAGTAAGCTTTAATACTGGTAAAAAGGTATTTCTGTGATGAAATAACTCCAGGTGTGATCACAAAAGAGGTCTTGATTCAAGGAGCTGTGATATGATTATTGGCTGTAGTAAATTTTTACCTCAGCTGTCTATTTTTACCTCAGCTGTCTACCGTCAGAAACATTCTCAGAGGATATCTTCAGGGCTGCTGGCAGTGCTTGAGGCAGAAGGACTTTGGTTAATGCAGACAGTGTGAGTGTCTCACTTATTAACAGATGAATTGACAAAATGTCCCAAATGTTATCCATCTGCTCCTCCTTTCCAACCTGTTCTAAAACAAAGAATTTACATTTGAAATTAAAACTCACCTCTTCCCTAGGGCTTTCCTTTATTGACAGAAAAGTAAAACAGAAAAACTAAAGCAAAGACAAACAAGAGAACAAACAGAAAATGCTTTAAACATCACTATATGAAACTCAGCCCAGGATATTGCCCCAAGGCAGAGTTTTGCAGCAATTCAGATTTCACCTGAACAATTACAGTAATTTGCTTCACACATGTGCAGCCTCTTTAATAACTACTTGTCTACTAAGCAACTACTTGTCTTGAAAATCCGAAGAACCTATGCATGAAATATGAGGAAGACAGGTGTCTTCTGAGGTGAGCCCACTCTGTGTATCAAGGCAGGACAGGTGCAACATTCCTAGCAGAGATTTCCATCATCTTTTTCCCACTAATGACAACCTTTTTAAGAAAATAGATCACATTTTTTATTATTTCCACCTTTTTTTCCAGTCACTTTTTCCTAATTAAAAGTAGATTTTTGCCATGTATATCCTAGTCTAGTTGTCTAGTCAGGAATGGATGTAGAAAATATGAAACAGATTCTTTACAGAAAGGGTTTTTTTCCCCTCTTTTTTTAAGTTTATTTACAAACCAGACTGTTTCAGGTAAAAAGAAAATACCATTGGATTGTCTTCTAAGACAATAAAGTTCCGAAAGGTACAAAATATTGAACTTTGTATCAGATTAATATTGTGCTTTTTCTTTCTTGAGCAAAAAATATTTCTTCTAGTCTCTGCACATATGTGTGTGAGAAAAAGGTAATTTCTTACATTTCTCTTTAATAATCTGATATGCATTGAGCTTGTCATATAGAAACAGTAAATCTTGTATGAAATATCTAGAGAAATGTCTGCTAGATTACTTTAATTTCTGATTTGTTCCTGATTGCTCGGGACATGAGACAGTGACAGTACAGAGCAGGTCTATGGTTATAGAATCATAAAATCATAGAATCAGATGGGTTGGAAGGGACCTCTGAGATCATCAAGTCCAACCCTTGATCCATTACCACCACAGTTACTAGACTATGGCACTCAGTGCCACATCCAGTCCCTTCTTAACTACCTCCAGGGATGGAGAATCCACCACCTCCCTGATTACCCTCTCTGTTAAGAATTTCTTCCTAATATTCAGCCTAAACCTCCCCAGGCAGAGCTTGAGACCATGCCCTCTTGTCTTACTCATAGCTGCCTGGGAAAAGAGACCAACCTCCACCCAGCTAAAACCTCCTCTCAGGTAGTTGTAGAGAGTGATGAGGTCTCCCCTGAGCCTCCTCTTCTCCAGGCTAAACAACCCTAGCTCCCTCAGCCTCTCCTCATAGGACTTGTGTTCGAGTCCCTTCACCAGCCTGGTTGCTCTTCTCTGGACCTGCTC
>JAWWES010000094.1:42713483-42732019 GCA_035583135.1 Lophotriccus pileatus
TTGCACTTAGGATGATCTGCTGCATAATCTTGCCAGACACTGAGGTCAGGCTGACAGGTCTGTAGTTTCTCAGGTCCTCCTTCTGGCCCTTTTTGTGGATTGGTGTGACATTTGCCAACTTCCAATCGTCTGGGACCTGCCCAGTGAGCCAGGACTGTTGGGAAATGATGGAGAGTGGCTTGGTGAGCTCTTCCGCCAGCTCCCTCATCACTCTTGAGGATCCCATCCAGTCCCATAGACTTGTGAGGATCCAAGTGGCTCAGCAGGTCGCTCACTGTTTCCTCCTTGATTACAGGGGACTATTCAGCTTCTTATCCCTGTCTACAAGCTCCAGAAGCCAGATCTTCCCCAGACAACCTGTCTTACTGTTGAAGACGGAGGTAAAGAAGAAGTTATATATCTCAGCCTTGTCCTCATCTTCGATAACTTTCTCACCCATGTCCAATAAAGAATGGATGTTTTCCTTGTCCCTCATTTTGCTGTTGATGTATCTATAGAAATAGATATCTATTTTTGTTATCCCTAATGGAAGTGGCAAGATCAAATTCAAGTTTTGCCTTCTTCTCTCTGATTTTCTTTTGTCAAGACCTAACTATATTCCTAAACTCTTTCTGAGTAGCCAGCCCTTTTTTTCCACAATCAGTAGGATCTCTTTTTTACCCTAATTTCCTTCAAAATCTCCCTGTTCAGCCAGACTGGTCGTCTTCCCCATCAGCTTGCCTTTTGGCATACTGGGACAACCTTCTCTTGTGTGTACAAGATTTGTACCATTTGTTTTTTCTGTTAAATTTCCTATCTTAGTTGTGCACACCAATCCAAGTTATCAAACCCAGTATTAAATCTTAATTGCCATAAGTGGGTACTAGATTGGGCCCTACAATAGTTTCATATGTAATGTGTGTACAAGCTGACACCAAATAAGTAAACTGTACAGGTATTCATTATCATGGGTTTTTTTGACAGCAGAATTGTTCAACCAGAGGAAAAGGCAAACTAGAAAGCTGATATGAGATTCAGCACCTCAATCTTCCATGTGCTCTCTTGTCTTAGGAAAACATATGAAAGCACAGCTTGAAGCAATATTTTTGTAAGAAGGGGATGTAGATTCCTTCAATGACAATACAGCAACATGTAGCTGCTAGTGGACTTTTCTCTACACAACTAATGATTCTACAGTTTGAATTTTCCAGAAGCCTTTTCAGTCTGGTAAAAAACAAAATTTGTTGAGTAAGGCAAGTTGTGAGGACTTATTTTGTTAAGATGAATTGATTATACATGTCGTATTTGGGAAACCAAGAAAGTCAGATGAGAAAGCACGCACCAGAACATTCAGCTTAAAAAGAGAGAACCCAGAGAGGTACAGTCTGTAATGATCAGGAAAAGTGAAGAAGAATTATAAACTGCTTCATAGATCACAGGAACACATGACCATTGTTAAAATATAAAAAAAAGAACACTGGTCTTGAAAAATAGGAGACCCTCTCTTGATAAGGCACACTTATACTGTTATGTGGTGCTGCCCTTGGAGGAAACTCAAAGCAAGGGTTCTGTAAGGTCATACACTCAAAGTCACGTTAAAAGTCCAGTACCTGCCCTTGCAGTGCATGATTTCACTAAGAATAACCACAGTGTTGGCAGCGCTTGTTTCATTGTGTAGTACAGTATTTTCTGCTACCACTTATTTTTGTCTTTGCTTTGATGTCTCTGTTGCTCACAATTTATGGAAGAATATTGAGTTGCATTTGATATTGCACATAGTGTGCATTGGGAGAATAAGAGGAAGCAAGATTAACAGACTGAAAATTTAAAACACTAGATCTAGATGGCTGTTAAACCAAGTGGTATTTAGGTGGACTCATTATGGCATATAATGGTTATTCTGATGCTTTCTAATATATATTGAAGTTATGCAAAATTAATTCCTTGCAGTTCTTGTCCATGTCATAGTGAATGGCCTCTAATATCATTCCAGGTAATTATTTGAAAACTACAGTTTCTCAAATCAATATAGATAAAGAAGTTACCAGAAATAGTGTCCAAAAATGAATGAAAAAAAGAAATAAACAATGTTCATTCCTTAGCTACTTCAAAAAAACCCCAAACCTTTAGTGCTGACCTCTCTATTCACAGAAAAAGTGGCACCTAGAAATATATGTCAATATTGCTCCTTGAAAATAGACAAACTCCTATTACTTCCTGCAAGTCCAGACAACATGTGATTTGCAGTCAATGTACAAGAAATGCTGCCATCAAAATCATTGTAAGTGTGGATTTATTTCTCTGGTTTTCTCTCTTCTGGTGGGGACAGGAAAGCAGTAAAATTTAAAAAGGGCATATTTTGCTTCAGTGTCAGGGTAGTTCTGAGCAACCAATCAGAATGTCAGCTTAGCCACAATCAGCCACAATTGATTAATAGATGTCTTGCAGAACTACTTAACAATTATTTCCATTATATAAAGAGAGTAACGTTTAAGGAAATTATAAAATCTTATAGATTGTATTGGATTTCTTAATTTGTGGTATACTATTTAAATTATTAAAATAATTTTTACCCTCACCATCTTATTAAATAAAGAATGAAAGTAAAATTCCCTCACTCTTCTTTTATTTCTAATAATTGTTTCTCCAACAACAAAAATTAAAATTATATTGCAGGAAAACTGTTCAGTTGGAAAAGACTAATTAGTGTTTCAGATAATATGCATCTAAAATATTTTCATGTGAAAGTATTTTTCTGATACAAAGCCAAATTCCACACAGAAGTAATGTTTCGTTATAGGAAAAATCAAATCACAGAATCACAGAGTGGGCAAGTGGGAACGGACCATGGTGTCTCATCTGGTCTAACCTCCCAGCACTAGCAGAATTGTCCTAGAGCACATTGCACAGGATTGTATCCAGACAGTTCTTGAATAACTCCAGTGAGGGAAGCTCCGCAATATCCCTGGACAATCATAGCATAGAAGTTCTTCCTCATGTTCAGGTGTGTCAGTTTCTTGCCCACTGCTTCTTGTCCTACTGCTCAGCACCACCAAGAAGAGCCTAGCTCCATTCTCTTGGCACCCTCCCCTCAGATACTGAAAACTGTTGATGATGTCCCCTCTCAGTCATCTCCTCAAGGCTGAACAGGCCTAGCTCTCTTAGTCATTCCTTGTGAGAGATGTTCCGGTCCCTTAATCATCTTTTTAGCCCTCCACTGGACCCACTCCAGGAGCTCCATGTCTCTCTGGTACTAAAGACCCCAGAACTGGACACACCATCCCAGATGTGCCTCCCTAGGCCTGAGCAGAGGGGCAGGATCACCTCGCTTTACCTGCTGGCAACGCTCTTTCTAATGCACCCCAGGATACAATAGGCCTTCTTTGCCACAAAGGCACATTACTGCTGGCTTATGGACAGCTTGCTGTCCACTGGGACCCCAGATCCTTTTCTGCAGAGCTGCTTCCCAGCAGGTCAGCCCCAGCCTGTACTGGTGCCTGGGGTTATTCCTCCCCATGTGCAGGACACTGCATTTGCCCCTGTTGAATTTTAGACAGTTCTTCTCCAACCTCTCAAGGTCCTGCACAGCCCTCTGGGATAATGGCCACTCCTCCAAGTTCTGTATCATCTGTGAACCTACTGAGGAGGCCTCTGCCCCTTCATCCAAGTAATTGATGAACAAATTACACGATACTGGGCCCGGTACAAAACCTTGGGGGGCACCACTAGTGACAGGCCCCCAACTAGACACGGTGCCGCTGATTACAACTGTCAGGGATCTGTCTGCCATTCAGCCAGTTCTCAATCCACTTCACTGTCTGCTGATCCAGTCTACACTTCCTGAGTTTGCCTATGAGCATGCTGTGAGAGACAGTGTCAAAAGCCTTGCTGAAGCTGAGTTAGACAACATCCACTGCTCTCTCATCATCTATCCAGGTAGTTGTTTCATCATAGAAGGCAATCAAGTTGGTCGAACACAATTTACCTTTAGTGAATCCATGCTGATGAATTGTAATCATCTTCTTGTCTTACATCCTTGGCCAGATTTAACTCTAGATGGCTCTCGGCCTTTCTGTCTCATTTCTTCTTACTCTAACCACCTCTCTATATTCACTCCAAGTGGCCTCACCCTGGTTCCATCTCCTGTGTACTTCCTGCTTATACTTGAGCAACTGACAGAAATTCTTTATTCATCCACACAGATCTCTTTCCCTCTTAGCCTGATTTCTTTCTCAGTGGGATGCATCATTCTGGAGCCTGGAGGAAGTCATCCTTGAATGTCCCTAAAATGCTAAAGTTAGCTCTCCTGAAGTCCACAGCTGCAATCTTGCTCGCTGTCCTGCTATCTCTTCGTTCAATACTGAACTCCACAATGACTGGTCATTACAGCCAAGGCTGCCCACAACCTTCACATCATCAAGGCCCTCCTTGTTTGTTAGTATGAGGTCAAGCAGCACATAATTCTTTGTGGGATGCTCCCCTATCTGTGACATGAAATGAAATGTCTGACTGGTAAAATTATGTGTGGACTGGTCATTCAATTAACAGGCAATAATTCCTTGCAGTCTTTCAATGGGAGAAAAACATGTTAAACAAATTAATCAGATAAAGGAAGAGAATATTTTGAAAAGAAATTATAAGATTTATATATTAAAATGATACTTAACAAGCAGGTGATGTTCTGACATTTCAGGTTTTATAGTTGTGACAATTTTTTTTCATTGTATTACAAAACCTATTGTTAAACAGGATAACAGGAATCCTTTAAAATTTATTTATTAAGATTTCTGTAATCCTGTAAGTATAAACACCTTTCTTAAACGTACTGCTTAAAAATGCTGCAGCAATGTGTCAAATGTGACCAGAAAATTTTTCCTTCCACTTCACGTCCATTCTTTAAGCTTTCCGCAGAAGAAATGTAAATCCCAGTTCAACATTTCTAAAACTAAGATCTCCTTAAAGAGGACACAGTATATTTTTCTTTTAAACTGCAGTGCAAATTCCGAGAAAGAAACAAATTCTGTAAAATCTCACTTATTTTGAATGAAAGTTTCTTGGTTTCCTTGATTTACAATTATTTCAATTTAAAAAAAAAATTAGTGATGATTATTCCCAAAAGGTGTTTCAGTACCTAAAGGCAAGTAAATTATGTCAGCTTTAGCTTTAAGCTAACAGTAAGTTAGCATTTTCATTAGACTACTGGGTGTTATCTTTTATTTTTTTTCTTTATCCTAGTTATATGATGACAACACTACTCTCCCACCCTCACTTCCTCCCCCTCCTCAAAAAAAGTCAATCTGCATTATGTTGCCTAAAGGCTGCAGAGAAAAAAACTCCAGCCCAAATTAGGTAGGAGGTAAGATAAGGATACAAAAAGGCATTAATGAATGCCAGGCTTCCAGGAATACCACCACTGCACACTCCACCCAATCCCTGTCTGTCCACCGCCAGACATTCCAGTTCTGCCCCTCGACACACCTTTCAGGAATTGAGTCTGGGGGCATTCTGGGACCCTCTCTTCCTCATCTTCATCTTCCTCGGTGCACATGTTGTTCTTGGACGCTTTCCAAAGCTCTGGGCCTGAAGGTCATTGTATCTATGTCTATTAACTTCTTGTGCGGATTTTAGGGTGTTCTCTATAAATCTACCTTGAAAATGAGACTAAACAGGCTAATGGAATTTAGGCAAAATTGATATGGGAATGGGTAACAGGGTATGTATAATTGCTGTGTTACAGGGTAAGGGATAATGTGCTGCTACTTTAAAATGTACATTCGCTATATGACTACTTCTAAAATCTACAAAATTTTAAAAAATCAAACCTCTACGGCATGAATTACCATCATGCAAGAATCTTCATCTTGTTATGTTTTCATGCATATCTTGACAATCAGGTTAATATCTCACTCTTAGAAATCCTGTATATGACCTCTGAAGAAAGGCCTTTCCTATTGTTCTGAAACTGAAAAACTCTCTGAGACAAATCTTTTGCTAGTGAAAGATGACTCTTGATTATTCCGTGGAGCCTTCGCCTCAGCAGAGAGCAGGGGATTTCTGTTTAGGAGTGCTTTTCAGGAAGCAGAAGCTCTGGTTTTGGTGATGTTTTGATGATCAAGTTGATGATGCTCCTCCAAATATGAAACATGCATCTGGGCACAATCAACTCTTTAAAAGAGTATTTGCTGCTCAATTTTTTTATACCAGCACTTCATAGCATGCAGCTTGCTGTCTAACCTCAAGACAGCATAAGAGCGCATACTTCTTTGTGTTCATTATCTCCAAGGATGTGATTGCACCTTATCTGCTCCTCTGTTTATTGGAAGTACAAAGCAACACACTGGAAACAGCAGGCCACAAGCAAGCCAAATTACAGAGCACATTGGCTCAAGCACAGTACATCATATTATGTGAGACCAACCATGGATCTGGGTAGCTAAGTCAGATGCAAGCAAAATGAACTTCCTGATCTTGGAAATTTACTCTCTCAGGTGTTTTTGCTGAGGTGTTTTTGCACTCACCCAACCTTTTACGTTGACTATAGAGGTCTAACAACAGCTCTGTAATGCCAGTGAACTTCTGAAATATTTTTTTAGATTTAGTGATGACAAATCTGGATGCTCCTCAGAGTCACCATGGCTCTGGCTCTCTCAATGCAGCAGCAAAGATCAGAGAAACTTAGCTGGGAAATGCATGAAGGATATTCACACACTTAAATGTAATAACAGCATACTCTAAGAATATGCAGTACTGTCAGAAAACTTCATAAAAATTAAGTTTGACATAAGATGGATTTCTTTTGTAATAAGCTTATACAATCCATGTATATCCATGAATAGTGAGTAGAAAAATTTCTGCATGTCCTGTCCGCCTGTCACATTACTCTGTAAAAGTTCTTCAGTGACATTCAAAGATGTAATTACTGCATTGCTGTCAAGGTCAGTGAAACCTGAGGTAATGGTTACGTAAGCAAAAATCATTGAATATAATGTGGCCTACAGGGTTAAGAAGAATGGTCCTTCAGGGGTATTTCTGAGATCTCACATATGTTAGAGAGACTTTACTCTACTCCCCTCAGCTAATTTTATTCTGACTGATACTGGTGTGTTCCCATGGTGGTAACTATGCTTTTGAAGGTGCTCAATAATGCTCCTATTGTGTGTCTGTTCTTACATGCTCCACTACCTTTGATCCGTACTGCTCTTTGCTCCCTGACAAAGGAAAATAATAGAGAGAGGATTGTTTTTCCTTTAAGGGGCTCAGTAAATGCTGCTGCACTCTAATCATGGAGTGAGAAGGTTGCTTAAAATGACCCATCACTTCCTTCATCTCCTGAGCAATAAGAACCTACAGCATGACAAAAGAAAACAGTGAAACAAAACTAACAGTGATGCTAACAGTGAAAAGTGTGGGGCTCACACAGTCTAAATTATCTACAGAAGCCAATAACCAAGTAGACGCTTGCTTTGCAGCCTGTTGACTCGAGGAAATCAAACCACAATGGGGAGGTGATTGCATCTTTCCATGTCTCTAAAAAAATCTTAAGCTTTGGAGAAATAAAAATAGCTGAATGCCAAGTAGCTTCAAAGAAAAACAAAGGTTTCATTCTTTCACAACGTCAACCAAACCAAACAAACAAAATGAGTAAGGAAAACAAGATACCACGTTTCATATTTGCACTTTCTCTCTGAAACTAACTGAAGAGCAAAAGTATAGCAAATGTATTTGCATCCTTAGTATATTAGTAATGATTTTAACTAGATTACTGAGACCAATAAAATAGTAGGTGCTTTAAAGAGCATTTTTGTGTTTGGCCTGACACTGCAAGAGGGAACTGAGTCAACAGTATGCTTAAGGGTCTTGTATTTTAAACATTGCTGTGTTACTAAAGAAAGAGAAACTGGTATAAAATAGAATTTTTCATTTAGTTGGAGAACACCACACATGGTCCTTCTGAGGAATATAGTGAACAATATCAAAACATAAAAGACCAAAAAAAATTTAAAAACTACATAAAATAATGTGGTGGCAAAGGCCCCTTTCCAGGATAAATTACTTACACCTTTGATTTTAAGGAACTAAAGTAAATGTAAACCTTTAATTACATTCAAGTGACTCTCTCATGCTTAGTCCTTACCTAAACTTCATTTACACTGTCAGCTGTGTACAAAGATGATTATATGGATTTAGTTCAGTGAAATTAGCAATATCAGCTATCAGCCCACTCTACTCCACACAAAGGTGAGGCTCACTAATGCTTTGTTGGCTGGCAGTATAGGTTTACTCATTTTAACTCAACTTTACTTTTAGTGCCTGAAATGTTGGTTCAGGGCAAGGGGGCCAGGGTGAAAATGAGATACTGTTATGATTGCCTGTCTCAGGTCTGTGCCTTCAGTCTCATGCTATCATTAAGCTATTACACTGCTGGTGTTGAGTGGAGAAAGTTGAAATAACTCACACTGATTTTTGCTGAATGGCATTTCAGAAGCATAAAAAAAAATCTGACAGATTTGGCTACACTTCAGAGCTTCCTCTCAGGATGTGTTTCTTTGCCCTCTGTTGGATATCTTTAGATAGATAAAATAAGGAGTAGTAGCATATAGCACCTGACAGGCAAAGCTTTGTCAAAGGATTTAACCTCCTTAACGCTGACACTCACGAATCAAATGTAAAAATTTGCTGGTATAATTTTAGATTATAAAATCATATCTAGTGTTTTACTTTAAGTACAGAGAAACAGGAAACAGGCTGTAATGTCCAGTGCGGAGGTTGATTAAAACAAAAGTTGGGAAAGATGCTACTTCTTCCTAACTTTAGTGGTAGTGAGATAGGCAATGACTACACAGAATCACTGCAGCAAGTTGCAAATGATGTATGAAATGAGAAACCCAGCCCATGCCACAGAAAATACATAGTTAGAATTGTGCAGTAGCAGTGACGTTCTATGTGTTACATATATGTGTTACAGCATTAAACATGGTAAGACTCATCACAGGCATACAGAATGTTAAAGAACTAAATAAAACATGTAAATTAGTTTTGTTTTTTTTTTTTTTTCAGTTTCCTGGGTTTCCCGCTGCTTTCTTATAAAGCCATTGTCATTCTGAGGTGGTGCATGTTCGGTTACCTTCTAATATTCTACCTGTCTATACTTAAGTGAAATCTATTTGGATAACATTTGCATAACTTTTAAATTATTGCCTCTGTTTTTGACCTGCAGAAGGGTTTATTTGCTTCTTTACTCCCTACATATTCCTTTTAAGGATCTAAGTTAAAATTTTGATAGAAACAGAGAGAAGGAAGAACAAAAAAACCAGTGTGAATGGACAAATATTATAGGTGGGTTCTTTTTCTTCAGAACATCTGTGAACAACTTTTAAGGAGACCTTCCCTGAAAAATGAATACACAGCTCCAACATCTTCCATTTTCTGTGCCCAGATATACCCTCTGCTCCCCTGAAATTTTCATCTTCCCTTTCCTGTATTATTCCCACTGCATAGAATTTTCCAAATGCACTCAATTTTTACTTATTTAAAATTTACCTGAAGACATTTTATGTTTATTTATTTTTTTTATTTTGAAAACGTTAACTGAAAATAAAAAGCCTATTATTACAGGTTCTTGGTCTATTTAATTGGAACTGAAATCTAAAAATCATTGTAAATAATGATAGACACAAAGAAGAAACACTATTTTTACAAAATATACATCAATGGAAATTTAAATATAAAATTAACTATAGTATATTACTGCTATTATTGTTGTTATTAAATCTGATAATAATTGTAACTTTATTACTATTCTTTGATATACCCAATAGTTAAGAGAGAAGGGGGTCAAGTTCTTTCAGTGTATTTTTATTACCTTTTTTCATCAGCTCTGTACTGAAAATCAAGACTTCTCATGTCACTTCCATTTCCAAACCTTATCAGAAAACTTATCAGAACATCTGATCTATGATCTAGAAGAATCTTGAGGAAAAAGTAGCATATCAAAGAAACTTTCTTAGCACTGTTAGCAGTGAATCTCATAAAATGGTCACTACACTGTCATTTGTTGGCATTAAGAGTGTTTTTATAACAATTATTCATCAATTATGACATTTTATGAAGGTGTATATGTTGACAGAATAACTTATGATAAGTAAAACATTTGCTTTTTGTATTTGGCTTTTCCTCTTACTTAAAAACCACACTTTGTGAGGGACTAACACATACACTGCTTTCTATCTTTCCCTTTTAAAAATACACAAAAACTGCACTTTATAAATAAGCCCTTAGCAGCTAACCACCATTTAGTTTCCCTGTATTTCTGTGGCAGGAATGAGTGACTTACTTATTAACTGATTTCCTTCTTGTATTGTACTATTCTCTCCCTTTGAAGTATAACATTGTAAACCATAAATATTTAACAAAACTAACTCCTGAAAATATTTGTCTAATGCTTTCATGTTTCACCTTCCTTCACCAAGGAAATAAATAATTTCAAAGGTTGGAAGTGTTAATATTTTGAAATCAAACTTTATTCTGAAAGTCATAGGCCCTCATTCCATTAGTAAAAATAATCATTGATTTCTTAAAATATGTTTTGAGCAATTAAATTTATTTTATTTTAGGTGAACGTTAATGCAATTTAATTAATTTTCAGGTGATTTTAAAATATCTCATAAATGTTTCTAGGCTCTACTTGATTCCTAAGTAGAAGGGTATTCTTATACATTTTTAAATATCCCTTTAATTAATAGTAATAATAAGGACTAATAATAATAACTAATGGTCTTTTTCCATTAGTCCACCAGGTCCTGAACCACTTTCAACTTCTAAAAGCCTTTTATTTTTTATTTCATTTTAAACAACTTCTTCAAAGAATTATATATGAAAAACCCCATCTTTAAATCTAAAGTTCCTCTTTTCCCCATGTAAGGTAACTAAAGTCTATTCTTACAAAATTCAGCAGATAGATATTGCTTCTTATACTCTTAAGCTTCTTCAGAGTTTTCAAAGAAAAGGTGTAGAAAACCAAATTTTCTCTACTAAACCACACTGTCAGCACTCCAATGAACCACCTAGAATGCTTTTCTGGGAAAGTATTATGATAATATCTCTAAATTATTGAAATCATCTTATATTAAGAAAGCTAATTTTACACATGATAATGGTTTCTAACAAAAAAATTTGGTTTAGGATTCTCTGAGACTTCTGTAACTCATCACAGGCTTTTGAGCAAAGCATGGGTTATGGTAGGTGAATGTTGCAAATAATATATACAGAATGATAGAAACAAAAACAGTTATGAAATAGCATATGTGCAATGTAAATAGGCATGGTATTTTTTACACAGTCTGCAGAAAAATCGCAAGAATAGTGGAGGCTTGTTTTATTGTCAGGAATTAAAGAGTCGAATATATGTAGTTTAAACAGGGGAATTAAAAACTGATTTCTCTGTAGTTCTTATGTATCTAAGTGAATTTTTTGGATAATGACAGTTGTCAAATTATGGCATCCAAAGCCATCACAAAGACAATTTAGATGAGAAATAACAGACCAATTTTAAGGAGTGAGGCTACTCAGACAGTAAACTGACTTCTCTAAGAATACTGTGGATTCTCCATACAGCAGGTTTTTAAATAAAGATTAGGTGCTTTTCCAAAATGTATGTTTTTGCAGTGCAGAAGGCACTGAAATGGTTTGAGGCAGGACTGGGGGAGACAACCTGTGTAGCCTCTGTTACAGAGTATTTAAGAACAAATTATTAAAATGACCTTTTTCTGAAGTTCAGGTTTATGGATTGATAAACTGGTTATGCATAAGCAATATGACTCAGTAATGGTCCTGCTATTTTGAAGAAGTGTCATCTTTAACTTTGTAAGTCTTTTCAAGTGTGTATCTGAAATTTGTTTTTGCAACTATGGCTTAATATATCATGGACATGTTAAACCATAAAATAACAACAGAATTTTCAGCCAGGAGGGTAGAGAAAGTGAAGGGATTTTCTTTTACCGCAATTTGTGCTAACATTTAAGATCTTGAAACACTATTTAAGATAGAGACTTTTTACATAATATATTTTCCTTGCTTTGCTTTTCATCACCTCTTCCTTCCTTTTATTTTGTTTACTTAATTTGTTTTTGAAGACAATTTCTACCTTTGGTACATATGCCAACAAGTGTACACCTGTGTAAACCAAATGCTGACATATAAGTTTGTGCCTTCATCCATTAAAACAAATGTTGCAACATTCATTTCTCTGTCTTGGTGCTGTTCAGGCCTAGTGTCTGGGATTGATGAACTCTGCAAGCACAGACAAATTTTCAGTTGCATAAGTCATTCCTCACCCGGTGATTTTGCCTTAGGCATGGCATGACCATCTTCACTGAAGACTGTATGCAGCTTTGAGGTAATTCTACTTGTACTGTAACTTTCCAGAGCTAGATTAGATTTATTATTATATTCTGATCTGTGGCAGAGGCTGACACCTCTGGCCCTTTTTTCATATCTGCTCCCAGCTTATCTTTTAACTCCATTACTTATTATTTGTAAATAGGATAAATTCTTTTTGATTGATTGGGAGGGTTTGGGTTTGAACTCACTGAAGGCAGTTTTTGAACCTGCATGTCCGTCTTGATGACTCTTACCTATAAATGCTTGTTTTACAATACCTGGTGGTCTACAGTCAATGGAACAATGTGCTACAAACCTCTTCAGGTTCTAGTTTTTCAGAATTCAGAGTTGTCTTCTTTTAAATTAAGACAAAAATAAGTCCACACATCCCATGCTTAATTGGCTTGTAACACCTCCAGGAAGTCTTAACACCTCCAGGAAGTTGGTCATAATGAGTTGGTTCTAGCATTACCAGGTTAAAAAACCTGATCTGTACTTCACAGCAGTCCTTTTTTCTCACATAGCCTATTTCTAGGCTGTTTAAATCTCTCTTCCTTCACTGCTTGGAAGACATTGGTAACAGTGTAGTCCAGTTATTAAATTCTGCATCACAGTGTGATATCTCATTAGTCAGTGACGGGACTGTTTTAAACTCAGCAAGCATATTAGATGCCTGTTATACTTTGAAACTACCATTTTTCATCATCTTTCCCAAAACAGATCTTCAAGAAATGATAAGGAGTATGTTGATGTTTATACACTAAGTATTTACAATGCATTTTATTAAATATTTGCCCGATTTGTCTCTTTAAAGCAAATTATATTTATTTCAGAAGATTCATGTCTAAAATATGATCCATGTACTTTAAAATATCTGTTCATTTTAGTCTATCAAAAAACATTTGAACAAGACCTTCATTGAGAATCATCCCAATTCTCAACACGAAAATTCAGACAGGATAATAGAAATAAGAAATAATAAAAAAATAAACAGTAGGAAAAAAAAAAGGTTTATATTTTGGGTCACTTCAGATGATTTTATGGAAACTATGTAAGAGTAAACTATAGCGAACAGCAAATACTAACCAGATATATGAAAGCCAATACACAGAATTAACACGACTCGGGAATACTTCGATGCACCATCTGGTAGATTTTGGAAATTGTTTTCATGACTTGTTACTAAATAACTGATATATTTGCAAATGAATTAAGTTTTTGTAAGATGGTTTCAGTGTGTCTTCAGGCAATTAAACAGAGCACTGGTCAGTGCAATTTTTGAATGCACTTTTTTTCTCTGAAACACCTGGGCACTTTCACTTAATTGTTTCCATTATTCTGCTAAAAACTATTATAAAAATTCTTTTTTTCCCTTTTTTATTAGTTCTGTATCCCCAAAATTTTAAATAACCTGCTATGCTTTGCCAGCATGCACACAGGGGAGTCAAGTCCAGAGTATCTCTTATCTTCATTCGTCATCTTCTTTAAATGTTCTTTTCCACAGACTTGTTTACCTGATAGGGATTATAAACTAAGTATGAGCTTCCTCATTCAACAAATGTAAGACTAAAAATCAGAGTATCGTGACTGTATTGTAAGAATTTGAACTCAAAAAATGTAGCAAGACACAACCAAGTTATTTTGATACAATTTGGCTCTACTGTGTGTGCATTCACTGATCCTTATATACCTGATCCTTAAATACCAAAACAGAAGACAAATTGTTGTTTGGGGTTTTTTGGTTGGTTGGTTGGTTGGTTTGGTTTGGTTTTAGTGAAAATTTTTGTGTTCAGAAAATCCCTTCTTCAAAAGAAAAAAAAATAAAACAAGATCATGCTTCTAGACATCTGCTTCATGCTTTCATTTTCATTTTGTTTTTGTAGAACAGATTGCTCAATTGCTGGAATGTCATACACATTATGTATATACCATAGTATTAAGAATTCTAATATTCCTATATTCCCATGATCCTATTATTAATAAATAAAATAAGCTTTTGATTCTTTTTAGTTTAATTTAATTTTTTTTTTAACTAGTGAGTGCACCCATCAAACTATACTTCTGTGTCTTCTGTTCCCTTACGGAAATATTTTTGCAAGTATCTATAGGAAGCAATGATAATTGCTGCTTACAAACATGCTACACTTCAGAAAGACCTAAAAATATTACAAAACATGTATCTTATCTTGCATTTCTCATAAACACAAGAAGTCACATTACAAACACTTTTGCATTTGGAAAATATTGCAAACCACATCTTCATGTAACTCATCTGTTAACTACATAGTGGTCAATTTAAATGCAAGACAATACAAGTATTTCCAGAGTTGTCCTGAGATTTTAAAAAAATGTATCATCATGACAGGATAATGATTCATCATCAAATTCTGATGAGATCATACATCACATATACCTATGCATGTATATATATTAGGTGCAAACATATATAAAATATATTTACAGAATATAAATATATGTAGAAACAAAATAGACACGTGCACGCACAAATATCAAACTGATTAGGATGATCCTAATATGTAACTTTCTCTTGCACTACTGGAATTGCCTCTTTAGCGCATAGCAGTCTAGCAGTAAGCAAGCGGTAGAAAAGTAGTGTCAGAGATTATCTGTTCTTGGACAAAGGCACTATCAAGTAACAACACAGAAGAATAAGCAAATATTCTCTTTGTTGGCATGAGCTCCTCAAGCCTTCCTGTCAAGGAAGAAATTTTCTCTCACTAGGAAGAAATATTGTTGCACTTTGAAAAAATAAATAGAGCCAAGTGATACTTGAACAGATCTGACAAACGAGAATATGCTTTGCCTTAGAAAGTCCTATTTTTCTGTATTTTTAGAAACTCACAGTTTTCTACCTCACTATTTTTTCTCTGTTTTCAGGCTTAACTTTTGCCCATAATGCCTTGGGCATGTGTCATGAGTCTACAGAACAGAGATGACAAATCAGGCATGACCTTTCAGTTTGGAAACTAATTTTATTGGTATTTGAACAGGTGGAAGTAGCACTATATCTGAAACATAAAGTCCCTGCCAATTATGGGCATAATTTGTTTTAATGTAATATTAAAGTCTTTTCCTCAGAAAATATCACAAGAAGGACACTTTTTAAAGTGTATCTTCTTAATACAGTTTTCTTTGTCTTGTAATGGTTTGATGGGGGAAGGTTTTGGTTGTTTATTTTGATTTATTAAATTCATCTTTCTGAGTTAGTGCACTCTCAGCTAGTGTATTGAAGAAGGAACTTTCTGGGTCAAAGCCCCGGTATTCTGTAAGGCAATAAGTCATCCTATTCACAAGAAGAACATATGGCAGTGCTCCCAGGTCATTTTTTTTTTTTAAGTGAGTGTATCTTGCTTTATTTCAGATTATTTTAACACTACACATATAAAAGTTTCCTTTAAAAGCATTACTTTAATTTATGCTTTAGAAATTTGAAGAAGTGCTTATGAAAGAGAAGCTACATTATATTTTTAAAATGTTCTCCTAATGCTCCTAAAGCTCTAAAACTTTTTTACTGTTCTTGAATCTGAATTTTTCAATATAATAACATGGCATACATATAGGAAAGATTTATTTCAGTACATATGTCAGTGTATACAGCTAGCAGAAGTTAATGTAATAAAGAAATCCCCAGTAGACAAATTCTTCTTACCAAAACAGAAAGTGTTTTAATTTTCTTTTCAATTTAAAAATGACAGGCCTTAGTAACTGGATTTTTTTTCCTTGAAAATAGGAAAAGCTCCATTAGCTTGAAATACATAGCTAACATTTAATTATAAATAAAAGTACTTTTTTATCATGTGTCTAGGTTTGGAGAAGATTAAACCTAACAGTACACCATTGAAAATTACACGGAAAAATCAGAGTCATAGCTTTTATTTACAACTAAAATTGGTGACCTGCTCTGGATATGGAAGACTTGAGGAAAGTGTCAGGAACTTTTCAGTTGCTTTACCGTACGAAAATCACATAAAAGAAAGATTTCTGAAGCCAAAGCCATTCCAATTCATGAAGAACAAGTGGTGGACCATTCTGGTTTTAAGACCTTAAATTCTTATTGCTCCTTTGGACTGTGGCTGGATTTATGGGGAAACGTAAACTCTGAGAGAGTGCAGAGTCTTGCTATGATTTTAAAGAGCAGAAAGGAAAGACTGACACCTCAGGAACATATTGCAGAAGAACTTTCTATGACTTTATTTTATGACCACTCATAATTGCAATTTGGAACACTTAACACTGGTAAATTAAAAAAAGCGAAACAAACAAACAACAAAAAAACCCCACACCAGAGAACCCCAAAACCAAAACCAAAACAAACCAACCAACCAACCAACCAACCAAAAAAACCCAACCAAAACCGAAAACCAACAAAACCCTCCAAAAAACCAGCAAAACCAAACCAATCAATGAAACAAGCAAACACTAAAAAAAAACCAAACAAAATCCAGTGCAATATACAGATCACTAATTTAACAAAGCTGATAATGTACCTCCAAATATGTGTGACAAGAAGCGATGGCTATGAAGCAAACAAAAAGCTTATACACTGTGAATTGTGATATAAACTTGCCTTTATTGTCACAAATTTTCATATATTTGTGTAAGAGAAAAACTGAAAAAAACCCACCTTTTCCCGTTCATTTTAAACAACCTCAACTTTGGCAAATACATGGATTCAGACAAACTGATTTTCCTAATATGAATAAATTGACCTTTAATTCCCACTTACGATTTGCATTTTGGTTTTTGCATATTCTTTACTCCTGCATGCATTACTCTTTTAATGCATTTGCATTACCACTTCATTAATTCTGTTCTATCTTTAAACCATTATAAAAATTGTATATTTTTAATATTGATACAGTCACAAATTTTATTGCTGTCTCATTTTGGATGATTTGTTTATTTGATGAGTCTTCAAATGCAGACATTTTATTACTCTGTGTTAACAATGCCTCTCTGGTTACCTTTGTTTGAAATGAGATGTTTTCAAGGTGCAGAACCTTGTTGCTATTAAGTGTTCTGGTTGTGCAGTAGTGAATTCATTGCTGTTGATAGGATGAAACTAACACATGCAAGAATCACACTTGATGTTACTTTGTAGGAATATCTTTTAACTGTCAAAATTATAGAAGAGCTGGAAGTTATCTCTCTGCTGGAACACTACTTATCTGTAACAAGCTTAACAACACAAAATTTGGATGGCATTTCCTACTCATAATCACAGGAACATAAATATCCTTTGAATTGCTTTAGAGAATTATTTCTCCGATTCTTCTTTCTTGAGCTGCCCAAGAAAGTAGATTCTGACCTTGTGTTTCCACATCAACCTCTAATTCTGTTCTGCCAGTCTGTTGGTGTGACACAGAAATCTGGGTGTCTTAATCTGGTTGTCTATTCCAGCTTTAAATATAATTTTTGATACTGATGATCCAGTGAGCAGTTGCTGCTGATGGCCAGCTAAATGTTATATTGACACCTTGTCTCAGTTTGAGTGAGACACAAGTGTTTTGCTGAGAATAAACCACAGGGAAGACCCAAAAGCTCCTCCCCCCAAGCAATTACAAATCCGAAATTAATGGACTCCGATCGAGGAATAGTGTGGGAAAGGAGACCAAAATTATATCCAGGTAGGAATAACAACCCTTTTATTAGAAAGGTCTATAAGTATTGGCAAAAAACCAAAAAAAACCCACAACAAGAGAGTACTAGTAAGACACCCAGATAATAATCCTCCACTTGGAGCAACCCACCCCCGGTAGGCCAAAAACGAACAAACCCAGAAGTGAGAAGAAAATCAATTCAATCTGTACCCTTTTGGGGCAATTATAACCACAGTCAGCAGGGGGCGCTGTTGAGCCACTGGGAATGTCAAGCCTGCAGTTCCTAAAGTCAGTCAGCAGAGGGCGCTGTTGGATCGCTGAGGGTGTTGTGCCTGCAGTTATTAGAATTAGCCAGCAGGGGATGCCGTCGGGTTACCGGCAATCACCACGTGTTGATCTCAGTACACCAGGGGCTGGCTGGAGCCAGCCGAACAACGGGGCTCCTCTCCCCTCACTGAATGGAGAGAGAAGGGGAAAGGGGAACCCCACCCCTTCAGTCAGCACACTCACTCTCCTCCGATGGTTTCAGCCATGCAGGGATGTCACCACACCCTCGCT
>JAWWES010000094.1:42743408-42769833 GCA_035583135.1 Lophotriccus pileatus
TTACTTATTAGGTTTTTTTTTTTTGCCTCTTGGCGCTTTCTGCTTAAAAAAAAACAAACCAAAACACCCCACCCCCTCCAAACCCAAAGAACCTGACAAGCAGAAACAACCAAGTCTAAAGAGCTTGAGTTAATGTGCTACATCACCTGATTCCACCACCCTGCTAGCTTGGGTCTGTGGCAGGGTATGTGACTGGCTCAGTCACACCAATGCATGGGCTGGGATGAGTCTGCTCATCTCCCTTGCCTTTAAAACATCCATTTCCACAGAAGAAAAATTAGAACAAGGTTAGAGACCTGTAGGATAGGAGACCTGAATCCTTTCAAACAGATTTAAAATCCACTGGTACATAAAGAAGTTGTTTGAGTACCAGGCAGATCATGCAAGTGTATAAAGCCTCATTTCCTTAAGATAGCAGGGAAAAAATAGCAAATGTGGCAAAAATGATCATAAAAAACTACAATGAAAATCACTTTCCTCTCCATACCTTTGTGTCTAACTACCTAAGTCTCATCAGTTAGAAGACTTATATGAATCACAAATGTTTACAAGATGAAGACAAGTACTGAGAATGTCCGCTGAGGTACTAATGCAGCATTAAAAAATGTTTCCTCAAGCTGAATTAGTTGAATAAGTTTTTGCATATTGATAACATGTGTTTACTTGTCTAGTGGTGTTTTATTATTTTTAACAATAGGAGCTCAAAGAGGCTGTGGTTTATAAACAAGAATTTGCAACTACCAGTACAGCAACTCAGGAACATTCTTTACAATCATTTTGTAAGCCAATGCCCAAATTATCTATTATTGCAGTTTTGTGACAGATCATCTAATAGATTTCAGCCAACAGCTTGTCACATGTTAATTATAAGAAACTTTAAAATACGGCTATCATAATGTATGAAAAAAAAAAAAGGGAGAGTCACCTATAGAGTAATCTTCCTGATTCACCTATCCTGCTTCCCCTCACCTTCTTGATTTTGCTGTGTCCATCCACTGTCCGCTGGATCCAGTTGTTAATGGAATGTCCTACTGTGTTAAAGAGCTTAGTGGGATGTTATTTACCAGGAATGCAAGTAACAATACTAGGCAGAACAGAAGAGAGGAAAATAACACTCACACTATGAATAGAGCACTATTTAACATATGAAATCATGAGACTGAGACATGAAGGCATATGGTTGGTCCTTTAAGAGCTATGGCAGAAGTCACTTGAGAGTATGGTCCCAGGTAGGTATTCAAACAGCAGGAAAGCTGACCCATTTCACTTCCTCCCTTGCTATGCCTTTTGAGTTTTAAACCTGCATTCACATCCTGTGCTTTCCATCAGAGGTATGTAGCCTCCACGAGGACTCTGAAAGTGGCTGTGTGAGCAGGGAGAACAGGATTTAAATTTGAATGACAATAGAAAGATGCATAATTTTATAAAATGTCAGGGGGAATACATGATACTTATTTTCAAATAAAAGAATCTTGTTCTTTTCACCTCTGGAAAAAAAAAATAAATTAAGAGAACATTCCTATATTCCAAACCTACTTTAAGTGCTATCATAGAGATTGTTCAGTGTTTCACAGGAAACATTTCAAAGTTAATAAAATGTGTAAACTTATTTCCACTTCAATGCTGTATTAACCTCAGAGTAACGTACTGTTGCAATCTTGGCAAAAATAGAACACCAGTGTAGAATGCCGTGTTTGAATTTTTAATGTAGTTTGGAGAAAAAAATCCACCTTAATGAGTACTTTGTAACAAATGAATTAGGCTTCTTGCTGTGTTATCTCCTCTTAACAGGGAAGGAATATTAACAAACCACATATATACATTCATGTATTTATTCATGTATTTATATATGCACACTACTATCTTAAATAAAAAATTTATGATACTGATACCAAGTGGTGATATGCAGTATAATGACCGTAAGTATACAGTGTTTTAATGCTGTTTCATGAATTTAGGTGTTTTGGTTGTTTGTTTTTGGTTTTTTTTTTTCCCCTTTAGCATCACTACAGAACTTGGAAATCTTATAAATAATATTAATGAAGTCTGATTTTAATACTTCAATAGAAAGAAATTAATTTATTTCTAATGTGATCCATTTCTTCCTAATGTGTACTGTGAGACTGACTGAACAGAAAGAACAGCTGCTTATAATCGTAAAATAAAGAAAAGCTAAATGTAGTCCCCAAAACCCATCCATGTTGTGATACCACATGAAAATATAAAGTACATGGGTTTATTGCTCAATTCTTCAATGTCATGTCAGGATCACAGCAGGAAGAACACTAAAACAGCTAAGTATACAGATAAGAACTGATATACTGATAAGATACTTTCATAGTATACTGATATTAAAGATACTTTCTTTAATATACGGATAAGCTACCTTATCATACAAAATAATAATTTTACAAAGTTACTTGTATTTTGAAACATACTGTTTGGAAAGGACTAGTGATCTTGTAAGATTATTCAGGGACAGATTAAAAGTGACACTTTTAATGGTGTCACTAGCAACATCAAAACAAGACAGCAGTTTATAGGAGTTGGGGAGAACAGAGTTTATCTTCACTTCTATAAGCCTTCATGTTGCCAGCACTATCTTCTAAGGGAACATAAGATACGATTAATATGATAGAAAACACCCAAATCACTCTCCTCTGCAGAAAGTATCAATGATCTGCAATGAACTTTGCAGATACCAACATGACTGATTTCAGAATCAGGGGCTACACAGCTTGATCAGATTGCAGGCAGCCAGCACAGGACTGCACTCAGGACTAGAAGCACCAGTCTGGTCAATGATGCACTAGCAGCTTCGTTTTGATGAAGCCAGGAAGCCAACTTTTCCAGCATCAATATTAATGGGTTCTGATGACCACAAGGATGGACTAGTACTTACTGTGGTTATCCTAACACTCTACCCCGATTTCAGAATCAACTAGGTTGGAGATACTTGAATCCAATCTATGAATACCTTGTCAACTAGTCCATGGCAGGAAGTGCCACATCCACTATTTTACACAGGACCAAGTGTATCACAGGGCACACATGTTCCAGGCTTCTGAAGACACCTAGAAGTTAACACTGAGGTTTCCCAAAGCACTTTTCACTTAAATCCTACGTCCTACGCGCTGTTCCTTCTCTCCTGAGGATTGGACAGGACAGGCTAAGAAGAGCCGGGACGGGCCCTTTTTTAGCCCAAAGTTACACCACCGATTGCGCCAAGCAACACGTGCTGTCACTTGGCGTGGCACCTGACCGTTCTCGAGGAAGAAAATCTGAGACTTGCCATACTCAAGGATGACTGACAAGAAAATACCACTCTGCAACACTCCGTCACATCCCCCGCGGGCCGGGAGGCCCGGTACAACCCCCGGCGGTTTAACCATCTGACTGCGCACAAGAAGTCGAGCATCCAAACTCCGGTGAATTACTGTCGTCCAAGAAAGTTTTTATCGGGGATGAGCAGGGACAGGGGGCCCCGCCGCCGTGGCCCCCGGCCCGGCCCGGAGTGACGTCAGCGTGCCCGCCCCCAGCCGCGCGGGGGTGTGCGTGCGCGCGGTGTGCTCGCGACGCTGCTCCCTGCCGGCCCGTGATCCGGGATGGGGCGTCCGCTCACGGATCGTCTCCACATCCACCCGCCCCCCCTAACCCCCCCGGATCCCCGCGCACGCACAGGCACGGCCATCAGCAGTATGCTTTCTCCAACACTTGGGGCCGTACGGATCCTGTGGTCGACACAGCGTTAAGAGGATTAAAAAAGAAAAATCACGAAGAAACCAACTCAACCAAAAAACCCAAATCAAAACAACAGCAACAAAAAAACCGCCAGAAAAACCCCAAAAGCACAACACTCTTTCCCTCTCCCCCCAACAAAGACCGCTCAAATAGCCATACAAACCAAACCCCACAACAAACCCACGAAACGGGAGAGCGCCGTCTCCAGCGTACCCACGGCGTCCCCCTTCTCTCCCCGAGAGGCGAGGAGGAACAGGAGGAGGGTTGTTCGTGTTTCGGCTCTCGGGGACGGTTTCTGGGGATTTTTCCCATGCCTCTGCCCTCCCACTCCGCCCGCCCCGTGCCCTCTTTCTTCGCTTTTGTTTGCGCTGCACTTTTTCTGGGAAGGGGGGCGGGAGGGTAGCTGGAACACCTCCCTTTTATTTGTAGCAAAGGAATGTGCTAAAAAAAAAAAAAGAAAAGGAAAGGAGGAAGGGGGAAAAAGAGAGAAGGGGGAAGGAAGAAGAAGAGGGAGAGAGGGAGAAAGAGAGAGAGAGAGAGAGAGGGAGGCGGAGGAGGAGGAGGGGAAACGGAGCAGCGGCTCGGGAACAGAGAGCGCGCCCGGGAGCGGGAGCAGCAGCAGCAGCTGCCGCCGCCGCCGCCGCAGAAAGGAGAAGAAGAGAAGAGCAGAGCGGAGCGGAGCAGCGCGGAGGAGAGGCGGCGCTGGCAGGAGGCAGGCGCGGACCTGGCTCTTTTGGATGCTGGATTTTCGGACTCTCGTTGACTCTCTTCCGCTCCCCGGTGCCGGACTGTGAGAGACACGCACGAGCGCAGGCAGAAGCGGCAGAGCTCCGCTGGTGGCTCCTGCTGCTGCCGCTGCTGCTGCGGGGCTTGGATTAAATTGGCCGCCCCGGAGCCGACCGGGAGCAGCAGCAGGAGGAGGTGGCGGCGGCGGGAAGCGGCGGCAGGCGGGCAGGCAGCGGCGGCTCGTGCTGCTGGGACTGGGGGAGCCAGCATGACCAGGTAACTGCCCCGCTCCTGACCCATTTTTCCTGCGCCGCCGCTCCCTCTTTGCCGCCTCTTTCGGCGCGTTTGTGGGTGTGAGCACAAAAGTGTGTGTGTGTGTGTGTGTGTTTGCGTGTGTGTACGCGCAGCCCGCACACATGTGCCTCACACACAACTCTCCCCGCGGGTGCCCCGGGGTTTCCCCCCCGGCCGCTGCCATCCCGCTCCCCGCGCCTCACCGCCGGTCTCAGCCTGGCGGCGAGGCCTGTTCGGGGAGCGAGGGGAGCTGCGGTGCGGGGACGGGGGATGGGGCAGGGAGAGGGCGATTGATGGATCGGAGTCGACGTTTCCACTGAGTGCTGCTGTACGCGGGCGGGGCGGGGGGAGTACGGTAATTACACACTGGCTGTTTGCTTTGGCGAGAGAATTATTAATATTTATTATTTCGTTTATTTTTACGGGTGGAGAGAAGGGGGAAGGTAGCAAGGGTGAGAGGCCAGGCGCCTGCCGCTGGGAGACGGTGTTTGGGGGTTAGCGGCCGGCAGGGACCCCCGGCGCCGGTCCGAGCAGGGCTCCCTTCTTCTCATCCTCTTCCTCCTCCTCCTCCTCCTTCCACTCCTCCTCCCCTCCTCCTCCCCTCCTCCTCCTCCTCCTCCTGCTGTCTCTCGGCGGAGCAGGGAGACACGGAGATGCGAAGCTTTTCTCAGGTTAGGCTTTTAATTTCTTGTTTACTCTCGCTAAACCACTTGAAAGGAAGCACATCGGGAGGGAAACTCAGTTTCCCGAGCGCTTACAAAGGGGTTCTTGAATTTGTTCAGCAAACTTAGCAGCTCCCTCTGCGCCGTCTGCCCGTACAAGCAGGCACTCCTTACTGCTGCAACCGGGCTTTCGCAGACTTGCAAATAAAACAGTTGTTTTCTTCCATCGAATCTCCTGTTTTGCCTGTGTACTGTCCCGTCGCTTCCCCGTCAGAACGGTATTCTTCCCTTTTTAAGACATTATCACTCAGCCTTGCATGTATGGCTTTTGAATGTCTGCTCCTCCGTGCTACTTCTTCAGAACTGCTGCCATGCGTATTTTATTCTTTTGCCTGGCCTTTGTACAGTTACTGCCTCGTGGAAGGATGGCAGCTTCTTTACCGTGATTTCGATGTCCATATTCCCAGTTTTGACGTATATAGGTAGCTCAGTTTATTTACACAGAATAGTTAGCTTTTTATGCGTTCTGACACTTGCCGCCCGAGACAGCGTTACATTGGGGATGAATCTATAGGTGCTGATTTGCTTTGGAGTTTCCCATTTACAGACATAAGTATTTTTGGTGACGCTTGTATTTTCTTAAACTTAGGATTAATGTGGGAAGCTATGATTGTCTTCTCAGTGTTTCAGAGATTGCTTTCAACATACCTTTTGTTCTGGCACAAGCAACTTATGTATATTGGGATATTTATTGGGCATTTTTATACAGAGATGGAAAAATGTATATATTATATTTTTCATTCCTCTGTTATCTGCTAGTGGCTTATAATGATATAAAGGTCAGTACTTTCTTTTCTTGTTGTAAAAGTGTATAGTAAATGACATAATTTTCTCCTGGTCTGGAAGCAATAAAGCTCCTACAATTCTTGTTATGAATGGAGCAACTCTGAAGGAAAAAAAAAAAAAGATTCTCCCCTGTCCGAAATACGATCATATGTACTTGTATCTTACTTTAGATGGTAATTTTCTGATAGTTTCTTTACATTCCCTCTCATGAGATGTGCTATCACTGCTTTTTTAATGTGTGAAATTGACAAACTGGTCAGTTTAAGAAATTCAGCTGTCAAATTTTGCTCAGTCAAAATTGCTAGAAGCTGTAAATATACTGGCTTGGGATTTTCAAGGTATGGAGTATTACACAGGAAGGATTTAATGAGAGACTTTTTACATGAGTAGCTTTCCAATTTTAGTTTTGTCACTTGTAATATGGTGGAGTATATTTAGATTTCTTTCAACACAGAAATGATGTATAGCTTTCTGTATCCACTTAAAGCACTGAAAGCTTTCCCTAAGTAGTAGTCTTCTACTCTAAGAAGACACTATGTTGTCTTCTTAGAGTAGAACATTATGGTTTGTGTGTGCTGTGGCAAGCTGTCAGGAATGGTGCATGGTGAGGAAAACAGTGTCTTGGTATTTCTAGATTTCAAGAATGGGTCTTAGGACCTGCTTTTAGACCCATCAGTCATACTGCTCTTAAAATGAGCATCAAAAAATAATGTGAATTTAGTGTTTTGCTGTGATGGTTATGTAACTCAAACACCAGCACTGTCAGTGAACTCAACGGGTGATAGCAAACCAGAGCTTAATCTTAGGAGAGAGTTTGCAAGAATGGGCATGGGGGTGTGTGAATGAACTAAATACCAATTTAAGTCTAGTCAGTGAATGACCTTTCATTTTTAACATTGCCTTTCGTTCCTGCCTTTGCGTAATGCAGGGACCAAAACTACACAAGCTGAAGAGTAGGAATTCCCCTTCATCTGCTGCTATGTGTGCTGAGCCACTAGGGGCCTGTATAAACTGCTCTCCTACCACAGATACCAGTGCATGGCATATGCTCACTTTCACCAGACATTTTTTACATAGGTGCCTAATGTCAAAAGCAAAGTTGATAGTTATTTGTTCCTTACCAGTAAATGAGACTGCAGTTTCTTAGGAGATGCATACAAATTTTCTATTATTTAGTTTTTATTTTTGCCCTACGTCTTCCATTTCCCCCAGTCCTGTATGGTGTCGAGCATAGTTCTTTCCTACCTGCTTTCCTGACTGGCATGGGAATTGGGGGTGAACACTGGCTCAGGAGGTGCAGATTTTGGGCAAAGTCAGATTTGAATGTCTCCCTGCATTTTAATATTTTGTGAAAGCTGAGAAAATAGGTTTGTTGCCTATGTGGTTTTTTTCCGTTAGATTAGTAATGGTACAGTTCCATGCAAGTGTAGGGTTAAAAGATAAACTAAACAGGATTACTTCAAGGCAGCAACAGACATAGACTGATGGTGTATTTAAACTAGCTTTGTAAGTGTTATGTAAGTTTGAGAGTGTGTCGGCTCCAAGGCTTTGGCTGGAGTGTAGTCAGCATTTATGGGATGTGTACTATACATTTTTGAGTGTCAGTTTCAGAAATTTAAAATCCACCAGACATAGCATTCTTGATAGACATTAAGCAATAAGGTCATGTATACTTACACTGTTCCATTGTTGGTTTTTCAGTTTTTCAAACTGAAAGGCGGACAATTTGTAAAAGAACACAGCTGAAATATTTGCATATTGGATTTCCTTCGAAATGAACTTCCGTTACTAAGCTCTTTAAGAATTTTCATTTGAAAGGATTGTCAAGCTGAATCACAGTAAGGTCATGAAATCAAAATGCAGTTTCCGTATAGTATGTTAATTTTTTTAATAAGCTGTCTTTAAAACATCAAAGTTTTATATATCATTCGGTGTTGGGCCAGCAAGACATTTTTTTTTGTCTTATTACCAATAACAGTTGTGCAAATATTGACTGAGATTAATTTTCTGAAATGTGTGTATGTTTGCCTTAGGTGAAGTTTTGATGAAATGTAATGAAATCTCATTTAAAGATATTCTCAAATGATAAATGTCTGTTCAAAACTGCTAGTTTTACTGACAGTAAACCAAGGCAGTGGCTCTGAAATGCAGAGGATAGGCACTTCATTTGCGCTTTGGATGTCAAGAGGAATAATATAGTACAGGTCTACTATTCATTGTATTTCATTTTTGTGTAAGACTGTGGTGATTTTTAAGCTTTTGTTCTCTAACAAGTTGAGAAAAAGGTATAGATTTGCTGGTTTAATTTCAGTGTCAGTCATATAATGCCATCTATTGCAACAGGAGCTTGCTTTCATTGTAATTCTGTTTAAAAACAGTTGGCATAACACAGTCAACATACAATATTTTTATGAAAACTCCCAATTTCACATACTCTGTGAGTTGTTTGTTTGCTTAATCCTTGTTTTCTTTGGAAAAGGCCTTAAATGAAGCCAATTAATGAATGTACGCTGTCAACTTGGCAGCCTAAAGCAAGAATCTGTGCTTAAAATTACTTGTTTTTATACTATCAGGGATTTACCAAGTAGGAGAAGAGCGGAAGCTTACTTCTCTTTGTGATCTGCTACGGTGAAAGCTGCAGTACAATTGGAGAAATCTGATGATATAGAAAAAGGTTGCGTGAGAGTGCTTTGCCTGTAAATTCCTTTCCAACAAACTTCTCTTCACTACTTGTTTAAGCTGCTGTGCATTGATAGAACCATGTTTACTACTGCACAATTTTAACATATATTTCAGATGGCTTTTGTTGGTTATTGATAATATTTATAAAAATATTTCACGTTTATGTCTTCCTATAGGAAGTGGACAGCTAGGATGCAGGGAAAATAGATACAAAATAATAAAAATTGTTTGTTTGCAGAAAATTAGGTTAAATTGAATAAATTGCTGTGTAAATTCTGAAAACATTGCTTTTTAAAAGCTTAATTATTATTAATGTTCTTTCAATTCATTTATAAAAATGATAAGTCAAACTGAATACTATCAGCTTATTTTTAAGAACTCCAGCAGGTATACGTAGTCTGCACTTCCCTAAGATATTCCCTAGGATTTATCTCTTCCAGTGTCTTCTGCTTACATGCTGTGACAGCCCTCTCCGTAACCTTAGTAGCACAGAAAGAGAAAGGAAAATAGAAAATAAAAAGAAAAGGTGATTGATCTTTCAGTAGAGTTTCAAAAGAGAGATTTTTTCAAAAATCAACTTCCCTGTTTATACTTGATATCTGATGGGGATTCTGTGTGTTCTTTCAAATACAAAGAACGTGCAGAAAATGTTCTTCTCAGCCAACTGAGAATGATGGAATTTTAGGCACTTTGATTTATTATACCAGAGGACATGCACTTAATAGTATACTATCATGTCCTCTGCTTCTTCATAGTTAAGCACAGTGGAGTTATTTGGGTTTTTCAGTAATCTTCCAGTTGTCACTCCACTGGTATACAAACTAATTTGTTGTTTGCAGACAATCAAAATGGTTTTCCTGGTTAGTGCCAGCCGAACTGCTCACATATTGTTGTAGTTAGATAATGCATACTTTTTTCCTAAGCAGTATATCAAACATGCTGTGTTGAATAATACAAGCAAGTGCATTGCTCTTTCTTTTACAGTTTTTAGTGTTCTGGAACTTACGTATCTGTAAGTCAGAGCTCAGCAAGTGGTGTGTAAAATCTGGCTTTTTAGATGGCAGAATCGGATGATTCTTATCAAGAATCTTGTGAAGTCAGCACCAACCTGACTGAAACAAAGATGGCTTAGGTCGTAAATTTGCAACTAAATATACATTTTTGTTACAAATTTCCCCAATCCTGTTTTGATTTCAGTGTCTTTCCTTGGTTTATTCACTGGTTTTACCCAGAAGTCTGGGTTTTTTGTTACTTGCTTTGACTCAGCAAGAGAAAGTTCATACACCTGTGAGTAGCAATGTCGTAGTCTTTCTGATCTGCAGAAAATAATTGTTTGCTAAGTTTGAACTCAGTGATTCCTCCTGCTTTACTATGATGATGGAATTAAAAAAAATCTTTTTGAAATATCCTTCCCTCCCTTTATCTGCCCTCTCCTTCCCTCTCTGAATGTTGTCTGCCTATGTGCAGGTAAAATTCATTCATTTGGTGTGAAGAACAAGCAATGAGAGATTTCTAAAACACTGATGAGAAAGTAGGACAGGAAGTTTTATTTATTTATTTTTGTTTGTTTAGGATGATAGCGTATCTTAGAAAGCTGCTTAACTGCTGCCCAGTGCAGCTGTCCTTCCCTGAAAGATTAGGTTTCAGGAGCAATGATGGATGTTGAATGCCTGTAGCCAGTTGTGGGGTTTGCTCTGAGGTCAATGCTGCTGATGGAGGATAGGAATTTACAGCCTTATATCTCTTTGCCAAAGTAACCAGTAGCATTTCTCAAGAAAAAATAAGCTCACATCAACTAGGTATGTTCAAAGCTGAGCTTGTATTGCTACCTCATTCAGAAAGCTATTCATACGAGTGGGAAAGAATAAGTAGATTTGTGAATAATAAGGATAAATTTAGTCATGAATGTGCCCTTTCGTTTCACAGGAACACACAGAAATAGCTAGAAAAGTAAATAGGATGATGTGGCTTCATTTAGAACATCTTACATATTATTTTAACCTAAGCCAACAAATTTGGAATTGACACTGTTGACTTTTTATTTCAGTTGTTTCAGATATGCTTAAAATTTTTAACAGCTTTTTGAGCATGAATATACTCCCATTTTTAACCTAAAAATAGGATTTTTTTTTTTAATGGACAAAATATATGTTAATAATTTACAGCAAGCTTAACCAACGCAGAATTGATATTCATCACTGATTAAACGGTAGATATTCATCAGTTAGAAAGAGTAAATGACATTTGGTGTTACCTTGTTTGTTCAGGTATGACAATATATATTGCCTGTACAGATGGATAGTTGGATTTGCAGAATTTCTGTGTTTTCAGAAGTATTTGTTAAGATCAGTTTTTCCGATTTTATTTTTGATCTGTCTATCTTCCCTAAGCTGTTGAAGTTTGTTCTGATATGCGGTGATGTGATTAATTTTTAAATAGTGAATTTTTTTTGAGAAAGGTGCACAGAAAACCAGACTACTTTATTGTTAAGCTTGCAAACCTTTTTTTGAGTTGTTCATATTAATTTGTACCTTAATGGTATAGGTGGATTTTTCTATCAAGCCTTAGAAGAGGTACCCTAATAGGGTTAAAGCCCCTGCAATGGGTCTGAAAGATTTTATTTGACAGCAGCATTATTTGGATCAGATCCATAGTTCTTTTGTGTCTTTGCTTAAGTGATATCATTTTTACCCTGGGTAATCCTAGCAGTGGTTAAATTCAAATTCAGAGAAGGAAGCTTAATAAAACATCTGATAAGTTGATTTATAGTATCTCATAAATTAGAGAGTAAGAAGCATTTTGGTAAAGAGAAATACTTATCCGACAAGAATCACTTTAGAACAGTTTTGCATCAAGGAAATGGCATTTTGCCAAATGCCTATGTATTGTACTTACTGGAATCATGCCATCAACTTTATTTGGAAAACTGTCTTTGCTTAAGTAATAAATATTCACTATTTACCAATTCATTTTACTATAAATAAAAGATGGATTCTGTTATTAGATTTTTTTTTCATTTTTAACTTATTTCACAAAGGATGGAGTTTTGCTCATTACCATTAAGTGCATCAATGAACTAATCTTCATTAACAGAATTTTCCAAACAGTGAAAGTGTTTTTCTTTTTTTTTTTTTTTTTATGATTTGAGTATTTTGGGATATTATTCTTGCTTGACGTGAAAAGTCTTGAATTCTTACATGGCATATGAATGAAAAATTGTAATATTAAAGAAGTATTTGCCTTAGTTGATACTAATGATACTCTAATGCATTTTTTTATTAAAGAAAAGGGGATAATCAGGGTAGATTTTTGTTGATTTTTGTTGTCACTAAGTTAAATATGTAGAATTTACACCCGTTTCCCATTTAACATTTTCAAAAGTTGTCTTAAATGATCACATGAATTATCAATATGTTGACCAGCTGAATATTTTAAATCTATCAAGGGCAGTAGATAAAGAAGAGAGCATTGTACTTTCTAATGCTAGCAGGTGGCAGTGAATGCTTGCAGGAACAATCAAACCCCTGTAGCAATCCTAGCATTCCTTGGGTTTAATTTTGCATGATTACAGTGACTCTGGAAAAAAACCCAGTGTGTAAGGATTTTAGCAATAGGATTTCAGTTAGCTTAGTTATAGACAGTTTGGGGCTGAACGGAGGAAATACTGTATATATGTAAAAAGGAATTGTATATTCTTCATCTGTTCAGTTGTAACTGATGGAACGGATACATATCCTTCTGGGCAATGTAATCCCTAAAAGGACACTTACTAGGACAGTATCCCTTGCTGATTTATTCATAGGATTGCTTTATTAATCTAGTGCACAAGAGTAATCTTATTCCAAAGGTATTAGAAAGCATGAAAATAACTACTGGACTTCTTAGAGATGTGGATTTCTATGTTTTCAAGCAATTTGAATTTATAATCTCAATCAGTCTTTGTATTTTTTATTGGGGAGTACATAAACCATGGAAGGTGCAGTGGCCTTGAAACTTTTTTCATCTTTGGTGATCTCTGTCAGGACTAGTCCAGGTTAGAGACAGAGATTAATAAAAAAAATCCAAATTGATTGATTGTCATGTGTAGAAGAAAAGTGTGATAAGATTTTTCTACCATGATGACACTGAGTTGCTTGAAATGTTTATATAGTTTATATAGCTTAACAGATGTATACTCTTATTGGACAGACAAGTGGCTTTTTCAGCCTTTTTTGTTGTCATTCTTGTAAGGAGGTGAAGAACTTACTATTTTGATGGGAATTTTTGCTTTCCTGCTTAACTTCATATTGCAGATGTCAGTGAGAAAATTAGGCAAAGATTTTTTTCTGCAGCTTTTACATGTTGGACAGATAATGGTTTTAAAGTGTATTTTGTATTTAACGAGATGGAATTCTTGAGAACACTGAAGAACTTGAAGATGAGAGGAAACCTGAATTCGCCCACTTGAAAGAGTGAAGAGTGAAGTTTTACAACCTCAGAATTTTCCCACTAATGGAAAACTGCCATAGAAATGCTGATTTCACTACTGTGACTGGGGATGTCCCTTCGTCACCTCTTTCTCCAAGTTGTTCTCCATCCTGCTTTTGCACATCTGGACATCTATCCTCAGTTTTATAAACAGCAGTTCCTCTGAAACCTATTGTCATTAGGATTTCAAAGGCTTAAGTGATACTTTTTTACTTCAGCTAAGTGTTATGGACTTGCCCTTTTTGCAATAGTCTCCAATGTCTTTGACTGTGTATCAATATCTAGAAAGCAGTCTTTCAGTACACACATTGGTGTACTCATGACACCATGTGTATACTTGTACACATGCTTCCTTTGTTCAGGTATTTGAGTAACTCTAGGTTATCTGCTTTTTTAAAAGTTCTGTGATTTCTTTTATGTCTTGGATAGGAACTTTTCTTTCTGTGAATTCTGTGTTTTCTCAGCCACTTCCCATTTTTCACAGCAGGGAGTTTTCCACATGAAAAGCAGGAACACAGTAAGAGAAAGAGACCTGCTTGACAGCTTCTCTTGGCTCCTTGTATCCAGAGAACTGCATGAGTGTAAGGACAAAGAAATGTATCTCTGGTGCTATTTTGGTGTTTTTGTCTCTAGGTGCAGTGGTACCAGATTTAGATTTAAATGTGGATGCTAGTTGTCTTCTCTCCAGGGACAGCCTTCCATTTAAGTCTTTGTGTTATTCAGCTGAATTCAGTTTTTTAAATCCTATCTCTGTCACAGTGAGTCAATTTTTATTGAGACACAGTCTTGATCATTTATTCTCACCGAATAAATTAGTGAAAGTGTTGCAAGTTCATATTTCAGAGTTCAGAAATTTCAGGAGTGTAGGTTCCAGAGTTTTCAATCTCACTTCAGTGCTGGGTTCTCCAAGTAGAACCAGAGACAGGTATTTTTTAGAAGAACACAAAACTGCTGTGTTGATGGTTTGAAGCATTAAATTTTGTCAATAGACACCATTTGTCAGACATTGTCATGCTCACTGTATTTTTCTTAGTATGCTGTATTTCTTCACGTTTAATGCATTTGAGAATTTTTAGGCAGATTCTCACTCTGCTGTTCTTACTAATGCAGTTATTCTTCCATCTACTGAGTTTCTGAGGTGTTTCTGAGGTTGAGTAGGTAACAATTGCTGCTTTTCTTGACTTGTGCATATACTTACCCATCTACAATAATTAAGCAGGATTTCCTCTTGCTTTTGAATTTGTAAGTTTTTTTCCTGTTAGAGTTGGGTAGATGACTGGTCAAGTTAGAGCAGTCAATCTAGTTGTGTTACTAGATTTTTGGTACTGCCTGGAGTTGCTTGTGTTTCATACTTTAGTAGCTGCTGATGGTAGCTCGGTGTGTATGGTTCCACTATTGGGAATAAGCTGTAGCAGCTGAGAGTTTTTGTTTTGCTGAGAGTGCAGGTAACCACACACCCTTGTCATAGATGTTTAATTGTGATTTTGGCTGCCCTTTTTAGTGGTTTGAAGCTAGTACTGAACTTTTGTGGCTTGTCTGAATCTATACAGATTCTGAAGCTTCTTTCAAAATTAGGATTTTGGCTATTTGGACATGACTTTTGGTACTTTCAGAGTCTTGTTCTTATAAAGACCTCTTGTCAAAAATTCCTCTCACTGAAACCTTGTACATCAGGAGGTGTTGCAGAGCTCGTCAGTTTTTTGCTTCCTTTCTGCTTGCAAATAGCTGAGATATTTGGTGAATAAACATTATGATTTATAAGTTCTTTGTTTCCTGATCAACCATTTCCTTTTACCTTGAAACTTGATGAAAGGAAAAGCATATTCAGCTTTCCCATCTGTAATCTTCCTTTATGTTTTCCTATAATGTTGAGGATTTTTCTGGGTTATTTTAATGGTTGTGTGGACTGAACGAAAGACAGATAGTTCATCTCATATACTTCTTTCTTGAAGATACTAGAGTACTCCTTAAAAAAATGCAGTCTTCCTTTGGAGGACTATAAAAAATATTTTTTATGTTAAGCAAATCACTTTTATTGTTGAAACAATAAAGCATTTTTCTTCTTTTTCTTAGCCCAAAGTATAGGTACAGCTTATCCTTCAAACATCTTATGGCTTCCTTTTAACTGGACTATAGATTTCTTGGATATTTTACCAGTTGTAAGACTTGCCTATATTACAAGTTACAGCTATGTGAGAAGGTTTGGTGTGTGACTAGTAATCAAATAACTGATAATTGAGCATCAGTGGAGTGAGCTGATGTTTGATTGCTTAGATGGCAATCAAGAATTACTTAATACTGTCATATGCACAGACTCTTAGACCTCAGGTTGAATAAATAATAATAAATCAGACATCATTTTATATAGCTCTGTGGTCCTTTTTTGGGTGTTGCAATATATGATGGTATATATCATATATATTTTTTTGTGTGGTTATTTTTTATTTGAACTATTAGTAGTTTTAAAGCTGCATTCTTAGGATGACCCAGAGGTATGAAGGAATTGTACACGTGTGCATCACAAATACACTGCCCAGACAGAGAGATTACAGAGTTCCAGAGAATGATAAAAACTAGTCCAGTCAGCTGTACTTTCTAAAAATCCCCTTGCTGTTTGCAGCGTTATATATAAGAAAATTCTTATATGCATCTTCTGTGGTTTACAGCGTAGAATTTAGTCCCTTGTTTGTGTCCTTGCTTAATAGAATATGAATAATACAGAAAAAAAAATTACTGTAAACCACTCTTATTTTCACTCATATCTTTTACATTTATCTGGAAATTCTAAGGATAACTTTGAAGAAAAAAGCTTATAGACATATAGCTAAAAATAAATATAGATGCTGAGAGTAATGTAACCAGATTCCCTGAATTGACTTTAAAGATACAGAACATTCACGGCTCCTGCTAGTATTAAATAACAGACGAGAGAAGTATTTTTTATAAGAGTTAGATAGAAAATTTTCTGTTGTTGATTAATGAAAAACTGTTTTTTAAATGAGCTTCCTTGTGGAAGGAAAATTCTTGTGTGTAAGTAGTCCGTGGCAATAAGAACTGTGTACTGTATATGGTTCACTTTATTCATGCACATAATTCCATGGTATTAAATGGATTTAATCACACATCAGGTTTGCAGGAGCTGGTTCTTTGTCCTGTCATTCTGTACACTAAAAGTGTATAGTAGAAATATGAGAACATATGTGTGAAAACGTAAGCAAGGACAGAAAGGATAAAGAAAAAAGCTTCATTTAAGATAGCATTCAACAAAGAAGTAAGGCTCACCCTTAGCCATATATCTGGGTAACTTCACTACTGTCTAACATCACTGAAATCCATGAGTATATGAGGGTTTAAAAATAAATGTGTGGTTTAAAAACAAGTATACTCACTAAATTGATTTATGTTTAATTTGGACACTTAAGTCTGTGGAGGGGAAGGAAGTAAAAAAAGCTCATTTCTGCATTACTCTATTTTTGCCTCTTCTTCATAATGATCAAATGAATATTATTAACACAGCTGACAAGATATGAAGTGGTTTGCTACTTTCCTTGGTTTATTGAAAGAATAAAAGTTATATACTACCACTTTATACTGTTTTTCTTTTTAGTTTTCATACAGAGAAAGCAAAGCTTCTCTAAACTATCGAAATGTGAAATAGACACATACTGTATTTCTGTTTGTGTGCATTATGGAACACTGTCATTTGACTGCAGAAAAAAAATATTAGCAAGTAAGAGGTCTGTAACAAGTCACAATCTGTTCGAGAAGTATGAATGAACACTTTTTAATTTTACGTGATACAGGAACACTACTTTAGGCATCACTCTGTCAGGAATTTCTGCCTTTCACCAAACCACAGCGCAGGGCTGAAACACTGTACCCAGTCAAGACATGAAATTTTTCTAATTAGTTCATACTCTCTAATATTTTAGTGAAGATCTGTTCAGTATTTATATGAATATAAGCTGAGATCTATGGAAAGATTCAGAGGTGTGATGCATGGTAAACAGTTTTTTATTCCATCTTTTCTAATCAGTTTTTTCCTTTGCATTCATTTTTCATACCTACTTGTTTTTAAGATAAGTATAGCAAAAGACAGCACTAGATTGTTAAAGGTGAAAGTCTTAAAAATTTATGGGGGAAATAAGAAAGTTTTAAAGAGAATATAGTTTTACTACAGATAATGATTTGTCTTTTGGAGTAACTACAGAACAGAAATTCTAACATGTTGTGCAGAGGATGAAGGGATTGGTAAAAAACGGTTCCTAATCTGGTAACTGAAGAAGTTAGCAAACAAAAGTTACATCTTAGGAAATAAATTAGTCTTTTTTTTTTTCCAATGGGCTTGTCCTGTTTTACATAATTTTATAGTTCTGCCTTATTCCTCCATTATTCACAGTTATATTGAATTAGTGATGGAGAAATACTTTAGGTAAAATACAACTTTTGTTTGCACTTCAAAAAAATTTTGCTAATAATGAAGACAGTGAACAAGTTGATCTTTTGATGCAAGTCTGCGTAATGAAATGCAGATATTGGATGATATTTAATTTAAAATTATGTTATATAAGTAAAATATTTACTGTGGATTTGTATATGACATTGTTATATGTAAGCGCTATAGTCTTTGTTTAAGAAAGGACTTTATGTCCATTATTATGACCAGCTTTTGTGTTATTTCTCTGTGAGATTCTAGCCTTTCTTCCCAAAAACCTTTTATCCTTCTTAAAATGCGTCTTTTCTGTGTTGTTTTTCTATAAGTTAAGTGCCTTTCGTACATTTTTGTTATGATAAATGAGCTAAGGCCAAAAGACTTTGGAAGCCGTATCTAAGAGTATGAAGGTGTATTTTCTCTGGATAGTTAGAAGAGTAATTTTAAATTGGTATGATTTTAACAGCTAGGTTTGCTGACACGGATGATATGCATAGCATAGGCTTGCTTTGGTTTTGAAGTAGAATTTTATTAAATTACATGATTCACTTAGGGGTGTTAAACCTTCCAGTTTCCTCTTTGCCCCTTTCTTTCACTGAACTCTTGGATTGCGTGTGTAGTTTTACAGAATTCAGTGCACAGGAATTTATCAGTGGAAGAAGAAACATTCTAATACAGAGCAATCAGATGACTTTATGATAAAAACTAATATTAATAAATCTCAAATGGGATGATAAGAATCATACAAGTCAGATAAAAGTAGAATGAGGAAAGTTTTCATTGAAATTGTAGTCCCAGAGTTCTCCTGCTATGTGGAATAAAGGCTGTCTTCAAATTAATGTTTTTGCCTTCTTTTATAGGACAGGCAACACAATATGTATAGTGTCTATTATTTGTTGGGTTTTGTTTTGTTTTTTTTTCACATATTAGATTTTTTTAAAGCAATAGTTTTTGTGGTTACTCTGTATCAGTATTTTCTAACACTGGTATAGCTTCAGTCACTGTTTTGATATCCTTCTGGTATGTACAGTCATCAAGGACAGCCTTCTAGTGAAATATACATATGTGGGATGCAAAAGTTTGTGTTAATTTTACATTTTATACATGTTTTAGCTTGTAGTTTGTCAGGCTGCTGTTACTAAAAATAATTTACTATAAGTCACCATCAACTTTCTCTTCATCTCATACTTCATAGCCTGTTTTACCAGTAATTTTCACATGGTTGATTGTTATTTGTGTAAAAAACATGATAGCTTTAGCTGCCATTGGCCTTGTGTTTCACATCTTTTTTGTTGTTCTGCTTTTATGAGTATAAAAATATTCTGTTCCCTGCAGTCAGATTTTGGCAAGGTCTAGAAGGATTTTTCTTAAAGCAGTTCTGTGCTCAGGTAGATTAAAGTCACTCTAAGAGCTTTGAGTATTACTGGATCAATGCACATCATTTTTCATTTCTGGATACTAAAATATATTTAGGAGTTGCCTTACAACCACCTACCAGCAGGACTTTGTTAAGTATGTGTATGCTTGTTGTTTAATTTTTATTCCTTAACCACTGTTTGTATTCAACGCACATTATAGCTCTCTAAAGACTAAAAATGCTTTTTATTACTGCCTTTTATCTATCGTGCTGTTTGAATGATTTTACTGGACACTTGTAAAGTAGGAAATTGATACAAGTAAATTACAACTTGAATCTATTTCTGTTGTCTGAAAGCACTAAAAAATAGAATATGGCTTCTATAAAATGTAGGTATTTAGTAAGCAATGTTTGGCAAATTAGTATATGTAAGTTGTCCTTTCTGCATAACATTCTCTGTAGGATTGAAATGGTTACAGCCACAGTTGACTCATAAAAATAATGTGGAACTGAGCTACGTGGATTCATTTTTTTTAAATTGATAAATATTTTTCCCTAGGAAGTGAAAAACATGATGATCACTGCTTCTTTTTAGTCCTGAGGTCTCCTGAGCACATACACATATATACTCAGACAAATATGGATACACAGAAATGAGAGTTTCATGGTGGCTAAGAAGATTGCATGCATTAAGTTTTGTTAATTAGATTTCTGAACACCAGAAATGTGTGATATTTTGAGGTTTTTGTTGATTTTTAAAATTCATGGGATTTAGAAAATACTTACATTTCTTTAGGTACTTTTCAGATGCATCCTCATCTAGGTTTGGAAGGTTCTGCTGTACATTACTGATTATTCTACTTTTATCACCATTAGGTAATGAACAGTGCTTTTTGTTTTTATTCTTATCCCTTGCCTCCTTCCTTCACTGCTTTCTTTATAGGCTTTAATACCAGCGATGTAGCTGGTCTTTTTTTCTGGTAGCATTAGGTCTGATCGGCACAACACCTTGGTAATGTATGTGTGATCCTGTATAAAAGAGGTGAGACGGCAAGGGAGGCATTTTGCTGGTGCTGCTGTAACCATTTGAGAGCATACAGGCTCACTGATGAGCCACCCATTGTACTGTGCAGGAGGCAGATGGTAGGTTTCCGTTTGGATACCTAGGTTTGAGTAATTTAAACAATGCAATTTCTGTATTTAGAAAGACTAACCAAAAGAATTTTTGGCACTCCCATCTGTGCAGGCTAAGAAGCCTGACAATTGCTTTCCTGCAGGAAGAGGCATTTGACCGTCAGCATCAATGTTTCTTAATGGTTGCCATACACATGAATTAGTTTGCGGAAAGTTTGCTGGAAAAAATGTACCTTTGTTTTAGATTTAGTTTCTTTAGTGATCCAGTGTTACTGCATGGGTAGTAATTTCTGACTGCAGCTCTTGATTCTTTTTTGTTACAAATGTGGACTGAATATTTTTGATGTTTAAATTGCTTGTTTGAAGTTACAGGAATTAGAACTAGAATTCGCAATGAAGCACTAATAGTTTTAAACAGAAATGTTCCCTGAATGATGTGACAGTTAAGATTCCCTGATAAAGATCTTCCCATCTCCGAATTACAATACTGGTGAAATAGAAATTTGGCTAACAGCTTTGTGTTGTCTTTTTTCTTTCATTTTCTTCCACTTTCTGTCTTTCTATATATGGATTTTAAACTAATAAAAAAAGTTAAAAAAAGGAAGCATTTGAGGGTTTCCATCAGAAACGATAAATCCTTATATTCCTTTTTATTTAGTTATAAATCAGCTTTGTCTCAGCTGACACTGCTTTGTATTTATAATGAGGTAAAGTGTAAATTTCCTTGTATTTTGCACTGTAATCATGCAAAACTTTGAAATACTTCTGGAGCAAGCTGCTTCTGACCAGTTTCTTCTTTCACCATTTTTTTAAATTTTTCTTTTCTAAAGCAAAATCTTATCTTCCGGAAAACACGATGAATAAATAAAATACTATGGTACCAATTCAAACTCAGACCTTTTGTGGCCCTAATTCCATTTGGTTGAGGAATGAACATAGAATGTGGAAAAACACCCTGAAATGATGACACTTTTAAGATTCTTTGGAAAGGGCACAAATCGAAAACTTAATTTCCCACCTCTGCTTTTATTTAAGTGGATATTAAACAGCATGAGGATTTGCTGCTCTACTGTTACAGTCAGCCCTCAGTTGTTTGTATGAGTTTTAAAAACTGGATCCGTTTGGATATGTGAAATCTGTATGAGTGGCTGATAGGTCTCACAGGAGCTAGTTGTTGCACAGGTGTAGATTGTGTTGCATAGAATTCACAGAACTTTGCCTTGTAAGTCTTGTAAACTCTCCTGGGAGACTTCCAGTAATTGAATTCCAGTCTGATTGAAGACAGACTGACTAATACAGAAACATTCTCACTTGGAGTTTTTGAAAGATCAAAGAGAAAAATACCCAGTAATAGTCAACTTTGAAATCATGTTTACCAAAATCAAATTCTTCTATCTCTGTTGAGCATTAAAGTATTTATTTTATAATTTATAAACTTATTGCACTTTTTTTAATGGACAATAGGGGTATTTTTGTGAGGAATATATTTGTATCTGCACTGTTTTGTTAACAACCTGATTATGTGTCATCATTTCAATATATCAGATCACAACTCAGATGATATTTTGGACTTGAAATAGTTGAATAAATGTTGTTTTCATCTACCAAGTAGCATTAAATAGTAATAGGAAATTAGATATTACGACATAATCCATTTTCAGCGTCTGACATGTTCTTCTTCCATCCCTTATCCCAGACAGTAAGTTCTGTATATTTCAAATTATGCATATTCCTTAATCTTTTGACTTTTTCTGAGTTTTTGAGCAGTAGAATAAATGTAACCTCCCATACAAGAAGTGTGGTGACAGTCCCAAACCATGTTTAATTAGAGCTCCGCATATAGTTTCAGATGGAATCTGTTTACATGAAGCATGATTATTGCTGTTAGTACTCTTTTTTCTCTATTCCTTTAGTGAGCATTAAATTTATAAAAATAAGTGAATAAGATTGCTCTAAATAAACAAAAAGAGAAATATAGCAAGGATGCGTAACCTTTTAAACATCATAATCAAATATGTATTGCAATTTTGTCATGCTGTCTTTCACATGCAATTTGATATTTAGTGGTTTTTAATCTAAAATCTATGTATTGATTAATGCAACACCACGGTGTAAAATGTAGGATTTATTGCAGATTCTGTAGGTGACCACTGCTCTTACACATTGATGGGCTGAGGTAGTTTTATTATCACCTGAGAGAGTAATCTGAGAGTTTGGAAACTTTATTTCCCATATGTCTCTGCTGCCAGTGCCAAACAGGTCTCATGCTGTTATATATAATTTATATAGATATATTATTATGCATATATTAACATTAAAATAATTTATAAATGTATATTATTATACACTGTTATGGTATATATGACTTGAAGTCTGATGTACACTTATCAATGTGTCTTCCACAGTTCAGTAAAAACACCACCAAATCTGCAGTGGCCCATGCTGCTTACAGATGACTTTGATCTAGAGACCTACATGTTAAAACCCCCATATCTCATTAAAATTCCTAAAACGTCTTGTTCTCATACAAAATTGTCTGTAAATTAGGGAGAAAATTACAGTTTAAATGTGATTTAAAGAAAGTTAAGTGGGTGACAAAGGAGAGCCATAGCAGCAGAAAGGCTGTATGTCATCCATAAATCTCAGCCTTGGGAAAAAGAAACCTAAAATTGTAAAAAGGGTGAGAAGAAGTAAATGAAAGGATTACCTAAGAAGGCTATTATAGTGGCAAAGGAAGAGCTGGCCCATGCTATTTTTTCACATAGACAGCAGTGATACAGCCGGGAATAATCTGAGAAGTATAGAGAAGGATTACAGAACTATGGGAGTATTGGTAAGGTACTCTGGAGCTCAGGTAGTATTTTCATCACTCCTCACAGTCAAGGGGAAGAGGTTTAAAAGGACCAGTTGAATCTAACAGATCAGTAAATGGTTACAGCATTGGTACACAGCCAGAGACTACTGGTTGTGTCTTCTCAAAGCAAGGACCATGGTACTTGCTTTGAGAAGCTTAGCCTGCTGAGGACTGATGGTCAGAAGGAAAACATCCTTGGTTATAGGTTTACCAAGATGGTTAAAAGGGCTTCAGACTAAAATTGCCAGTGAGGGGAACCTCAGTCCACCTGTCTTCTACCAGTTTGATGCCTGTGCCAGCAAGAGATGTCCAGAGCCTGAAAATGGATCACAGGTCAGCAGCAGAGCACCTGAAGAGCAGCACAAAGGAATTCCAGACAGTCCAGATAGTAAGTCAGCTTCACCAGGGCGTTACACTCTGGTCCAGAAGCTCTATGCGCTCTATCAGATGTACATTTAATTTCAGCCTTCAAGAGATTTTTCCCACACGAACAATTGCAAAATCTTTGATTCTTTGATACCTTGAGTTCACATCCAGAGAAAAACTACACATTTTTCTCGAAGAGATTTCTTTTAATTTGGTGAGAAAATAGGTGTTTTGGCAAAAAGGGTTTTACAGAAATAATATGCAAACCAAGGAAAAGCATTTCACTACAGATTAACAAACATTGCTAATGAGTAGAAAACCTTTGTTACACCCAGCAAACACAAACTCCGTACAACTCAAGTGAAATACAGAACAATAGGTGTTTAAGTTGCCCACAGAGAAGAAAGAATAAAGACAGAGAGGAGAGAAACATATTTACCACTGTGGAGGTCACACACTGACAGATCAGGAGGGCAGAGTGGGATCCAGCCCTCGGGCATGTCTGTTTATGGACTTTGGCTGTTGTGGCCACTGCCCCTAGGTGGGACTTTTGGTTCACTGCCCCTAGCCAAAGTGAGAAGTGCCACAGACATTTAGAGGCTCCAGGTTTTGTGGTGTGGGCAGGCCAGCCGACAGACCTTTTTGACGGCCCAGCCTCACAGCTTTCCCTGTTGTGTGCTCTGTGGGGGCACAGCCGTGTTGGCTACAGGCCTTACGTGTGCCTTTCTGCCATGGGCCAGCGGATGATTTTTCTGCAGGCTTAGCCCTTCCTTCCCCCACCAACCCCGGCCCCTCACACATGCCCCCACGAGATGGTTCTGACCCAATAATAACTGATCTGGTGTCTAACATGGGGGCTCAGCTTTAATGTGCTTATGCTAATGCACGTAGCATGGAGAATGAACAAGAGGAATTAAGAGATGTATGTGCTCCTGTAGAGCTGTACTTGCATGATAGAGATGTGGTGATCTGGAGTGTTGGATTGGAAGGATACAGGCTCTTGAGGGAGGACAGGCAAGAGAGATGATGAGATGGTGTTGCCCTCTATGTCAATGACCAGCTGGAGCGCATGGACCACCACCTGGATGAGTAACTGATCAAGAGTTTATGGATCAAGATGAAAGGGAGAGCAGGGACAGGTGACATTACAGTGCTGCAGGCCACCCAGCCAGGAAGACTGAGTAGATTCCTCTGTAACAGGAGTGGCCTCACATTCACAAGCCCTGGTCCTTATGAGGGACTTGGACTACCCTGATATCTGTTGCAGGGACAACACAGCAGGGCACAGGCAGTCCAGGAGGTTTCTAGAATGTGCTCATGGCAGCTTCCTTGTCTAAGTGACAGAGGAGCCAGTGGGGGGAAGTTCTATGCTGAACTTTGTTCTCACCAGCAAGGAGGGGCTGGTGGGGACTGGGAAGCTCAAGAACAGACTAAGCTGCAGTGACTATGAAATGGTGGAGCTGAAGATCCTTAGTAGGGCAGTTAGGAGGGCACATAAAAAGCTCACTACCCTGGACTTCAGAAGAGAAGACTTTGGCCTCTTCAGGGATCTGCTTGGTAGAGTACTGGGGGATAAAGCCCTGGAGGGAGGAAGGGCCCAAGAAAGCTGGTAAATATTCAAGTACCATCTTCTCCAAGCTTAGGAGCAATGCATCCCAATCAAGAGGAAGTCAGGCAGAAATTCCAGGAGGCCTTGCATGGATAAACAAGAAGCTTCTAGACAAACACAAACAGGAAGCATACAGAGGGTGGGAGCAAGGACGGGTGGCTTAGAGGAAATACAGAGAAGTTTTCTTGAGCAGTCAGGGATCAGGCTAAGAAAGCTAAAACCCTGATAAGTAAATCTATCCAAGGACATCAAGACCAACAAGGAAAGCTTCTAAAGGTATGCTGGTGATAGAAGGAAGATTAGGAAAATGTAGGCCCTTTCTGGAAAAAAATCACCCCAATACAAGATACCTGGTTACCCAGGATATGGGGAAGGCTGAGGTATTCTACACATGTTTTTTGGCAAGTGCTCCAGCTACACAGAAGGCAAAGGCAGGGACTGTGAGAATGAAGAACTGTCTTTTGTAGGAGAAGATCAGGTTTGAGACCATGGGGGCAGATGACATCCATCTGAATTGAGAAAATTAGCAGATGCAATGGTTAAGCGACTGTGCTTCATATTGGAGAAGTCATGGTGGTCTGGTGAAGTTCCTACTGATTGTCAAAGGGGAAACACCCCCCTCCCCCATTTTTAAAAGGAAAAATACTGAAGACTTGGGGAAATACATGCTGCTCAGTCTCACCTCTCTGCCCAGCAAGATTATGCAGCATATGCTTCTGTAAACTATACTAAGACACATGGAAAATGAGAAAATAATTGGTCACAGCCAACATGACTTCACTACAGGCAAATTGTGCCCGTCAAATTTGAAGGCCTACTATGACAGGATTACTATGGCGGATAAGGAAGGAGCAAGTGATGTCATCTACCTGGAATTGCACATTTGACACTGTTGTAAGACATACTTGTGTCTAAATTAGACAGACGGAGATCTGATGGAGGTACCAATCAATGGATAAGGAACTGGGTGTATGGCTGCACTCAAACAGTTATTTGGCATAACGGCTTAATAACATAATGGCTTGAATGGATTCCAGTGACGAGTGGGTTTCCTCAGGGGTCAAAATTTGAACTGGTGCTGTTTAACATGTTGGTGACAAGAACAGTGGGATTGAGTGCATCCTAAGCAAATTTGCTGACAACATGGTTGTAGGAAGAATTAGAAACCTTTTAGGTTTAGGCCAGAGTAGATCGGGCTGCGGGAATAAAAGAAGGCCTCAGAGACGGAATGTTTTGAGAAAAGGAATAGAGATGG
>JAWWES010000094.1:42783061-42793243 GCA_035583135.1 Lophotriccus pileatus
ATTTTTCCCCAATTGGATTTGGTTTTGTCTGCATACACCTTCTCTCAACTTAGAAGCAATTTAGTTGGGGGGTGTGGAAAAAAAAAAAATTGTCCCAGACAAACCCACGACAGGTAGACAGAAGTTGAAGGATTTAGGACCTGGTGATAAACTTATATTTGCACTATCTTTCCTGAAAAAGAGCAGGATGGGTTTGAAAAATGTCAAGTGCAATGTTTACCTACATTGTTTTAGAATTTCATTAACAACAAAGAAATTAATACGAACATTCATGAAAGATTCACCTAGATGTTTTCTGGTCAAAACTCTGATCTCAGTTTCAGAGAGATTAGATGGTCCTGCATGGTGGAGCAGTGATTTTCTGGAGAAACTCAGTATAAGCAAGGGACATGTAAAAAGTGAAAATCTGGAAGACCAATAGCCTGGAAGGAACACAGAGACACTGTCTTAAGTGTCCAGAGGCACAGTTAGGAAAGACAAAACGAATCTGGAATTGAATCTGGTAAGGGATACCAAGAACAACTAGGGCAGATATAAGCCTACTGCTGAATGGGGAAGGGACCCTGGTGACAGAAACCCATAGATGTTAAGATACTGTACGTCGCCTTTAGCTCAGTATGTGCTAGTAAGAACAGCCTTCAGGAATTCCAGAGATCAGGTGGAAAGTGTTGAGTAAGGAAATCATTCCTTCAGTGGAAGACAGTTTCAGTAAAAAATAGTTAAACCAATTGTAGAGTCCTGCTGCAGCCACAAGTGCTGAGGGAACTGGCTGATGTCATTGATAGGCTACTCCTAGTAGTTTCTGAATGATCAGGGTGATTGAGAAAGGTGCCTGAATACTGCGGGAACACAAATGTCACCCAGAAAGGGCAGAAAGGAGAACCACATAGGATGCCACTCAAATCTTAAGTTGATCCCTGGAAAGGTGATGGAGCAACTGTTCTAGAGAAGCATTTCCAGGCATGTGTGCAGTGAAAAGGTGTCCAGAAGCAGTCAGCATGGTTTCACCAAAAGGAAGTCACGACTGAGCAACAGATAATTTTCTACCATTAACAGGCTTGGTAGATGAGTTGAAACCAATGGACATTGTCTGCCTTGACAGAAGGAAGGCCATTGACACTGTCTCTCAAAAGATCCTCATAAAGAAGCTCAAGAGGAAAGAGTTGGATGAGCAGACAGTGAGGTGGATTGAAAACTGGCAATATGAGTGGTAGCAGAGAGTAATAAGTGGTGGCATAAAGTCTGATTGGAGGCCAGTGACTAATGGTGTACCCCAGGCTCAGTACAGGGTCCAGTCCCATTTAACATCTTCAGTAATGGTTAGACTGTTGGGGTGCAGTGTGCCTTCACGAAGTTTGCTGATAGTACAAAAAACCTGTACAGAGTGGCTGGTAGGCCAGAGGGTTGTGTTGCCATTCAGAGAGAATTCAGCAGGTGGCAGAAAAGGGCCAAAAAGAGCTTCAACTTGTTAAAAAAATGGAATTCTAGAGTCTGGTACTTGGAGAAGAATAACCCAGTGTACCATAATATGCTGGAGGCTGACTGGCTGGAAAACAGCTTTGCTGAGGCCCTGGCTCAGTGGACACCAGATTGAACAAAAGCCAGCAATTTGCCCTTTGCTGAAAAGGTGGTCAACATTATTCTGAGCTGCATTAGGAGGAATGCTGTCAGAAGGTCTACAGAGGTGATCCTTATCATTTATTCAGCACTGGTGAGGCCACATCTGGAGTATTCTATCCTGTTCTGGGCTCCCCAGTACAAGACAGACATATTGTAGAGAATCCAGCACAGGGCCACTAACATAGTGAAGGCGCTTGAGCATCTCTCATGTGAGAAAAGGCCGAGAGAGCCTGGAGAAGGCTCAGGGGGATAAATACTTGCAGGGAGAGTGTAATAGAGGACAAAACCAGTCTCTCTCTTCAGTGCTGCCCAGTGACAGGACCAGAAACTGAAACACATTTATTAGCCATTAGTTGGTGACAAATTTTTTTCCATTTTTGGAATCACAGATGAATAAGGGACCGTTTTTTTTTCATTTTACATAATGAAATAATGTATTTCATAGTTTCTTTGGAAATCCAATTGCATTCAGTTGCATTAATTCTGGAGGACCAGTTTGACACTGTGTTCTTTTACATTGTAAAAGCAACTGTTCAATCTCTATCAGCTGTTTAAAGACTTTTCATTTTTACAAGGAGCTTTAGAAATCACATTAAAGTATTTTGTTGTTTTATAGTAATTTGATTAGTTTCTTGTGTTCTTTTTCAGTGCTACTTATCGCATATTTTCTGGTGATTCATTAAAATATTCACACTTCTACACGGTTCATGACAAGCATGCATTTGGCATTTTCTGTCAGCTCTCCACAATCAGCCTGAATTATTAACTATTTCTCAACATATTTGGAATACATTTCCCTGTTCTTTGTTCTGTGGCCCAGCACCAAAGAAATTTGGAGAGATTATCTCTGATTGGATTTTTTTTTTTTTTTCAAATATTTAAAGTCTTCTTTCAGGTGTTTCAGTTACTTACAAGTCTGGTTTCTAGTTTGCAACCAATTGCATCTATGGGTTTGGATCAACATGAGAACCAAAATATTTATCATCTAGCTGTCATTACTAGAAAGTAATTTGTAGCCTCTGCATCTTGTCATACGTGTCATTCCGTAGTATACTTGGCATTGCTTTCAAAACTTTGGTTGGTAAAATATCTTGGGTCATGGAAATATGCGAAACATTATATGCTCAAATCCATTAGCTGTTAATACAGAAGTTTCACTCAGCAAGGACAGAAATGAGGTTACATTTATTATTTGGTTTGAAAAATAGTATAACTGTTTCCGGAAGCTGATTTGTGATATGAACAAATGATGATAGCTTTGGCAATAGGAATAATACATATTATAGTCAAGATAGTTTCTTTATTTCTCTGCTCTTCCTTTCCAGTAGAAAACTCACAAAATGCGTTTAATGGTTCCACATCACATTTAATGTCACTTCCAATTTTGATTAAATCTTTGTTTCATTTGGTTTTTGTGGACACACTTTGTATATACAAAGACCTCGTGTACAGAATCTTCTTTTTGTTCCATTGAAACAGCAGTGCTTTTGCTGAAGTGTCCATTGCACAATTCACTCAGACTGTCTCATGATCAGTGTAACAAAGTCCAATTGTGTTAATGAAATGCATCATTATAGATAATTTAGCTGCAGATTTTTTCTTTTTCTCTCATTGGAGAATGGAGAAGATATGAGCAGTATTTGCATTGTGATGCAGCTGTATACTTTTATGGATGTGATTTTGTGTGATACTGGAAAACAGATTCAATAAGGGTCTTCATTTCAAGCAAAGTTAACTTACTGCAACAGTGATCACACATGATCTGGTATCTGCTTTGTCATATTCAGCTAAAATGGATCTAGAGTCTATCATATCCAAAATGTTAGTTTTCCTTAATATTCCGTAAAATAGAAATATTTTATAAAAGAATGTTTACCTCTACCATGAGCTCTTTCTTTGAGCTCTTGTGGAAAAACTGTTGGCTTCAATTAAGATGATACAAAGATTACATTCTAGGTAGTAGTTTTTTTAATTTCCAAATAATGCACAATTTTGTTTTGTTTGTTTCATTTTGTTTGGGTGTGTCCCCTGTCCCCCCCCTACCCTCCAAGTTTTATTGGGCTTTATAATGGGAGGGGGTTGAACGTTGACTTTCGCTGCTCTTTCATTCCTCTACCCTACCTGTGCTTTGGGGGAGAGAACAGTAAGAGTGAAAGTGAGAAAACTTGTCTATCGAGATAAATACAATTTAACAGGTGAAGGGAGTAGGAAGAAAGAAAAAAGCGCTGGAGAGGCAGTCACTCACCACCTTCCATAAGTAGTAGTATATTGCTTCCCAGCTAGTCTTTGAGCAATGATTACACCCTAAAAACCCTTTCCTTAATTTTTATTACTGAGAAGGATGTTACAGATTGTGGAGTATCCCTTAGTCATTTGGGATTAGCTGTTCTTGCTGTGTTTCCTCCCAGCTTCTAGGCCATCCTAGCCTACTTGCTACAGGGCAGAACAGGGAAAAAGAGAAAGTTCACCTTTTAGCTGTGCAAGTGTGGCTTGGCAACAACCAAACCACAATGGTGTTCTCAGCACTGTTTTAATCACGGCAGATCCAAATCACAGCAGTATATGGTCTGCTGTGAAGCAAACTTACTCTGTCTTTCCATTCTATTTGGACCCAATAAATAATGAGTGAACCTAACCTTGAATTGAGGCATTATTTTTATAGAACAGGAGATTTCGTATTTAGAACAATGGTCCAAGAGGAGCTGATAAAGGTTTTGCTGTGATTCAGACATGTATACCTAATTATAGTAGGACTTCTGTCTTGCTTTGGTGTATCTGAACTTATTTCACTTAAAAGCTGAATTTTCATCTTTCCTGCTGCTGGTCAATGTCCTTCGCAAACAGAAGCAGGAAAGATGTCTCAATTCTTCTCCAGCTGCACAACAGATTTTAACAGATAGTCATTATTCTCATGATTGTACCTGCATTCAGCAGTTCAAAGGAATGAAGACATTCTTGTTGGAGGGAGAAAGAGACCCAAAATGGGCGCCAGTGTGGCCATCCAAGCAACAGCTATTATATCATTGACGTATTTAGGATTTAAATTTAATGGTACAAAACATACCATGTTTTTTCTACATCGTTAATAATTTAAAAAAAAAAAAGAAAAGAAAGGAAAAGGTAACTTCACAGCAAAGGGAACATAGCTAAATGAAAGAAACATATATTCTGACGTGGCTTAGTAGAAGAAATGTTGCCTCTGAGATTCAGGACACTCAGCAAACTTGGATTAGTTGATAACTTTGAGGATACCCAGAGGCAAAGGGTCTGAAAGCAGACAATTTGTATACGTGACAATATTTTATCAATGTACTGTTTCACAAATGTTTTGTGCTTGTGCCTCATGCATTTAGACTTGTATGTATGCTTACAGAAGTCAAAGTTCTGAAGTTGAGGAAACCTCTAAGAGGAAGAGAGTTTATCCCTACACTTTCTTTTTTTCAGTCCACCTTTTCCTGCCATATAATAGAATTTTAGCATGGCACTTCTAGTTGGATTTTTGCCAGAAAAGGACAAATGAAAAGGAGAGATGGCAAATGTAGTGAGCAAAATTTACTGGTGATATTAACAATAAAGAAATGACTGAGCAAACTTTTAGCAAAATGCTACTTTATCCATGTGAGTATCATCTGTATTTAGATAAATTAGAAGAGATTATTAAATCCCTAGACTAAACAGGTGTCTGACATGATATCTACTGTATTCAGACCTGTTACAGAAATCTTTATTTAACAGAAGATTGGAGGTTTTGGAAGGATTTTGCATCAGAAAAAAAAAAAAAAAAAAAAAAAAAAAAAAAAAAAAAAAAAAAAAAAACATGATTCTGCCAGTCAGCTAGCAGGTTTTATCTTTTCTAACAAAAATTATCTAATCCAATTCTTGAAGAAGAAGGCCCCAAAAGAAAAGCTTCTCTGACTTTGTGTCAGAAGATATAAAAACTCTGAAAAACTTTCACTGACAATATCTGACAGCATGCTTTATCTCAGTGCTGTAAATAGTAAAATACTCTATTTTATAGAGGCTTTCAGAAGTATAACAGGTTATTCTAGAGTTGTTACTTTTTTACATCATCACTAGGGATAATTTTTGCAAAAATATAGTATGACTCAGTCAGTTTAGATTTTAGGCATTATCATCTGAGAAAATGGAAATAGAATATATGAGTGAAATATTTCTGGTCTATCAAAATAAATTTGGCTTAATTAATACAGGTAAGATTTGTACAAACACGTTTCCAAAGTATATAATTTTAAAAAGGAACAGAATGAAACCTAGGTTGGAGAAATGGCATTTCATCTCCTTTTGTAAAAACCCCAAACAAGTGACGTGTTATGTAACAGATTAATTCTGGTTCTGTGTGTCGTAGAAGGATTGGGCCCGGTCCTCAGATTTCCTGGAGGAATTTACTACAGTCGATTAAGGAACATAAAACTAAACCTCTAGGGAGAGCATAGTCCTCAGGGGTTTTAGATTAATTAAGCTCATTAAAACAGTTTGGATGATGTTTTCCAATAAAATGTAGCTGCTTGCCTAGCTGCTGAAGCAGATGACCATTAAGAAGACAATTTAAAAGGCTGTTCTGCTGACAAATCAAATCCTGTGCAATCTGAAAAGAATTAAAGTTCCAAACCATAAATAATTGGTATCTACACAGCCTTGAAAGCAAAAAGAGCTGATGCTCCTCCTGCCTGCCACTCATGTATACAAAGTCACCAGATGAGATTTCAGTTTCACGAAAATGCTTCTTGTGCCAAAAGGTCTTTCTTTTTGCATAGTTATGCTTATTTAAAATATTTAAACATAATAAATTTTTTAAATTATTCTCAGTATTTTTAAAAGTCTTGATGCCATTTACGAATACTGTGTGATAATCTGAGAATACTCTTACCCTTCTCTACTGAACAGGAACCGATTTATTCCTGCGTCTGAGAGACCATTGTTCAGAAATTGTAACCTGCAGATGTTCTTCTTTCCTCTCTCCAGTCTCATACATGTCTTTCATGGTTTTTGGAATATTTTTGTATCTATCTTTGATTCTATGTGATACTTAAATCCCTCTTCTGAAAGTCAAATGTGAACTGTTTCAAATGTCTTCAAGATATTTATTTATAAATTTTAATGGCAAGCTATTCTTATGAAACAGTATATAGGTTTTCATGGAAAAAACTTTTCTACGCTTTCTTCTGTTTGTGTCAAAGGCAGATAACTGGTAGAAAGGCATGAAGAAAAAGCCAGGTATTTATATTTATATATAGACTGAGTGCAGTCCAGGGCTAGGTGAAATATTTTAATTCATTTTATAAAATTCTGTTTCATCTAAAGCACAAACTTTATCAATATCAGCACGTATTTTTTCATTTTTCTTTCCAATGAATGATTGACTAAATTTCAAATAACAAAGGAAAAGCTTCTGAGTGCTGACCAGTTGTCAGTTTGTTGGTAGGTCTCGTACCACCATAACGCAAGGAAAATTAGAATGGAAAAGGGAATAATTTCAAGAAAACCCGTGTTTATGTCAAGGCACATGGTGTGATTCTTGGCGTTGTCCTGTGCAGACTTCTCCCAAGGTCGGATATACTGTGATTATGTGAAAGATGCCTGCTTGTTTTCCAGAAGAAACTTAGTCCCCACAGTGGGAATTACAGAAAAAAAGTTGTGGGGACATTGACTAGGGGATTGAAGAGTGCACTAAGTAATTTAACTATTGAAAGGCTTAACACAAGGATCAGAATTCTCTTTAGTGTATGAGGTTAGATAATGCTTTGTTTTCTACTGTATGTAATAGTAAAGGAAATCATAGTATGAGTTCTAGTTTACCCACTGTTTTGTAAGCTTTTTGGCAGAGGATTCTACTTTTATTCATTTTACACCATTTGTAAATGTATGTGTTATTACCATGTTATTTATAACACTATATAAATACATTTTAAGTTGTAAAATCGTAGTTGGATTCAGAGCCTCATTTTTTAATTTCTAAACTGCCCTGGCATGGGTAAGCAACGTATTCTGAACTGTGTGGGTCATGGAGACTCAAGCTGTCAGTTTTTGATGAAAACTAAGGCTTTAGTATAAACTGCAAAATCTGAGCTCTGTTCTGCCAACAGGAAAAAGAGACATGACTCCACAATTGTTTTGTTTGAGTTGGGGGAATTCCGGAGCTATAATAGTATAAAATGTGTTTGGAATTTCAGAAGTTCTGCACAGCACACTAAGTAGTAGATTTGGTAGGTTCATTCTCCTTACAGTTTAAACAGCACAACTGATAACCTGTTTTAAAGTCAGGAACTTCAATTTAGAAATTTCATATGTAAACATGGGAATCCCTGCAAACTACCTACAGATTCCAAGGTTTGCTGAGTTTTGCTTGAATTGAGTCTTTGCAGAGAACAACAGATTGCCAAACCTACTAAAATGAAAAAACACTAATAAAAAAATAATAAATAAAAAAAGTCTGAAAAAGTAACCCCAAGAGTTTTATAAAATTTAAATTATTAAGGAAATTCGTTATGCTTATAAATACAGAAATGAAGGAAAAAGAATAAATCAGTAATTTTGGAAGTGTTTCATGAAACATCCCAGTATGAAGATCCTTAGCCTGCTGGGAGCAGAGTATACAACTCGTGAGCCTGAATGCACTTTAGGCTCAGGCATTGTTAGAACCAGATCAGAAGCAGTATATTTCAAAAGAAATGAAATTAAGTTAATTTCCAAAACTCAAATCTTCTGTTGTTAAAAACCGACAAAGAATTGAGGGTGGGCCTTAAATATCACTGTCTTGGTATGCCACTCATGGCAGTAACTGCTAAAACTTTTTGGATTAGATGAAGGGAATGGAAAGGGAAATCCTGAGTGTATTTGTGTAGTGGAAAAGTAGTTCTTTAAGAGATCTGAACTGTGATAGTTTCATACTATGTTTTGAGTCAAACTAGGAGTAGGCCAACTGGTTGGGATTAGCAGTTTAAAGGAGACAGAGATTCTTGTCTCTTTTTAACACGCCCTCTTCTTTAATGTACAATAGTCTGTATAGCAGCATAAAATCTGCAATTTAGTATTAGTCCTGCATGAGTTTTAATATTCGTCCAAGAATGCCACAGACACAAAACTCATCTCTGATGTTAGATATTGGGATGCAGATTCTGCTGCTCATAGTGTCTTGTTTACACTAGGTGAGAAAAGTTGCCATATTTTAGTTTGGAAACCCATTTTCTGTAGGCACCCTTTTAATATATATAGCAATAGTATTTGCTGTGAGCTTTATGCAGAATCAATACCTTAAAGATATCATGGGGTAGAAGCCAGTTACATCAGTATATGTATTGTTTTAGCTGAAGTCTTGTGATGAAAGATGTTCTGGAGGAATGAAGTTTACAAAGATGATGGGATATGATACAACCTCGCTTTAAGGTTGGGTGGAGAAAAAAGGAGAAAAAGTTTATAGTCTGGGACCCAGTGAATTTGAAGACATCATTCTGTATAAATTACCTCTCTCAGATTGCATGAAAATATAAAACAGAGAACTATAGCAGTGTTCAGTAAACTCTTGAAATAAGCTAATGTACATGTTAAAAGCTTTGTCTTTAAGGGGCAAGATGGGGCTCATTTGTTTGTAAATGATTTCCTTCTTTTACCTATCTTAATAGCTTAATGACTGTGTTGTTAATTTAGTTTAAGTTCTACTTTTTTATGAGTTTTCTAACAGAAGTTGACATAAAAGCCTTTGTGGACAGGCTTGATTGGTTCTGTTTCCATAGCAATGTGAGTGAATAGGAGAATGATTTCCTTCAGGAACCTTTCCTAAAAGCTGTTTTGTACCCTATAACGATATCTCTAGATTGCTATCTCTTGTCAGAGGTGAAGGGAGATCACATCAAGGGTCAGCTTTGTTCTTTGTGTTTGTAGATTATCCTCTGCAATCAAAAGACCGCATTGCTCTTCTTTTTCTTTGTGGTGGTAAACCAATTCCATTTTCCACTATACACTGATGATAGGAAACTTAGCAAGATCTTTATTTTTTGAAACATAACAAATAAACTAGGAGTAGACCAACTATTGTACTGCATTAAAAGTGTCTCTGACAGCTACTTTGAGTCCTGATTTTTCTCTTCAGTTGTATATCCATCTGTAAATAATTTACTTCATGTATCTTAATGTCTGGGAAAGACTGAAATATTAAATAGTGAGTTGAACAGCTCAGTTCATTTCCGTGCTCTGATTAAGACAGAGATAGATCTAGTTTAGTATTCTCGAGGTTGGTAAATCCTGAGGCTTAGTATACAAGTATGTTTTGGTAAAGTGTGAATGTCACCTCCATTAATAGTACAGTTTTGAACAGAAGACGTGCATCAAGTTATCTAAGTATCATGTGGAGACGTAGATAGTCAAAGACAGTCAAACAGTTCTTTATGTTGTATTACATAAAATCACAGTAGTAAAGCTTGCTAATTGTAGTTAATAAGGATGAATTTGTATCTAATTTCATATGTTCCTATTGTCCTAGTTAGAACAGCTGGGACCAATTCATCACTGGATGGGTGTAATCCAAACCTGTGTATTCTATAGCCT
>JAWWES010000094.1:42808157-42821437 GCA_035583135.1 Lophotriccus pileatus
AGGCTCGAAGGCCTTATCTGCATATGCGGGTAAGGACCTTCCCCGGCTCTTCGTTCGCGAAGACTGGCCATTATTTAATTAAACATTGAATATATGGTGGAATTTGATTATGCAAAGTCATTCTATCAAGACGGGATGTTAATGTACATCCAAAATTGGATGTATATTAAAGAAATGTACATCTGACCTAAGAGAGTCTTGGTACTGAAATACTGGTTGAAATGGCATGCTTTGTACTATGCTCAAATCAGGTGAAACTAGTTTAACAATTCAGCCAAGTATTATATCAGGTAATTTCTAGGCAGTGAAGGATTGCCATGAGGAAGTCAAATGTTGCACTACAGCAAGAAACAGTTATTAACATATTCTAAATTATATTAACTATCTTTTCTTGAATTTATTAATTCTCAGCTCTTCAGTCTGCTTTCCTTTGTCATCTACCAGTATACTTTCGGAGAGAGTTAAAATTGATGTTAGCTGTATCATCAATTCATAACAGTTCCTCCCTGGGTAATATGACTGAATCCAAAGAATATCCTGTGGTTCATTTGATCAGAGCACAACCTTCAGTGGGTGTGTTGCAGCTGATACATCTGTATTTGCTATTCAGACATGTACTTCAGATAACTATCCTGAAGATGTTAGTAACTTGTAAACTTGTAAGTCTAGTTCCAGACAAGCACTAGAATGAAGTCTCTGAACTTTATCATACTTAGGGTAGGATACATCTCTCTCCTTTGAAAGTTAAATGTTCTCACATTTACCTTGGAAATAAGAGCATGCGTTGAAGTTACTTATTCTTTTAATTGTACCAGAGAGTTTTGCTAATCTTAAAATGTGTGTCTAAATGTTGAGACTGGTTAAATCATGTATTTTAATTACAACTTTTTATGTGAATAAAATAGTGTTGCAAATGGCTTTCCATATACTCAAACCCCTTTGAATTTATATGAAATAATTTTATAAAATAAAAAGCACACACTTTAATGTCCAGATTAATTGCATTTGGTTAGTAGTTATAACTGTAGTTGGACACAGAACAGATCATTCACAAATTAGTAATTCCCGGAAGGATTTTTAGCTGGCTAAGATGTGTACACTCATGGTATATGGATGCAGCTTACCAAAAGGATTTGCTCAGTTATATCCGGAAGCAGCAATAAACAAGCATACCAGAATAATTGACACAGTTTACTGACATTTCACAGTTTATATGTTGTCACATCTATATTCGTTTCTGACAGCTGTGCATACTGATGACCAAAGATAGAGTTTTTTTCCTGTTCATTCAGTTAGTGCTCTTAGTGTTATTATGACCTTTTGTGGGTTTTTGATTATTACTAAAATTACAACTTTTAAGTCATAATTTTTAAAGTTATATTACTGCAGAAATTTTAACTAAGTTACCCAGACAAAGGTTTTATAAAGAAAGCCTGAATTATGTACACAGTGGTATTAAGAAATTATGAGTTTACATGGTGCTGGGTTTTACTGATATTTACAGAATACTTTCTCTTGGATTTAGAATGAAATTTTCTTTGACTACGTAACTCTTTCAAGCTTCTTCACCAGTAGAAGATATTGTACTTCGATCCAAAGGGCAGTCAGGGTTTAGATTTTGATTTACTTGATCTGTTGGCTTCACATACTACAGTTTTGGGGTTTTTTTTGTTTGTTTTGTTGTTTGGTTTTGGGTTTTTTTAAAGGACATTTCAGCTCTCAAGGGGAAAAAAAAATCTTGGCATCCTAAAAACCTGGAGCAATTATGTGCTGAAATTATCTGAATATTTTATCCAGACAGTATTGAATTTTTACTCTTTATCAGTAGTAAAATAGATCTATGCTTTCAGGAAAAAAAACCAAAACAAACACAGACTAAAATTTTATTAGATACAGGTGTTTCCAGTTCTGGTTTGCAGTGTTCTTCCTAAGCATTCTATTTTGAGACTTTGGGCTACATCTAAGTAGAGGGACACTAGGTGAGGGTCCTCCTTACATTTATGTCTTCAAGAGCCACCTGCTCAATTTATTTGTTACTAAATGAGAACTTAGGCATGCGGTCATCTGGGACACCGCTGTTTTGTTTAGAACTGGTAGGAGGGGTGTTGTTTGAAGAGTGGTGCATGTTGCTCAAATGGCAGTATTTATACTATTGCTGAGAGGATGAGACCTTACAGTTTCATTTTTTTCAGCCCTCAGTAGCATTTCTTCTCAGATTGTCGGCAGGTGTTGCCCTGGATCCCACTGTAGCAGTAGTTAAAAGAAGTAGTTACAGAGGATATGGATGTTAACATTTAGTTTCATTTGTAGGCAACATGATAATAAATGCAGTGCTCTGAATGTGCACTGCTGATTGCGAAGGGTGCTGTGAAACATTTGCATTTGGTTCATTGTTCGTGGCAACCTTCTTTGTATGGGCTGAAGTAGAGGTATGCTTGACAAACTAGCCTCTCTTGGTGGAGGTGGGGGTGTGGGATATTAAAGGAACAATTGCAGTTGTGATAAAGAGTCCTGATGAATTTTGGAGTGATTTATGGTGACCCATGCCTACATTGTATCAGGTATAAGCAACCAACAATTTAGGTGTTATGCCTTAAACACTCATTATCAGCCATATATGACAGTAAAAACTGCCAATAATTATAATGAAATATTTAATGTATTTTTACAATGGCTCTTTGACTTTATATTCTTTGTGTTTTTGCTATTCTTTTGTGTGAACTGACAGCTATTGTTTCGTGCATTCATCATTGTGCACTAAATTATTCTCTTGCTCTAAGTAGATGCCTAATTGAAAAAAGCACAGTTCACATTTTTCAACCCAGTAACTTACCCAAATGATTAGGATAAACAACTGTGCCTCTGGATAAGTTGATTTGTTGTTTAACTTTTTTTTTTTTCCCAATAATTAATTATTTTGATTTCTGTTTCTCAGTATCTCTTTTCCTACAGCTTTTCAGACATGATTGAGCAAAAACTCTTACATTGTGCAAATTCAACCATCTGGAGTCACTTAAGTTTCAGATAGTTAGTCATTGAAGCATAGCATAGTATGAAGAAGAAAACTTTTAGGAATCTGTTTATATACTTTTATTTTACAAGGTGTGTGCTATGTGTTGTGTGTCTATATATATATATATATATATATATATATATATATATATATATATGTATATCTAGAAGTGTATATGTATTTATGAGTGCCAGCTGTTTAAATGTGAAAGTTAGAATATAATTGATTGTCCATGGTAATGCTTTTTTTTCCCTAAACTTCTTTCAAAAGATTTGGCTAAAGTATTTGTAGATTCTCATGGGTCTTAGGAGCACCAGGCATTGCTATAGTGGTTTGAAGTGCTCTTCCTAGACAATTGTTTGAAATCAGCAGTAAAGAGAGTGAGAGGGAATACATCTATTTAGACAGAAGTTGGTCTTTTTCACTGAAAATAAATAAAAAATCATTCTCATAGTTTTTGTAAATCTCACCTTAATCATCCTTTTAGTTCATTCCTTGAGCTAGAAACAATTATCCACCATTCTATCAGCTGTTCGCTGCTAGTCTCTGCAAACCTAATATGTTGCTTTACATCTCTGAAAAGAGTATAATTTTCTGTATCCTTCTTATTTAGCCACTGCCGGATTTAGTGAAAGTTTAAAGAAGGCATATTCTGAATCTGGAATTAAAGAATTTTACATGGATTATGAAGACTAATGACATGATTGCATTGTGACATTGGTACAAGCACCTTTGAGCTTTGTACTGTGTCAGTGCATATTTAGATATAGATATCGGAAAAGATGTCTAAACACAATCATAACAGAAATGTGGATGAGAAGTGCAAACTTCAGATGTAAAACATGCAGACTGAAAGCGTACATGACAGTATGCAGAAGAAAAAAGTGATTTCATAACCCTATCGGGTAGTACTAGTAAACCACATTAAACTAAATAATATCAATAAATAATAAATATAATCATTTAGAATAAAAAATATTTTACTGTGGAAAGGAAGACTAAGTTAACTAAGTTTCATGGTTCTAAATCTAGTAAAAAGTTCTTCTTATGTTTTGTCCTTGGAAAGATTTCTTTTAGGTGCTGCAACAAGCAATATTGTGTTGAAGAATATATAATATACATAACATTTGTAAAATTTATGCATATTTCCATATATAAAGTATATGCATATTTGGTGGGTTGTCCTTTTAAACCGTTAATGCATATACAAAAGATTCCCTTGGTTAGGCTGTTAAGATGCTGCTAAGGGAACAAAAAGAATTTTGACACCTGTTCAACCTTGTGGCACACAAACTTTTGCTCACATTGATGGGAATACTCTTGCTTTTGAATTTCAGTATGTGATGTATTAGATTGTGTCCAAAATGGTTTCACTGTTTCACAGTCATTAACTTGAGATACTCAGTTTGTGTCTCCAAATCCAGACTCAGTGTGTGTATGTTCTCAGAAATTCACAGTGAGAGAGACAAAGAACACTTAAAAAAACTTAAAATTGTCTGCAATGGTATATGAAGGTTGACTGAAGTTGTGATTAGCAGTATGACCATCAGTGAAGTGTCCTGGTTTTGGTGTTTCACCATTAGGTCATGGTGATTTGCAATATTTCATGTATTATGTTTCTTGAACTTGTACATGAAATCTAACAAACTTAAAACTGTAATGACACTGATCTTAGATATTATCAGGGTCTGTAGATCATTATTCTTCTTCCTACATCAGTTATACAAACTACATCATAGAAGATTATGAAGATACTGTTTTGGTTACAGAATTGGTATTACTGTGCAAAGTTTTGGAACGCGTCTACAAAGGGAGAAATGCTAGCCACCTGCAGTAATAACTTTTAGAAGCCTAGGTAACTCATGTCTTTCTGAGGACACACAAATTTTATTGCCCAAATAAAAATTCAGTAATACAGGTGGTTTTATATGTGTTTGCTTGCTGGTGGTAGGTTTTAATTCCTTCCCTGCTGCCCCAGAAAATAATACTAGCATTACTATGATTATTTTTGTAAGGGATCCTGGAACTGCTTGGCTACCCTTGTATAGCCTCATGATTTGGAACTAGTAAGGTGGTTCAGAACCTGCTTTGAACTCAACCTTCCATTTCCTATTTGAGAAACTTTCAGTATTCAGAGAAGAAAGTCTCTTGAGCTGGGTATAGTTTCCTATAGAAAAGTCAACACCTTACCCTATTTTCTACTTCATAGTATTGTACTAGCAGGGAAAGAAACCCAGTCTTACTGGCTTTGTTGTTATTGTTTGTTTTGCTTTGTGTGTGTGCGTAAAATGAGCTTAGAAACAAGTATAGTGCTTCATTACTGAGTGAACTTGCTTTTGAAGCAGTTTATTGCCTCCAAGCTGTGTAGTTGAGGCCATTTACATTTCAGATGAGAAGAAATTGTTTGACACCACACAGACTATTTCAGTTTGATTTTGATTGTTATTTAACTTTCTAACATTAAACAAATTTTTGGACTTGTTAAATAAAAACTGAAAAAACTTAAGAAAATGTCAGGAGAAAACTTTTTTATTTTTGAAAACGGTATTGATACTGCTTTATGCCAATTTAAGACTAACAGTGGTATTAAATTATTAACTGTTATGACTTAAGGAATGTACTGGAGGGTATTTTTTGTGGGGGGGAAAGTGGATCAGTCTTGCTGTAAACTAAATAAAGCCTTTTAATTTCACAAGGATAGCACTATTCCATTTTGTTTTACAGAGGGAGGAGAGAATCAAAGAAACTAGCTATTTATCAGGCTAAAATATTGACTTAAATCTAAATTAAACAAAACTAATTTAAAACTTTTAAGTATTTATAAATGATTTTGTAGTATGATAAAAATACATAGATTAAAGGCCTCGCTGTTTCCTCTGAAACAGCTACATGAACCATCTCAAAAGACTGCATTGTGATTATGTGACAAAATACAAGAATACTTAGCACATTTTACTCACAGCTTTCTGTTTTTCTAATTGATTGATATTTTGGCAGATGGTGTTTCAGACCACTTTCTTAGTTTTCTGACAAAATTAGACTTGCTTTTAATATTTAATTCTGTCCGAGTAAACTGCAGTTGAGATTGTTCTGATGTTGAGATGTTTGATCTCAGATTTTTTAAGGAAGCATGTAGTGTTTACCAGGTAGTTGGCAGTACTTCAATGCAGACACTGCTAAAATCGTTTGGAGCAAACCATTTTACTCGTATCATACATCTTTTGTCAGTTTTAGTGCGCTCAGGTTTCTGCTTTCATGAAAGAGTTTCATGTTTGTGGTTAGTACTTGCTGCTTTGAGCAAAACCTGCTAATTTGGGTTTTGACCCAAGTGTATATGTTGATGGTTTCTTTTCTGAGATCAGGAAATAGAAAACAGAGCCTGTAAGAATCTGCTTTCTACTTGTGATAGAAGTTGGCAACAGTAGATAGGGAATCAAATCTGCAATGTGCGCAAACAAGTGGCATGAAATGAAAATTCAGTTCTGTAACTATAGATGAAATTTTTAGAATTTTCTATCAAGTTACTATGAAAACATGATTTAAAAATTATTTATATGATATTTAACCTGCTTCTGTTCTAAAAATATGTGGCTTTTACAGTATCAAAGAGTAGTGGAAGTAAATATAATTTAATATGGGCTAAAAGACTGCATTTTATTGGGGTTTTGGGAGAGCACGTTGTTTCTTTAGTTGCAAAACAAATAATGCAAGTTAGCCAGCCAGCTGAATTTCATACTTTCATTTTAGAGTGTAGCCTATTCCTTAGATTTTACGTTCAGAATTTTCTTACCTATGTTCTTCAGAGTATAGACATGATTTTGGATTTTGGAGAGCAAGGATGATATTTTAGTCTTTTGCCTTTCATGCTAATATAATAAGAGTAAAAGAAACTTAAATCAAGAAATCAGTTTTCTTTTGATTATGTGATTTATCATTCTAAGAGTGAATCTATATTCTTCACAGTCTAGTTTATTTCAAGGCATTGAAATTTACTCCAGATAATTCTTGCTGCAGTGTTATGGCTTTAGCAAATAACAAAATGAGGGAAATGCCCAAACGTATTAAAATATATCTCTATGTTGTAATAAAGATATGATGAGATATGCTAAAAATATTTTTTATGATTTTTAGTATAAATTATTATAATTATTAATAAGGTATTTTGATATTAATATTTTAGAAGATATAACCCCCCCCTAATTTTAAAAAGTTGAACAAGCAGCCTTTGGAATTTCACAGGTATTGCTTCATGCTCTCATTATTCAGTGTGTCCTTTTTAAAATTTAGAAATACTTTGAACTGTTAGGTTGCTCTATTTTTGCACTACTTTAGAACTAGGAATGAATTTCTACTTCTTAGAGATGTGCAATGTCCAAGATTTATTATCTGAATAATGACTTCTAGAGAATGAGAGATGTAAAATTTTACTATCATTCCAGATATTTCAAATTAGACTTATGTCTCATTTTTTTTTACTAGGTGTAGTAATATCTATTTCTCACAATAGCTCTAATTGATAAAGTTAAGCAAGTTTTTCCTCTTTCCAACTAGAAAGAGAATGTTTGCCTGACCTTAGGTCACCTGCATGGTTTTGGAGTATTTTCCTGATTTAAGTTCAAAGAGATTAAGAAAGGCAACATGTTTAATCATTTTTCTTCACTGACTAGGGAACCTGTATGTTTTTATACTGACCTGTAGGAAGAAGCGTGCAAAACACAGAAGGATCATAAGCTTTAAGTGAACTGGGAGTTCACCTTTATCAAACAGAGGTCTCTGAGGGTTCCTAGGCAACATATTTAACCATTATAATAAAAATGCTGGATTTAGGTTTTTTAAATAATAAATATATAATTGAAGCAATAAATTTATTTAGTAATTTACATATATATATGTTATATATATAGTATATGTAATGTGTATGTATTTTTTTGAAACGTATTTGTCTATTATATAAACGAAAGTAATTCCATATCCATGTAATTATTACAGTTTTACAATAGTATTTTTTGAATAATCATTAAAGTAAATAACATTTAGATTTATATACACATCACTTCCTTTTTCTTGTGTATCCCATCTGCTGTCATGTCACTGTCTGCTGATAAGGATTCAACAGACCATTTATGTTCTTTGAAACGAGAACATAGTGGAAGCACTCTGGAGAATCCTCCAGAAAGAACTGCTAACAAAAGCCGGTGCTGTGGGTAAGAGGTAGTGTTTACCAGATTCAGTCCACTGCAGTTTTCCTTGTTTGAAAGATATGTAATGTATATTTTAAATTTAGCTTTATATCTGCTTTTTTCATCGTGTCAGGCTTGGGAAGTGAATATTGTGAACTGCAAATAATTTCTCTGAGACAAGAGTGAGCTCTGTCGGCAGAGCAAACTGCATTATGGTCTGTCATTCACACTTCAAGTAAGTTGAAGAATAAACCAATGATCTTACTGTGACTGACATGTAAAAGGTTTTGACCCCGAAACAAATGTCTTTTCTGTAGTTGGTTTTTTCTTTTTCTTTTTTTTTTAAATTCTATTGTGATGATTTAAGGATATATAAGTAAATATGTCTGCGTGTCTACATAAACATACCTTTATATGTAAATATATATCTACGTGCAAAGATACAGATTCATCACAGACATACTCTAGGCATCGCAAAAATTATGATTTAATGTCTGACTCAGAAGAGACATGCTGAAGTAGCCTTAAGGGAAGAGTAAAGTTGCTTTTTCAGTTCCCAGTTCATTAGAAGAGTGATTGAATTGGTGTGCCTGCACCATGACAGGAGAAGGTCTTGCTAATAGATGGGATTTTTTTCCTATTAAAAGGTCTGCAAGAATGTCAGGGGAATAAAAAAGCATGAGTCATTTAAATAGTTCCTATTGTCAAAAGTCTGATAATTAGTCAGTCTGATAATTCCTGCTTCTTGCAGTACAGACGTGTTGTGTATAGATAACTGTGACGAAGACTGACATCCCCTTTTAGAGTGGATGTCAAGTGTTTTGAGGTTGTGGAAATGAGAATTCTCTTACAGATCCATTTTCGAAGGAAGTGACTAGTGTTCTAGTACTTAGTAATATGTCCTCATGGCCTTGCTTAAAGATGGTTTGGGGTTGTTTTTTTTGTTTGATTGTTTTGTTTGTTTGTTTGTTTAATGAAAAGAGCTGCAAGCATCATGTAGAAATGAGAGAACTCACCTCCTTCGAGGCAGTGGTGGGATCAATCCATTTGCCTTAGAAACTTAAACATAGAAATTTGTTGTAATGTTTACTGACCTTGTTGTGGAATATTGGGTGTCTTAGATTCCGTTAGGATTGGGGTCTATCTATGATACTGAGTCAGGAAAGAACCCTTTTCAGGGGTATTTATGTATTTTCTGTTTGCTTATGATTGCAGATCCATTCATTAGTAAGCCGTAACTCACTTCACTACCATGGATTATCTGCAAAGTGATGGCATAGGAGTAGACACAGCTACAGAAAAGTAGCATACTTGCTCTGTGGCTGGTATTTTGCTCTCTGACACAGACATTACTTCCAACATAAATTCACAGTCCTCCATCTCCTCTTTCCTAAAGTACGTTTTTAAATGTGCCTAATTTCTGAGGGTTTCAGTGTCTTCTAAGGCCTCTTGGGTATCACTGTGAAGCAAGGTAGGAACCACTGAGGATGATAGCAATGATTATGTAGTTAAAAGTCTACTTAAGAGAAAACAAAATGTGAAGCAGAACAGTTGTCAGCATATTATTTTTTTATTATACCTCTGTAATAACACAGCTGCAGAACACTGAAAATATAATAGAATTGTTGAAGTAATTTAAATAATATTTTTAAAAAAATGGAAATGTGAGTAATAACACAAAATACCAATACATTCTATGTGAGAGTCAGGATTGCAGGAATTATTGTAATCAATTTGTTCGTGATACTTTGCTTCTCTTTGCCTATTGGAAGAGATTTAAAAAAACCCAGCAGAAAATTAATTTGAACTCGTTTCAGAAAGAGTTGCATTTCAGTTAGCATTTATCTGTTGCTGGATACTAAATGCAATTCTAAATCAGATGGCTGTTTGGACTATTGTATAGATGTGGTTATTCAAGATATCAACTACATAAATAAAGGCAACTTTATAGAATAAATGAACAAATTGATTACACAAAATATGAACAGATTGATTATACCAACACATTCCAATACATTGCTGAATCCACTGACAAGGTGTAAAGTGAATTCTTTGTAGATAAACTGAAGCCATCCTCCAAAATTCATTGTAACTTTTGGTACGTTAATAAATAAGTATATATCTTTATTCTAGATCCCAAGTAGTCTCTGACACAAATATTGGTGGAAGTTTGGACTGAAAATTTGATGCTTCCATTACAGCATTTCTAATAAAATTGTTTGATGTGAAAGCATCTATGTGGTAGTACAGTAGTTGTGATGTGATTAAATTAATGTATCTGCACTGCTTATATCCTGGGCTAAAGATTATGCTAAAAAGAAAAAAAAAAAAAGAAAGTGCATTAGTTAAAATGTAAAAATAGTGATTCATATTTATTTGATACTTACAGGAGCCGACTTGCAAAAAAATCAAAGAAATGTTTGAATCAAAATACTTTGGTTTTGGTTCCAGAGTCATTGAAAAGAGAAGATGCAGTAGTGACATGATTTGTGGGATAGTCCTGGGTTCTGCAGGGCTAATAACTAGGAAATTACTGTGATGTATAATTTCTAATGTAAGGTAAGGTAACAGGCTGCACATTGTGGAGTTCAAAAAAGGCGTAATAGACTCATTTACAGTTACCTAAACAAGGCCACCTTTTTGGATTTTATATTCTGGGTTCTGTTTCATTTAAGGTACAAAAAATATCTAGTTTCTTCCTCTCCTGTATCTGTCTATAAGCATCTTTAACCCTGTGCTGGCAGCAGTGGTCAGTCTTTTGAATGAAGAGATTAGGGCTGAGGAATTGTGATTCTGGTAATCGAGGTTAGTGATTGCTTGGAATACATCCCTGTCTTTTTTAATTTAATCCAATTGTTTCTGTTATTCCAATTTATAAATAAATAAATTCATAATTCTCCTGTCAATTCTCCTGCACTCCTAGCACCTGAGGTGAATAAGCCATACAAACTAACATATCAACTTAACAGCTGAATAAGTTTCTTCAGCAGAAAACCTCTTTTAAAACTGATGGCTTGCTGCAGTATGCAGAACACTAAGGACAGGACATATTTTTAGGGTTTTTTCCTGACTTTTGACCATTGAAATTAAAAGCACTTTCCCCACTCCCTCAGTTGCAGTTAAATCTCAGGAAGAAATGAGTTGCTTTTCTTGGCAGAAATTGGTTTTAATGACATTAAGATGATGTTATACTTAGTCTGAAACATTAGCCCAAACTTAGATGTGCTGCCAAAATTTTTTTGCCCTTTTTACATATGCTACTAAATTTACGCAGAATATCCATATTGTTCACAGGGGGGGTTTTGTTTGTTTTGTTTTGATTTGTTTTGGTTTTACAGTGAAGAAGTATGATTGAAAAGTGTTTTGAAAAAGGTTTCTGTTGACTAGGGACAAGGTCCCAAAGTCATTCGCATCTGTATACTTCAAATGAGGCTTTTCAAAATATTGAAAAATTGGTTAGAGCTGGCTGCACACCCTGATGGCTGAAAATAAAACTCCCATACCAGTCATAACTAGCAATTCAATTTAACTTATGTACAGTGAGAGCAGCAAAACGCAGTTTCTTTCCAAAGAGGTGGCAGTGCAGTCAGAACTTCTACATCTGCCTTTTATGCACCGCTAATTAAAAAATATCAGAACAAAATCCCTAATTGAAAAATACACCCTCCCTTTATAATTATCTATTTCAAAGCTGTAATCGAGCATTTCATTATAAAGATGCTAATCAATCCAGAACAATACTCCTGGGAGAGCACACACACCCCAAGATGTAATGGGTATAATAGAAATGCTGCAGAAACTTTACTGGGTCACAATTGTTGCTCAAGCATTTCTGTTGTGAAAGATGAAACTCCCGTAAGTGCCTTGCAGTGTTCCATGTGGAACCTCAGTCTCATCTTCTAGACTTCAGATTTATTGAAAAAATAGATACTTTGTGATCAGTATAAATAAGCAGAATGCATTCATTAACAAACAAACAAAAAAACAAAAACCAGAAACGTTTTCTTGCATCTAGGCAGATTCTTAGGTAAAACTAATGACTGGGAGTAAAGGAAACCAGAACAGGAATTGTCTTTCTTGATTATGTTTTAGGTTTTGTTTTTAAATTAATTAATGTATCAAAATTTGAAGCATTCTCTAAAATTTATTATAGAGGTTTTATTTCTGTGGGATAATGAAAACACTGCAGCTGAAATATTTGAGCCCTGAGTAACCACTGCCATTTACAGCCCTCTTTCATAGTGTAATATACACAGCTTTGTGATTTCTGCAAAAGACTGACAGCCACAAGGTTGTACTTCATGTGGAGCTTGAGTATCTCTGCTACATGGGTGACACCTTTCTGGAGAAGGGAAAACAGTAACTTTTATCTGCCTGTGTTTCGAAAATGATGTTTTGGTAACATGGATGCTGACGATGCTAATACACACAAATCAATAAAATTATATGGCACATTTTCTCCAAGTATTATAAATAATTTTATTTCATGTTCTAAAAGAGAATTATTGTAAGCTGAGTCTTTAAGTGTCATGAAGTACTTTAAGGCAACTGTCTGAAGGCTCAAAGTTGTTGTGTGCTTCTGTTATATTAGCATATGGTATTTTGTACTTTGGTACAGAGCATGGGAGTAAAATTCTAAAATGTGTTTTGATAGATACCTGTATGAACTCTTTAATGTTTCATTAGAATAAATATTTCCTGAGTTTCATTAGTAATAAAACTAGTTCTCTACTTTCATTTTTCCTTAATTTAATTTCATCATGACTAAATGGAAATATTGTGTAGTTTAAGATTAGGGTCTTTATTTAGTTTGAATCTCATTGCAGTATGTTTACAAGCTACTACTTTTCACATATAAATTCTACAAATGAGAAAGCATAAGGAAGAGGGGAAAAAAAGGAGTCCTGACAATGTTTGCATATGAGGCACTCCTCTAAAAAGCAGATAGGTTGTCTCTTCTACCATTTGATACAAATTTGAACTCTGCAAATTAGACCTTTTTGTAATTGTGTATGTATGTTCTTAAACATGTTGGGCTTTGCTTGTCATTAAATATGTTGCTTTGTCTTATATGTATATGTATTTTT
>JAWWES010000094.1:42823838-42853003 GCA_035583135.1 Lophotriccus pileatus
ACAGCTTTAACCCTTTTTTCGCCATGCCGGCGTGGTCTGAGTTCTTTGTTGGAACGGAACTATCTTTTTGGTTTGTAAAGCAGTCTTATTAGATGACTTGCCGATGGAATTAAATATGTTCTTTAAGTTTTCTTTTTCTCTGTTAAAGAGGCATGCACGCTTCTTGTAGTTACAGGGGGAGGTTTAGGGAGTTTACCGAAGTTTGCTCCTACCTGTTACTTGCCAGGTGGGTTGAGAAGTGTTCAAAACAGCTGCAGTCTGCTAACACTTCGAACTGCTAAAACTCCGGACCATCGGGGATGCAGAAATCTCCCCCTTTCTGTGCCGTGAATCACTTATCTTCATAGAAGAGGTCAGTGAGTTCGATCCTCACACAGGAGGCACCATTTCCGACGGTTGAATTTGGATAGGGAGGGGGAACTCCAGGACCAAGGGTTTCAGCCCCGGACTCTGGAAGGGAGCGGTACTCCCCCCTCCCCCCCACCACGCGGTCCCATGGCCACCGCGGAGACAGCAAACAGGGCGTGGAGAGGGAGGCAAGAGAGAGTTTATTGTTGGGGTGGTTACACATATAGGTTTTAGGGGGATTCACAGAGTAACCAATGAGAGGCTCAGGGGGCCTTAGCAAACCCCAATCGCAGGTAAGGGTTAACAACCAATAGGAAGACTTGAGGATATCTTCCCAGGACATTCCAGAGAGAGAGATAACACTTGCCGCCGTGGGGGGCCTTGGGAAGAAGAAGGTGAGTTAGTAAAAAAAACCTACAAAAAAGCCATTTTGAAACATGTTTAAACAATTGTTTCTCGTATACTGCAAATCTAACTGCCACACTCTTCCACTGAAAAAGTTTTTCCTATTATACTCAACCTTCCCGGGCACAGCTCAAGACAGTTTCCTCTTGTCCTATCATTTTTCACTCGGTAGAAGAGACCAACCCCCACTTGGATATAATCTCCTCTGAGGTAGGTTCAGAGAGTGATAAGATCACCTCAGTTTCCTTTTCTTTAGGCTAAACAACCCCAGCTCCCTCAGCTGCTCCTCACAGGACTCATGCTCCAGACCCTTCACCAGATTTGTTGGCCTTCTCTGGACTCACTCCAGCACCTCAAGGTCCTTTTTGGAGTGAGGGACACAAAACTAACACAGGATTTGAGGTGTAGCCTCACCAGTGTTGACTACAGGGGAACAGTCACTTACCTAGTCCTGCTGGCCACACTATTGCTGATGCAGGCCAGGATGCCATTGTCATTCCTGGCCACTTGGACACATTGCTGCTCATGTTCAGCTGCTGTTGACCAGCACCTCCAGGTCCTTTTTCACTGGGCAGCTTTCCAACTACTCTGCTGCCAGCCTGTAGTGCTGCCTGGGGTTATTGTCACCAAAGTGTGGAGCCTGGCACTTGGCTTTGTTGGATGTCATGACGTTGTTACTGATCCATCAAAGCAGTCTGTCCAGATCCCTCTGCAGAGCCTTCCTACCCCCAGTAGATCAACTGTTGAACCTAAACTTGGTGGTGTTTGTGAATTCACTAAGGGTAGACTCAACCCCCTCATCCATATCATCATGAAAGATATTGAATAGGACTGACACAGTACTGATCCCTGGGGGATACCACTAGTGACCTGGTAATTCTACACATCTCTTCTGTGGTTAAAGAGAGTATAATAACACAGATTAGCTAAGTATTTATTTTAGCTCTTTTTTCTTAAGCTGCTGTTCTTTTTCACCCTTTCTGCTTCTCTGTCTTTCTGTCTGTCCTTCTGTCTTCCTGTCTTTTTTTTAACTAGTGTCAGAATAGAGTTTGCTTTCTTTAATTTCTCATTTGGGCAAAGTTGGAGATGAATTACTGCAGTGTAACCATAGTTAAGTAATTTACAGGAGTCAAGACTGGGGTATTGGCAGAGTGCGTTTCAGACAAGAAGTCAATCTTAGCAGGTGTTTCATTTGTCCACATAACCTGTTATCTGTGGCTTTGTAACGCGGTTTAAATTAGTAAAATAGATCCTTAACAAGATATTTCTTTACTATCTACTGACAGATACATTGTATGCTTTTCACACATAGCAAGGCTATTTCCAGCTCAGCCACTGCCAGCACAATGCTTTTTTTCTCAAGTCGTTATTTGGGAGTCACAGAGTTTAGAAGTTATACAATGTTCTAATGAGTTGTTTCTGCACCATGAATAAGAAAAATTCTTAGAGCCTGCAGGAGTGACTAAGATGGCAGAAGTGACTAAGCATTGAGATACATGTCAACTTACAAATGGGTATTTTAATTCATGATTTAGAATGTGACTGAAGCGGTTTTTTCTGTTTGGGTTCTCTGGCAGGGTTTTCTCTGTGTGGTTTAAGATTATATATAAATATGATTATTTTTGTAAATAAATATGAACTTCAAAACAACTTCCTACATGAGAAGAACATCCTAGTGGTGTGCTTTTAAGGTACTTTGCTGTCATTGAGTTGATTTATTCACTAACCAGTTTCATTTATTTCTCTGGTTATTGAAAATCCATTTTCTATTTTGCATGTAACAGAAGAATCCTTGTTGAAATCTAAAATAGAATTACAATGTAGAATCATATCTATTAAGTTGTTTAATACAGGCGAAATTCTACCTATCACTGCAGCTCATTTGTGCTTTTATAGTGATGTAGTTCAAAGGTCTGCATGACATCAGAAACTTACTGTTCTAGGATGGGTGTTAACTCTTATTGGAATAAGTGTAACAGGGAAATTCAAGAATGAAGAAGAGCATTAAGGGTGTATTTTTATTCTTTAAAGTTTCCTTCATCATGTGTTTGCATTTTGGCTTTTTAAAGAATAAAAAGATATTGTAACATGAAATTTTTCCAGAAGGTCAACTATGAAAGCTTTTATCATGTTTAATCGATAAGAGCAAGCAAAATGTTGAACGTCTGACAGTTGCCCTCAATGCTTTGGAAAATACATTTAATTCTGTTTAAAAGATAATTGTTTTACCCAGCGGTATTTCTGAATTGATTTTGATTAAAGAGCTTATAAGCATTAATTTTATGCCTTATTTCCTATTCTTTTTAGTAATGATTCAGCTGTCAGTCAGGTTTTTGCAGCCAAGATTTGTCCATGAAGTCTGTTTATTTTCTTCTTTAAGAAGGGATCTTTGTTGATATGCAAATATATGAAGTATTTGCACTTCTTCCATGACTAGTTCCAGTAACATTTTTAATTTGGTTTTGTATGTCTTCTCTTACATTTTTATGGTATTAGAAATCTGTGGCTTGGGCATGGATGTAATTTAGGGTTGTGGGTGTGATGAATGAAATGTAGAAACAGATTTCAGCGCAGTCTTCTGTTTTAATCTTTGTTGCCAGGTATTAAAGAAATGTTTTGCAGTGCGTTTTGGGTTTTTTAAAAGTATAAGGGAAAATATAGGGGCTCTCTATGGGAAGAACTTGGGGCTAAACAGAGATGGCCATGAATTAAAATCCGTTCTCTGAACAATTCAAGACTTCAGAAAAATTGATCAAGAAATCCTGTTTGTATAGTAGCAGAAATGAGCTCTCAAACCTTCGCAATTTTTTTTTTCCAAAAATATCCAAAAAACAAGTTTGTTTGTTTTGGTTTTTTTCCCATGTGCCTCCCTACCTCTGCTGTGAGTTCTTTTTTGTTTGTGTCTTTCCTGAGACTCTTGCCTGCTGTACTGAATTTCTGTCTTATCAAGCATTTACATGCACATGCAGGCATGGAAAAGCAAGCAGAAAAATAAAATTACTTCTTTTTTTTTTTTTTTTTTTTTGTTTTGTTTCTACGATTTGCCTCTAGTGTGCATTTCCTGTAACTGTCCTGAAGCAAGGACCATCTCCTGAGTACTGTGATAGGACCTAAAAGGTTATTTTTGCTACCAACATAGACAGCAGGGAAGCATTTTGGTGTTCAGATGTTTCATTCACCCAGTTGATCCCTTTGAGGATAATTGTTGCACGTGCCCATGCCCAGGTACTATCATCTGCTCTGCTCATACTAAGGAGAGTTCTTTTTTTGTGTCTGCATTGAACACTGGGAAGCTGAACATCTGCACTTTTACTGATCCTATTAATAGATAACACTAATCAGGAAAAATCTGTCCTCTTACTTACTTATATGTTGTTGTTAGATATACTACCTAGTTTCGTAGATGACTCTTTTAGAGATATTGGAAGAGTCATTTTTGATTATTTAATACAGCAGTTATGCAGTACTTTTCCTAAAATTAGAACACTTTTATTAAAGCTTCACAAAGAGAGGATTGTTTGGTTTTTTTGTTTTTGTTTTCACATAACTGTTGATCTCTCTGAAGCAGTTGTGATCTCCTACCAAGGAGACGCATCACCTTTCTGCACTGGTGCATGTTTTAACAGGGTCTGCTAATAGAGTATCTCACTCTTCATTAATTCTGCAAGGCAAGTGTTGGTCCTCTGATGACAAGGCTAGTATACCCAGGTGCTGCAAATGCTGTTTGTGTTTTCACTGTCTTTGATACCACACACTGAACGTAATAAACCACTGGGGTCAGGAAGAAAAAGATAAGGAATTACATCATTTAATAATTAATAATGCTTTAGATGAGCATTTCACTTTGGAACTATCAAGGTGGCTTGATTTGAAAGCTGATAATTGTCTTGATAATTGCATTTAGTCCTCTTAAGGAATTACATCTCCATGTCAGTTTCCACGAATAACCAAGTACAGACCTACATGCAACATGATTATTAATGTCACCGTTTATACGGTTGTCAGTATTAGGATCCCTGTCTGAAGTTTGAGGGTTTTTTGTAGGTGAAGCTGAGGCAGACTTGTGTGGAGAACCTTGATGGTACCTGAATGTGTCTTGGCTTGCTTCTTTCTAGTGTTATCAGTTCATCATCTGCATGCCTCCATTAACAGTGTATCTTCAACTCACTTGAAAGAAAATTACCTTCTGTATTTATTCAGGTGTTTCTGTTTATTTGAACTAAAATAGTAGAAGTTTTCTGTGGAGGCCTAAGCAGGTGAAGAGGGAAAACAACCAGCAGAGAGTCTCCTGGAAACTTCAGTGTGTTTATCAGGTTAGCTAAATCCATGACAATCAGAAGTATCAAAGAAGTGAAGTACTTAGGGCTTTCATTTTTGTGATCTTACTGATAATGAATATTACCTTCAAAGCAGAGACAGTGAGTGCAGTATTCCCGAGTGGTTGTATATGCATTTAGAATGAGACAGTGGAATGGGTTTTTTATTAAAAAAACCCACCTTTTTCTTCTCAACCTTTTAGTTGCCAGGTTTTGTGATACATCCCTTCATTTGCTGCTCTTAAGGGGATAAATGCATATTCACATACGAGGATCATGAGATTTTAAAAATTCTTCACTTTTGCAGACAGTAATATTTTTTCTGTTGGACACTACATTTAATACTTTGTTGGGAGTCTTGAAATGTATGAAAATAATCTGCAGTGGCCCATTAAAAGACTGATGTGCAATACAAGTACCTCTGTGGTCACCATTTTTGTCCCCTTCTCTTCTCCTCTTATTAATTAGCAGTGTTTTTTCCTCTCCTCTTCCTCCCCTAAAAGGAGTTGGGGAGTACTTAGTTCCATCCACCTTCACACATCAGCGAGCGTATTTGTGTGCTAATGAAAAGATAGCTTGGTTCACAAGTGAGCTGCCTATGGAGATAGCTCGGGGCTCCACTGTAATTCCTGCAGTCTAGAAGAAGCAAAATTAAAATCACCTCTTCCTTTAAAGTACATTTCATAGAACTTCATCTTTGTGATAGCATTGGAATCATTGCGTAGCAGTTGTCTCTGATACAGAGACACAAATTGAGAACGACAGGACTGGTGTCTCATGGACTTTGCTGTCATTTGAAATGTTGGCATGAAGATGGTAGCGATGAAAGGGGGGAGCTGGTGCCTTTAGCGTTTTGCTATGAAGATTTCTTAGGCTGGTATATTTTGATGGCAGTAGCTGATTCAAATGATAGTTTTACAAAAGGGATTCATAATGGGCATAGATTTCTACCAGCTGCTCATGTCTTTTCTTCCTTGAGTAAATTCTTTTGAGCATTGCACTGTACTGAAGATGGGCTCTTTATGCTACCCACAAATCTGTAAGATCTATTTAGTGGAATGATAATTAGTATACCTTTTTCCGTGCCTTTTTTTTTTTGTCTTTACTTCATGGAAACCACTCGTGCAGTAATGGAGAAGGTAGTATCAAATTTGACAAAGCTTTTATGTTGCAGATCCTTCAGAAAGTATAATTGCATTTAATCCTATTTTAATGACAATGTCAGGCTGTTTAGGGATATGTGTAGTACTACCTGTCTGAGGGGAAAATATTTTTATATTCCTTAATTTCTGTTAGTTTGGCAAATTTGGACAGGAATGAGACACTGTTTTTTCAAGTCAGGTGCTTGAGTTGTAGTGCTCCCAGTGTATCATATTCAATTATGCATCATAATAAATGAAATGAATTGAATTGGAATATCAGCTCTTTATTCAGTGCTGGATCTCTGTTTTTCTATTAGGCGTAATTAAGGAAATCATGACAGGAATTTTAACCTGTGAAAGTTGTTGAACTATGCAATATGCGAGTAACACCTCATGAAACAGATTTTGCTGTTAGTCTTACAAAATGCAAGGCCATCAACTCCCAGTAGTCTTCTTGCATGTGGATTTATTATGGATCTTTAATCCACTTCGATTCCCTTCTTCCACCATGAGTATTCCAGTAATGAATTAGACTTCATCAACACAATCAGTTCCTGTGGTTCAGAAGGTGCTGTTGAATACAACTAAAGAATCAGGATGTGACAGATGCTTGATTATGGTGGTAAAGGTGCACTGAGAAATACTTTGGAACAGTGCTAAGATATACTGTACCTTGAATCTTGTATATACCAATAGCCTGAAATGGATTGTGTTTCTTTTTCCTCTTGCCTTACCCTTTTGTCTTTTAAAATTTTATTGCCTCGAATTGTGAATACTTTAGAAAAAAAAAAAACAACAAACCAAACACAAAAAACTCTGTCCTATTCTTTCTAATTCTATTTTTATCTTTTCACAGGCTCTGAAAATACTTCATCTGAAATTTCAGACCAGACAGACTCGCAGTGGCTTCTAAGCCAGTGAGAACAAGGCTGCCAAAGCATGCTGGTGCCAAGCTGTCGGATGATGCACGTAGTCAGGCCAATGGTGGTGCTCCTGTGCTTGCTGCTGTATGCTGATGCTGAAAGTAAGCTTATTATTCATTTGGGCTTAGTTTTTGGCCATGATGAATAGTTTTGTTTTTAGCTGGACTAAGAGTCTAGGAATGAGTTTCCTTTCGAGTAATTCTTAACTGATGTCCTCTCTAGATCACAACCAGAGTTTGAAAAGGATTGTTTATGCAACTTCCGTACTATTTTTCTTCTTAATTCTCGTTTTCTTAAGCATCTAATGGTTCATGCTAAGATGGTGCAGACCATTGTCACAAAGTTACATAGTCAAAACAAAGACCAACCTTGATTACCAGACATTGGTCAAATACCTTAAAGACATCTGTCATTCTTTGAATAACTGTTTCTTTCTTTGGTTAAAAAAAATCCCACTCTCAGTTAATATCCAGTCCAATTAAAATTCCAGTTCCTTTGTAACTGCTACAACAGCTGTTCTAATGTATTATTTCCGACAGCTGTCACAGAGTACAGTATCCAAACAAATCAAGCAGAACTGATGACATAGTGGCTGGCCTAAACGTGTGACAGTTCAGTGAGGAAAGGCACCTATGTTTGATTGTACTGAGGAGAAACTGTTGGATTTTGTCAATTAGTTTATCTATTAATGGGAAGATAATATCTTCTTTTTAATTAGGAAATCGTTAGGTCTGACTTGTTTACATGCGTTCCTTCTCTCAGCTGTCCTATGGCTTCTTGCAGAAGTAATGCAAATGTGAAAAGCCATTTGCTTTCCACCTGTTGATCTGCAGGTTTACTGCAAGCTGACTGTTAGGTTTGCTACAGACTGACTGTTAAGATTCACTTGTTTGGGGATATTTTCCTATTGAATCTTCCTGCCTATATGCAGATACATGATCAATTGATAACTTTGTTCCAGCTCTGTCTTTAGAAGACTTCTGTGTTTTATAACACACATGTTAAATAGAAACATAGAATAAAAGAAATAGTAAGGTTGAATGTATCAGTTCTCAGTAAATGTGTATTGAAGAGTTCCTAATCACTCCACTTATTGCCTGCACTCCAAGTACAGCGAGTTACAGCAATAAAATAGATACAAAATCTTTTTTGTTTCATGCATAATAAGACTTCGGTCTTTTTAAGTGTAGCTATGTGAAAGTGAAGTAAATGTGGGGAAAAAAGGACAAAACATACATGTTTTTTGAGTACTGGCAGCTGAGATTCTTTGGCCCCTTTCCAGATAGATAATGACCAGCTGGGATGATTGTGTCTAAGGTGGAGCCAAGGACATTTTAACGCTATAGCCAGCAAATAATTAATTGGGAAGTGGGCCCATATGTTGGATGATTTTGCAGTTATTGTATTCCACCTATTTTAAAAGTTGTAAGATGCACAAAGATCATCTTTTGAGAGTGTTACTCTCAGAATGAATCTGTGATTCTGAAGTATTAATATACACAGGCTTTTAAATTGCTGAGATAATTATATACATGCATACAAATGGTATACATTATGTGGTACAAATTAAATTGTGTGTCATATACGTGTTTATGTGACTCCACTTAATATTGCATTTTTACTGTGAGTTGTAAATTAATGTTATTCTGTTTTACCATTTTCTTCGAGAGTCACAGTAGAGTCACACTCCACACTTTATTTGGGAGATATGCTGACTCTCCACAGATGTATTTATTTTATGGCCTGGGTGAGAGATAGGTCAGCATCCACGAGCCTTCTCTGTGTAGAAATACAGAAAGATGCGTTACCTTCCATGATTAGCCCTTCTCACTTGAAGAAAAATTCCTGTTGTGCTGGAGTTGGTCTGCCTTCCACTTTTGCTCTCTTTGTAAAGCTCTTTCTAAAAGGGTCCCAGACCCTAGTTTTGTCTAGTGCTCTTCTTGAACTTCTTCACAGAGTGGCAGGACCATGTTACTTCCTTTTAGTGGGGAGAGGCAGAGGAGGTGAGACAAAGGGAACAAAATAGTTGTGAATTTTTTTCTCTGTTGCCATGTGAAGGCCACACCTTCCTTTTTTTTTTTTCCTCTCATAATTTTTCTGCTGCTAACATCAAGGTACTACAGAAGAAAAGGTATATCCTGACATTGAGACTGCATTGTACACTTTCTAGAGTAATTGCAAATGGGTAAGGAACTCACACTTTTCCAGTCTCATTGTGAATCACTGTGAGTGGGATCCAATTAGCAAGCTGGCTTAATGCTGTTGAAGAGGTAGCCCTTAGAACTTTTCTATTTACATGCAACCTTCACAGTTGAAGGAGGGAATGAGGTATCTGTGTTTTGTGAAAGACCCCAACCTCTGAAATGTGTTGGCATGGGCTGATAAACTTTCCTGTGGCCATTTCTTCAAGGGATACAGGGTGGAAGTCCAGTTTCCCTGGTGGACTAGATGATTGCACTGTGCCACTTTATGTGTGCAAACAATATTTGATTCTTACTGTTTATCTGGAAACTAAACTTACGCTTGACTGAGCAAAGGAAGCTAAATTGAAAGGTGCTAAAATTACCGTAACTCTTTTATCTTGTGTTGTTAGCAATATGAAGTGTTGCTTGTAAGGGTAAGAAGTAAAAAATATCAAGAATCGTGAGGTTTTAGAGCCCTCTTTTATGTTTGGTATTTGTAGCTTCTGTGCACACTGAGAAGGAGGAGAGCACGCTTTAGCTGAGGAAAGAAAATGTTTGTCTTCTTTATTGTGGAACTGCAATCTGCTAGTTTACAGTATTTTTCTTTGGGTGCCTTGATCTCAATGGTGTAGATGGCAACTGTGTTAAGGCAATGCTTCACCACTACTGAGATATTAGTAATGTAGCTTTGTTTATCACAAGAAAAGTATGGTTTTTTCGTATTTTCTAAGTGGACTAGCAGAAGAGTAACTTTCTAGAAGCTTTCTGCAGCTACGTCTGTTTGATAACAAGAAGCATGTATATTTCAGAGACTCATACATGACTATTTCTTTTCAACTACCTAATATGGCATACTGTTACCTCTTTATGACCTTGCCAAGTGTCAAGTTAATCACTGAGCTCGAAGAAATATATGAAATATAAAATACTTCTAAAAGGGCTACTCCTGGTCTTTCCTAGTATCCTAATTTTGAAAATTAAGAGTCTAGTTTGTATTAATAGAATAAAACACTTTTCTGCAGATAGACCTCCTGCTTTTTAGTAATTAAATCCATTCTTATGTATCCTGTTCCTTTTCTAGGCTGAGAAAGACCTGATCACTAGCATTTCAAAATTCTCTGCCGCATTCCAGTAATTTTCTCCATTTAATACTTTTCCTTCATTCTTGGTTACATAGCTTCTGCTCTGATTTTTTCTTTTGATCCTTCTTTTGAGATGCTGTTTAGAAGAGAAGCCACAATTCTTTCTTCCTTCAGCAGAAGTGTTTGCAGTTGACTATACAAGGGCAAACCATGTATACCATGTATACATGTACTATACAAGGGCTAACCATAAACAATACATTTGTTGTATATTACTTCCATTCCCAACTGTTTAAAATGTGAATAATTCTTAGTTTTCTCTCTGGCTGCTAGTGCGTATGTTTTAGTTACCATCATGCTGTTTTCTCTATGCTAGGATTGTGAAGGGCTAAAATAGTTCTGACAGGATAGTGATTACAGATAACAGATGTTGGGGTGATTGAGACAAATTCTTATTGAAATAGGATCTAAAAACAGTAGTTTAGTATAGGTGAAATATATATCTTCTCTGTATCTTCTGGTTTTCCACTTGTTGTTTTTCATTCTGCTTTTTAAGGAACAGCTATGTTTTTCCCTGCTAATGACACTCTTTCCCTTTAAAAAAAAAATATGTTCTTCAACAAGCTTTGAAGATTGCTGCTGTGTTTCTTTCACAGCTATTGTTAATTTAGATAGTTGAAGGCCCCAAAACCAGAGCACTGAACAGAGATGAGTTCTGGGCTCTGAAGTTCTGAGAAGCCTTTAAACCCTGACAGTTTCACCTGTAGGTGACTGTAAAGATAGTAAAGTTCCCCCATGCATGAAAGTCTTACATCTTTTGAATTTTCTGGAGTGTATATAAAACAGGGTCAGGAAATCCAGGCTCTCCAATGTTTCCAGACACCAAGAAATCTAGATAAGGGAACTGTATTTTAATGGCCTTAAAGAGTTGGATAAACCCATATTATTTAGATTAATGTTGTCTTTTAAAAGAAAGTGTTTCTGGAGAAACTACAGTATGGGTAGTTATCTCACTGTGTATAATTCCCTGCAGCACCAGTAATGACCACTGGCAGATAAAGGAATGGGGGTCATTAATATTCCTGTGTCAGAATTAGCACTGAACTCCAGCGTGTCTGCTAGATTGCTTGAGTACCTGTCTATGTACTTGAAAAGTTTACTAGAAGTACATATCATAGTCTTGATATAGGGAAATTCTTAGGGAAAAAGAAAGGAGAAACAGCAGTATAAAAACTAGATTTTTTTAGGTTATATTTGCACAGTAGAATAACTGCTGTGGTGTTTCAAAGTATTTTTACCCTTTGTCTGAGGTTGAACCCTCACTGGCTGAAATGGAGATAGACTCTTGAGTAGCAGCATCTTTTTCAGTAGGGAATTTCTGACAACATCTTTAGCAAATTATAAATATCTGAACATATGTAGGAAGATCACCATTCACTGTTGTCCATCCTGTCTTTCAGTAAACTCCCTCCTCCAAAAAGTAACTGTTGTATAGGGTCCTTCTGTCTTTTCTGTCTTAAGTAGTGTCTACTTGAAGCAATATTTGTTCAAAGCAGTTAAGTAAATAATTTTTAATTTAATCCTTTCAAATTTTTGTGAATATGCACAGGTTTTTAAATGAAGTTTTGTTGGTGAAAACAAAATTAATTTGACTGCTTCCTTCTGAAGGTAGCAATATGAAGTATAAAGTTACATCTTGAGTTCAAATTGCTATAAAATATGTTTAAACATTTAAAGTTGTGTGCAGATTGCTCCTGTGGTTTTCACTGAATCACACAAAGCTGTAGGGTACGTGTTACAAGAGAAATGAGTGTAGAATTATATCAGTTGATGATTACAGAGTTCATGTTGTATTGATAAAAGACAATTAACATTTGAAATTACTTATACAAGGAAAAACAAAAATGTGTGCCATATGGTCATTTCAGTTTACGAGAAATTCTGGGATATGACTGTAAACAACACTTTGGACATGGTCTTGCTGTGCAAAGTAGTAGCAAATAACAGAATTTCACAATGCATACCACATTTTCAAGTTTCTTTCAAAAAGTAAATTTGGAGGGCCTTTTCCCAACAAGGCTGTTTTCAGGAAGAAAATTCAACGGAAGTTTAGAATTTATTATGTTGGGATAGAAATTCTTCCCCTAAGTGTATCTGTGAAACTTAAGGGGATAGAGGTTTTATTCCTGTGTCTACTTAAGAGCTGATTTTTAAATTAGTTTGTAAAGCTCATTGTGCTTTCTATTTCAGTAGCAGCATATGGATGGAAGAGAGCTTCCACTGCTGTTGATTTTATTTTGGCACATGCAATTGTGAAGGAGGCAGAAACAAAAAGAAATTTATTCTGGCAGTGAGGGTTAATGAGGTATGGGCATTTCCAGGACAGTTCCACCTGGGTCATCTTTTTCCTCCAATGATTTCACATATGCTTCAGAAATATCTATAAAATAATTGTTGAGAACGTTGGCGGGTGATATCTGAATTAGAAAGAGAAGTAGTCAACTGGTCTCCTGTTCTAGTAAAATGGCATGCATTTTAATAGCAAGAAAGAGAGTAGTATCTTTAAATATAATTATTATGAAAATAAACTGTATTTTTTGATGAAAAAAAGTTCCTTGTGTTTAGATGAGGCTGTAGGGTCTAACATCTTTTTATTGAAAAGCAAGAGTAGGATAAATGGGATTAGAAAGAGAAGCCTACATATGTGGTCATAGTGAGGATAATAATGCAGTGTAAATCTAGTCCTAGTTTCTCATCCTGAAATGTTTGGTGTCAAACTGGAGAAAATACAAGGAAGATAAAAACATAGATTCAGGATTAGGAAAATGTTTTATCATCTTTGGTAATAAGTTTCTTTATAAAACTGATGGCTTATTTCAGGTGATAGATATGTATTTTCTTCTGAGAAAATGGAGATTGCAATAGATGATTTTGCTTAATAAATTTGAGGAGAACTTAATGGTAATGTAGTAGCTAGTTTGGGACAATTACAATTTTGAGAACATGTGCAGGATCACTCTTGAGGAAAAAAGACAGCACAGAAAGAATCGCGTCTTGTTGATGTCACCAGGAGAGCCTTTCTGCTGTGCCTTTTGCAATTGAACTTGTCTGTCTCTCATTGACCTTTTTAGCCATCAGCGCGCTTGTAGCAAGCGTGGGTAGAGCCCTTCCCAAATCTTCGTTCGCGAAGCCTAGCCGTAAATGATGAATGAAATGAATGAATGAATGAACTGTAACAGAGTCCTTACATGTCAGTTTACTACTATATATCTGAATATTCTCAGATTCAGATTTGATGCGTTTTATAGACAGTAAACAAGGGTCTAGGCTCATTACAGAGGTGACAAGGAGAAATCAGGGAGTTTTGGTTTTGTGGGGTTTTTTTTTTCTTTTTTTCTTTTTTAGTGTAAAAGAACTAGTATTAAATCTATGAGTAATTTTATCTGAGGAAATAAGGGAGAGGAGGAGGTTACTGGAAATGGTATAAACTTTAGTTCACCCATGTCTTTCATACTAGAATATAGTCTGATATACCTGTCTCAAGAAAATACAACTGAATGAGATAAGATGCCTACAGTGACAACTAACATGATCCAGGGGATGGAACAGCTGCCATGTGAGAAGGGACTGAAAATGCTGACACTCTTCCATTTTCAAGAAGAGATTACGTAGGTGGGTTGTGGGGATTATGGCTGAGTTCTGCAAAATTCAGAGGGTAGATAACAGAGTGAAAGAGAATGGATATCCACCTACCCATAATAATAGAACTGTGTTTTTTGGGGAATTTAGTAGAAGATTGATTAGAAGCAGTAAGACAGAATTTACTCTTGAATTTTGTGGAAGCAGGCAGTATCTATAGTTTCAAACAACTTAAAAAGTCCATGTACAGTAGGTCTGTAAATTAGTACTAAAAGAGCAAACAGATATTCTGGCTTTAATATACTTAGACATATGAAGAGAATGGACCTCAAAAATTGCCCAGGCTAATATGCCCAGATAGCACCTTCTCTTGACACTGCTGGAGAGTGGTGGCAAAATACATAGACTTTGTATGTCCTAATAAGGCATTTGCTTTATGGTCTTAGACTCAGAAATACATAATGAACAGGAATTGTTCACTACTGTTTAGCCACACTGTAATTTTTCCAGAAAGTCTGATTTGGAGATTCGTGTATCTCACTATATCACAATTATATATTACAATTTTGTATAATTGAAAACTAGGAAGAGAAATGAAAGGCAATGGCAAGCATTTAAGTAAATGCATCTTATAATTTTGGAAAATGACAATATGACTGTTACAGTTGGCAGAGAACACATGTATGCCAGCTCTGTGTGTGTGTGTGTGTGTGTGTGTGTGTGTGTGTGTGTGTGTTGCTGTGGGGCAGGAGACACAAGGATTAGAATTATTTTACAGGATGCCTTCTTATGCTTTGCAGTTCACAGGTGAAGTACATTAGTGGAAAATCCTAGTTACTTTTTCCCTTCTTTTTTGTAAACCTTCCTCTTCAGACATACTGTTCATATTAAGAAGTGTAGCATGTTCGCTGACCTTTTTCAATATCTGTGATCTGATGAAAGTGACTTAAAGGTTGTAGCATCTAAAGATGTATGCATCCTAAAAAATTAGAGGTAAACTACAACTCAGAGAGATCCTACATCATCTCAGGAAGATGACATTTTATTTACTCTTAAGTCCAGCTTTTAAGGTGAAATGGATAAGGTTTTCCTTTAAAATATGAACAGTGTATTGCTTTAAAAATCAAATGTCTCATAAAGAACGAATTTAAATTGCTTTAAAATAATTTGCAATGCACTAATTAAAGATAAGTTTGATACTAAAGACATTTATTAAAATTTTAAGTTAACTGAATGTGATTCTATTAGATTGCTTATTTGCATCTTACTTAGCAGCTCAGTGTTGGTTTTCAGTCATGAGTTATAGACTTCTAAAAACAGTACAGTAAAAAGAAGTGCTTTAGCGACTCATAAGTATAATGGTGTAGATAACATGAGTATGTTAAAAGTAGTTTTTAGATTTATGTGAAAAATGTGAGGGATTTTCCCATATCAGAAAGTCTCTAGAAAACTTTTCTCATATATACTATTTGACAGTAACACAGTAGGAGCTCATTTGGTGTCTTGAAAACCTTGTGACAATTCATGATTGATCTCAATTTAGATAACTGGTAGGTTATGTGTAGACAGTTGAACAGCAGCTAAATAATAAAACCTGATTCTTAATCTTTCTGGATTTTTCATGCATCCAGTGTAGGATATAAAGAAAAAAAAAAAAAAGGAACATTTCTTCTCAAAGCTATATAACTTATATTTACTGCTAAATACTAATAAATGCATTTCCAGTGCTCTTTCAACTTTCTGCTTCATTTTTTTCCTTCTGAATAAATATGAATATGTGACAAGATTTTTAACTAAACTTGCCCATGAATTTGTGTATTTGATTTTGAAGTACAGAAGTTAGAACATGTGAATGAAATTTGTAGATTTTATTTATATGAAAATATTAGAACTTCTAGGCAAATTATTCTCATTTCCCCAAGTGCAGCAGGGTGGCTTGATTTGCTTACCCTTTTAATAGCCAGAAAAGTCCAGCTTTTTTGTCAGGAATGCACCAAACCTTTTCAGTGTGGCATAGAGCAGTATTTTTGTATGGGTTCCTTTCTAATATGTGCACTTGTTTAACTGAGAGTTTATAAATGCCTGTGTTAAAAAATACTTATTTCTGCCACTGAGCGGATCTGCCAAGTCTTTAGATTTGATTTGTGTGTGTGTGTGCGCATTTTTTCTTATCTGTGAGCGCATGGTTCAGTGTCTTGTTGCAAAATACACTTTAACCTTGAGGGAAAACACGCACTACTCTCAGACCCTGAAGATCGAGAGTTTGGATTTCTTTGATGTTAATAGATCTGTCATGTCTTTCCATTTTACAAAGAAAGAATGTGAAGGATCAGTGAAAGTAAAAAAAAGGGTTTCTAACTTAAGAGGACCAGATCTGCACCTCTCAGTTTTGTGTGTCAAATGTGTGGCCCTTAAAATCTTTCTCATATCAACAAGCCAAGTTTTTTCCAATTACATATTAGTATTTTCTTAATGGTATTGCTATTTACTTCTTAGATGCTGAACAGAACGTAAAGCTGCAGCTGCAAATTTTACGTAGAAACTCTTCTACTTGAGCTATTGATATCTTGAAACAGAAAGGTCTACTACTATCTCCTGTGCATAGGTCAATCTCAGAAATAATATTTGTTAGACATCTGACTGTAGGCAAGAGGAGGATCTGTATGGAGACTGTCTTCAAAGGAGTATTGTTTCTTATGTTTTTTTACCACAGTCACCCTAGTACCCGATCCAAGCCTAATTTTTAGGACATAGATTAATAATCCTTACTTAGTCACTAATGTAGTCAAGCACTTCTTGCTGGCTGGGAGAATACTTCTAGGAAAGTGCAGGACAGGTAGTGCACAATTTGAAGGAGAGCTGATGCCTTTCACCATACAGTAGTAGTACAGCCACCAGGATCTCATAAATAAAGACCAATTATTTTAGAAGGCTACTGTCATTTTTTTCCTGGAACTGATTCAGAAAAAAAGAAAGGTAGTATTTCATACCGTATGCTTATGTCATGTATACTCAAATGGTTTGAGATTGACGTTTAAGTAAAGATCTTCAGCTTTGGGAAAAATATTTCAGTGATACTAATTTCTGATTGCAACAACAAAGATTTCTTTCAGATAAATTATGCTACTACTTGTTCTGGAGGGGAAGTTATACTCTGTTTTTTTCCCCTTTAGAATGCAGACATGGTCCAGAAAAGACATGTAACATAGAAATGATTTAAAGGCAAATAAGAAATGAAGTCACAAATGACATTTAACTGTAGATTTTATTTTAGGGTAATTTAAATATCACCACTGTAGTATTTATCTCTAAATGCTCCTAATGTAAAAGCTTTTAAGGGTATGTGGAGAATTTCTCTGGTAGTTAATGCATTTTCCTTTTTCTGACAAAATACCCTGAATTGCACAAAGTCAGCAGAATTTATGGTCTTAAAATAGTGTTGATTCTCTAGTAACCTTCTTGTCACAATCTGAGTACTCAGCCCCAAGTTCTGCATGACCTTCAGGGCAACAGGTGTACTGTCCCTACACCTACGCTACTGGGTGATTTTTCGCTTACAGTCTATGCGCCAGTTTCCTTCAGGCAAAACTGGAGTGCATTCTCACTGGAGAAGAGGGAGATATTTTCTGCTTTGAGAAGGCATCCTTTTTGCTCTGAGGACGTACTCTCATGCTGACCTTGGTGGAACACAGAAGAATTGCCATGTACCTGCAAAGACCAGCAATATGCCATGCCTGAACTTAACCACTCTTATGTTCTGTGGCACCAGAGGGTAATCCTGATTTTTCAGCTGTGCTCTGAGTCTCCTCCCTGTTAGTGAAACAATTCAGATTTCCTGTATCCTTCTTTACCATTTTTACCTCTTCCTGTGCTTTACTTTTCCACTTCAGCTGGTTTTATTCTTTCTCCTGCTAGCTTCCTCACTCCTCTCCGAATGTCAGAAATAAGCACCAGTTTTCATAAATGTCTATGAAATCTGGTACAGAAATGTTGTCAGTCATGCATCACTAAGTAGAAACAAAGCTGGAGCAGCCATGTGGGAATAATAGACTGAAAAATTCACCAAAGAAATTTCATTTAAGTTGCAAACCTCATTAGAGGTCAGTAAAGTAGCATTACAACAAAAGGTTTAAGCAGTAGGCTCTGCTTTCCTCATATGCAAATACGAATGCTTTCTTGCATTTTTTTCTGATTTTTGATATTTCACCTGACCAGAATGTTACCAAAAATCACAAAGATCCTTTTGGTGGTATCTGTGTTGTATGATCAGACAGGCAGTCAAGCATACATTTCTGCTGATCTTTCAGTACTTTCAATGAAAAAAAGGATAAGCTCTAATTAATGGCATAAAAAGAAGCAAAAAAAAATATTTTTTTTCTTCTGCAAAGAATTTTAAGAATTGTCATTTTGCTAAAATGTAATATATTTTCCCAATTTACTAGACTATGGAATCTGTAGAGTTGTTATTATGGTAAAGTTCTGTTTTGTTTTTTTGTAGTTTTTCTTCTCTGCATTCTTTTTTTTTTTTTTTAATATTAATGCAACCCCTGTGTTTCATTGATTCTGTTACCATTTTTCTCATACTTAAGTATTACATCCTTCACACAAACTCTCTGTAAGAAGAATATAGTTCTCAGGGTCCTATCCTAAAAATAGAAAATCTGTATAAACCTAATTGATCGTAGACTTGCTGTTGTTCATTGTCTTAATTAGCCTATTAAATGATTGGCACTTTTCCTTTGGTAAAAAATAATAAAGCTCAGTGCTTTCCTGCTTGATCCCCTAAGACATGCCATTTCAGTTCCTCATGCATTTCTTCATTTGTGGCAGTTGTGCTGTCAAGAGGCATGAATTCAGTGCGCAGCACTCGAACATGAACAGCAGTCGGAAGGGGTTAACCAAGCCCGTTGTTATACTTTCAGACAAACTGCATCTTATGTGTGTATCCTCACTGAAAAATGAGAGACAATACCAAGCTGACTGTAGCTAAGTAATGCTGGATAATGAACCATGTAGCTGAGTTCATTGTAGAGATCTGACTGGATTTTTTAACAATTAATTTTCATTGCTCATGGGTTTGTGTAGGTCTTTTTTTGTGGATATGTATTTCAATAAAAGTATTTTGTGTGCATAATGGTTAATATTTTGCTTTGATAATACCAGATTGGACACTGACCTGTCCATGTTCTGAATTATAATTTTGAGCCTGTGTGCCAAATTCAGAGACTGAAAATTTTTTTCTAGTAATTTTGGTCAGCTAGCACTGTATCAGTTAATACTCTATCAGCTAATATTGTGTGAGCTGGTACTGCTCAAACAACTCTTTAGCTTATACTGAACAGCTAGAACTGAATCGAAATAGTGATCTCTTGAAAACTACATCATTGGCAGTGGCTGATTTCTCAGGCTTATATGACAGAGTTGGCAATTTTATTTCAAGCAAGGTATCTAAGATATTAGGAAAAATTTCTTCACCAAAAGGGTTATCAAGCACTGTAACAGGCTGTCCAGGGAAGTGGTTGGGTCATCATCCTTAGGGGTATTTAAATGATGTGTAGATATGACACTTAGGAATATAATTTGTGGTGTACTTGGCAGGGTTGGGTTAAGTTTTAGACTCAGTGTTCTTACTGTGTTTTCCAACCTAAATTATTCTATGATTCTATCCTAGAAGCTTCTTGTAAATAAAGCAGTTCATGAGTTTTGGAGACTTCTTGCTAAAATTCTAATGACTGTTCCATTAACCTATGTCTGAATATTCACAGTAACCTTTCTTTGAATTTCCTCGGGGATTCATTTGTATGTACTTCAGATTAACATTCATCCTTAGGTTCATTAGGGAAATAAAAGGAAAATAGAGAATTCCTTATATTTGTTTCTTTAAGGAAGATATGTTACCAGAATTGTGTTCAAGATAGTGTTTCAAGGGACCTGGGCAGGATAGAGAAAAGGGACTGACGGGAACCTCATGAGATTCAAGAAAGGGAAGTGGCAAGCCCTGCATGTGGGGAGGAGCAACTCCTTGCACGTTGGAGTCTGACTAGCTGGAAAAACAGCCTGACAGAAAAGGTCCTAGGAGTTCTGGTTGACAAAAAGTTGATCATAAATCAGTGGTGTGATCTTGTGGCAAAGAAGGCCAATATCTTCCAGGAACAAGATGTTCCCTCTCTATTACTCAGCACCGGTAAGGTGCATCTGGACTGCTGGGTCCAGTGTTAGGCTTCTCAGTACAAAGACATGGACATGCGGGAGGCCCACAAAGGCAGTGATGGATTTGAAACATTGTTCATGCAGAGAGATTTTGAGAGCAGGGGCTGTTTAGCCTGATAAGAGAAGGCTGAGTCAGATCTTATCCATGAATATATAAATACCTCATGGTAGGCTGTGAAGATGTGGGAGCCACATCAACCAGGCTTCTCAGAGATGCCTGGCTGACAGCACAAGAGGCACATGAATCTCTGTTAAAACATAAGAAATTATTATAATTATTATTGTTGTTATTACTACTCTTATTCCTATTCACTTGTATTCACTACAAGACTGACTGAGCACTGGAGTAGATTGTCAAGAGTGTTTGTGGACTCCATTCGTGGTGATATTTAAAACTGAACAAAGCATGGCTCCAGGCAAGCTTCTGTAGCTGCCCCAGGTCTCAACACTCTCCAGATGTGAGTGCCAGCTTCAGTGGATCGAAGGTTCTGTGAAAATTGGTAGCTAAATTTCAATGTGCTCCTAATAATTTTCACATTGTATTTCAACTGTTGACTATGGAAGTAAAGTACTATTAAGCCTACTAATTTTATTGAAATAGGGATAAGAATGTGATACCTTATACGATCAAAAAACTACTATATTTCCTTAACACAACAAAAAATGAGAGAAAAAATAGCAGTTTAATAATAGGTTGGATTTCTTTTGCATAAAAAAATGAACATCACAGTATTCACAATGGAAAGCAAACCCAAAACTTGAAGGTGTTAACATAACTATATGCAATCATTAAGAGAAAAAATAAGTAGGAGAGAGATAACATGGAAAACTGTAGTCTTCCCTTTCAAACATGGCAGTTTTATGGCACTTACAATATAGCAAAGAACTGCATAATTGAGGTCTAAGGATCATAGTATTTAAAGAAATGATCTCTCTTTTCCTAAATACACCTTCACTTGTTTATGTAATAAAAGTCTTTCAGTATGTGGGTGAAATCCTGCACAACTTAAATCAGTTGGAAAAATCCTAATAAAATTACAGAGTCCGAGGACTTACACCTTCCTCTGAATTCACACTGTGTGAAACATGTCATCAGATTTCCAAAGGCAGGGAGTAAATCATTGACAAAATAATTTGGTACACTTAAAATAACAGCTATAAAAGCTAAGTAGGTATCAGTTAAAAAGTAAGACACACTGCATGCTCAGTACATATCAGTACAAAGTTTTAACCAGACTACTGAAATTCCATTTAATCAAAATCCATACTATTTGAAGAGTGCCTTTAGTGTTTTACTTTCTGAAGTATATGTGTTGTAAACCTATAGATTAAAAAGTTGGTATCATTTGCTACTTTACTGAAGTAAATATACTATGAGTTTAATGAATTCAAATTTTTAATGCACAGAATACATTTTTTTTTAGTTGTTTGGACTTGTTCTAATGATGGAAAAAATGTGTATATTTTTATATTTGAGTATATATTTTCCTACTGAATGTCAGGCAGAACAAACTTTTCATTTCAAACCAGGTTTATTTTAAATCCTGAATTGATTTTCATTAATATGTCAATATTTTTTACTTCCTTGATTTTCTAATGAAGTTTCTGACACAAGAAAGAGTAATATTTAAAGATGGGTGACTGTACCCAATTATTTAGTTGTACAGCATTCTGTTGTAAAAATTGCTTAAAATAAGTTGAAGGAGAGCTCTAAGGTTGTATTCTTTACGGGCTTTATGTATCAAGAAGCACAATCAGCAGGTCAAAGGAGGTGATTTTCACCTTCCACTGTGTTCTTGTGAGACCCCACCTGGAGTACTCTGTCCAACGCAGTGTCCCCCAGCATAAGAATAACATTGTCCTATTGGAGCAAGTCCAGAGGAGGGCCACGAAGATGGTCAAAGTGCTGGGGCAGCCCTCTTACACAGACAGACTGAAAGTGTTGGGGTTGTTCTGCCTGGAAAAGGGAAGGTTGCAGAGAGACCTTAGACCTGCCTTGGAGTAGCTAAAGGAGGGGGGCTATAAGAAGGCTGGAGAGGGAGGTTTTACAACAACATGTAGTGACAGGACAATGGAGAATGGCTTTCAACTGAAAGAGAGTAGAATTAGATTAGATCTTAGGAAGAAATTCTGTACTGTAAAGGGTGGCGAGTCACTGGAACAAGTCACCCAGAGAAGTTCTGGATATGGCATCCCTGTAAGTGTTCAGTGCCAGGTCACATGGGGCTTTGTGCAACCTGGTGGAAGGTGTCCCTGCCTGTGGCAGGAGGATTGGAAGTAGGTGATATTTGAGGTCCTTTCCAACCCAAACCATGCTGTGATTTTACGTTTACATCAAAGTTATATAATTAATAGTCATAAAATGGTTAGATTTTTCAACTGTTTTCTCTTAGGTTGAATTTCTAGTTTGTTTTCAGAACTGAATGAGAAGACCAGTGATGACTGAAGCTTTGTAATACAAGACGTTATCTCTCTCACTGGTTAGAAATAATAAAAGCACACCACAATACATCTTGGCCATTAACGGCTGACCTCTAGTGAGCAGTGAAGCCATGTAATTTAATAATTCCATTTGTGAAGAGACTAAGTAATTATAAGAAACAGAATTTAAGTACAGTAAAATGATAGGAAGCTGCTTAATGATGTGAAAACAGTTATAAAATGGAAACCCCTTCTATTGATCCCTCTGGGCTGGTATTTTACTGTGCCATAAGGAACTTGAGGGCTGATCACAAAAAAAAGGTTAATATTTGTGCCTTCTTTTTGAGTGGCAGAATTCCATAGGTAAAATAATAGTGTGCCACAAGAATGAAACTGTTCTCTTGCATTTAGTTATTCATCAATGAAATGTCACATACACAGATGGGGAAAAAAAGGTAAATGTAGATAGTTCAGAATAACTGAAGTGACAGATTGGATGACAAAAGATTTGAAGGCCTCAACTATTCCTTCTGCTGAAAATAGTAATCCTGTGGTGTTCACTAGAATACAAAGCCATCTTTGAATAGAAACTTAGGTTGAATGGTGTGATGTTTCCTAAATCATGATTAATCAGATACTGCTTCTACCTCAGGGTTTACTTAAAAATAAATTAAGGAAAAAAAAAGGGCACATGCATCTTTGTGTTCATCTGATAATGTGGTATCCAGAGTACGAAACAAAGTGTTTCTCTAAAATTTTTGTAATTACAAAAGAGAAAGAATGATCTGCACTAAAATTCTGGATTTGAGTGAAGAATCCTTCTGGTAAATAATTCAATTTCAAGGCTTAAGCTCAAATGCTGTGAAAAAGTCTCAGAAATGCATGATGATAAGCAAATAGTCAAATTAAGTTAGAAATGCAGATTTTACAGATGCATAAGTTTAAGCAAATCAAGATGTATGGTATCTGTTACAACCTTTTTTTGAGATGTAACATACTTATACTGAGGTATATATGCAAGGGTTGTGTATGTTAATTACTTTTGACTAAAGAACACAGCTCAAATGCAGATTAGATATGATATTTAACATCCATTTGTATACTAAATGAATGCTAAAATCATATTTATTAGGTTCATAATTTAGGAACTTTTTTCCTTAGGAATGACAAGGCTTGTGACAAGTGGAAAGACAGTTTAATATTATATTGCATATGTATTTAATACAGTTGTTATTTCTGTGGAAGCATGCAAATTATAAAAATGGTCGTGTACCTCTTGTAGTTATAGCAGTCTTACAAATATAAGTGGCATCAATTACTCTCTGCAATAGTGAAACTCTCTTAATACAGGCAAATTTGTGTACGTGTAATAGAAACCACAAGATTTCCTGCAGTTTTATTTTCTAGCTTACCTCATGGAGTGGGAGTCTCAGTATAGATGGTATTCTAGAATAACTGTCTTCAAAGAGCATTTGCGTTATTTAATATTCAAAGTACGTGAAATTTGTTTCTTTTGAAAGGCATTTATCTTACTGTAATATAAAAAGATCTTATCAAAGTAGTAGTTAGAAATCAATAAGTAAAATATATTTTCTGTTGCAATACATATACTTTTCAAGTGTTATCCTCCTGACATCCGCTACAGTTACTTTTTCTATATACAGAATAGGATTAAATGAATTATAAATGAAGCATTGTGATTAAAATCTAATCTGAATGTTGAAAATATTTAAAAGAAGTATCCAGCAAATAAATACAGTGATGAAACTTGTGAAATATTGTAATATCATAGCAGACTGTCTTTTAGTCACATCAAAGTATATACACTTCATATTGTTTTTGAGTTTATTCAAAAGTTTGATACAGCTTCTGCCATTACTTTTAATCCCTTGTTTTCCTTTTGTTGACATTAGGACAAAATGCCTAAGAAATAGCTTCTCCCTGCAAATATGTTTTAGCAACCTCCAAATGCAGCTGTTCAGCATCTGTCTTCCAGGCACAGAGTGGTACTGGTTCCACTTTTCATAAAGAAATTGAGGGATCCATTTACCATTTGTGTTGATTGAACTGTTGATTGGACGTGAAATTACTGTTCCAGCTTAATAAATAAATTAGTTCATAGATATTCTGGAAGGCCCAAAAAATGCAAGAATGTGACAGAATAATGTTTATAAATACTACCGTAACTAAAACTTTAGTAAGTATGAAATAAGACATATTACTTCTTGGCGGTTTATCAGCAACCTATTTTATATTTTAGGCATGCAGTAATAAAATTACAAATAATAATGCAACTGGTAATATAAAATATTATATTTGCATAGTAAAACAGGTTATAATAATTGTAGTTATACAAAAATTCTTGGTAGGTACTGTCTTTTATAGAATAGTTCTGTTTTTGTTTCACTAAATCAGTTAATCTACCATCAGGTCATGCAAACACTTGTTTCCACTCTAACAGTGGCATTAGTATGACTTCTCTTGACAGCATTTCACTTATTGCAGCCTGAAGCATAATTTTTTGTGCATTCAGTCATTATTTTCTTTTGCCTCTGTGCCAGTTCCCCCCTGCCTTTAACACACTGTCTCATTGTCTGAATACTCACGTAAGTGATTTTTCTCCTTTTGCCATATTGTGGAGTAGGTGTGTCAATGCTACAACACATCACATAATGAAAAGGAGGTCAACTAGTGATACCAGATGATACAAGCAGCATTTTCTTTGTTCTCCATCATTTGTTTTACTTCCTTGCATTTGAGATGTGACAACTGTAACTGTCTTCACTTAATTATAATTATAATTATTAATTATTAATTATTAATTCACTTAATTATTAATTCACTTAATTATTTATCTTTGTGTTTCTGCCCGACAACATCTTTTGGATCAGTGGCAGTTGGAGGAACAACCTTGATGGTTGAAACTTGGATGTCTTCCCTACACTGAAAGTGGCATGCATTCCTTAGTTCTGTGGTTTTGGAGACCATATATTGCCATGTGTTAAGAACATTTTGCAGCCTGCAGATCAAGCTACTGTTTCTGTTCCTTTGTTTTCAGCTGGGTTACCAATCTGCTAAAATCCTGTTGGTCAAGATCCCCTGAGAGACCGAGTAAGGACCAGAACAATACCTATTGATAAAGGCGCTTAGCAGAAACACAATGCTTATGTAGAACACCTGACCCATAAATGCTCCTTTCTCACACATATCCTTTGTCAAGGCTGCCCTTATCAATAGCAAATGAATATAAGCAAGCAAAATTTTTACTATCTAGAGACACCTATATAATAGCACTTTGAACAGAACTACATTAAGTACATATATCTTGAGAAAAAATAATGACACAGAGAGAATTCAGGATTTATTCTATGGGTTTTATTTATTAAATTGATGCAGGATTTTTAGATAAAGACAGTTAATTTACTTGCCTGAAATATATATTAGTTTAATTCCTCTAAAACTATTTTTCCTTTTTTTTTTCTTCCATTATTTATATCTTTTTCTTACACATATTTTTTTTTTTGACGTGGCATGAGTATCTACTCCATTAGGTCTATATTTTTGTAAAAGAGTCTGATTCTTAAATTTAGGGGATTTTATGAGGAATTTTGTAATATGGAATTTCCATAAGTTTGTTAACGTCCAGTTTCAGCTCTTCTTTGGGATGATTTATTTGGTTTGAAATATCAGTATGTTTTGTCTGAAGAAAATAGGAGGAAAAGCATCCTGATGTCAACCTAGCTTTTGTGGTATTCCAGTATAAAATTTTTTTGTACATTCTCATAGCATTTTCCAAGAAGCAATAGTTAGAAGCAACATTAGGCTATGCTTATCACTATGTCTGCTATGTATACAAGCCAGGTAGCTGGGAATGGTTGATTATATTTTGAACAAACTAATTTGTTCTTAAATGAATATTCAGTTTTGCACACAAGCCAGCCTTCTGTTGCATTGTACAATACAAATTGTATCGTAGTGAGTTAGTTCCAAGCATATCAGCTGGACAAAATGGTATCACGCATAATTGCTAACCATGGTTCTTACTTTTCACTTTACTATTCTAAGCAAATGGTTCTAGGGCCAAAGCTGCAAACAATGAAGATGTCATTAAGAATTGTTCATGTACATACAAAGGAAGAATTGAGTCTTTAATTTAAAAAGTTTGGGAAGTACAAAATGAAAAATTTTCTTTATTTTAATTATTCTTTCACTTCTTATTCATAGACTCATAGTTAAGGTTTTTTGTTTGTTTGTTTGTTTTTTTCTTCTATTTTTTTTTTCTTTTTCAACCAGTTGTAAATATTTTTAAATATTCAGTGTAGACTGGTCAGAGGATGTCAAATATATTTTGCCTCGTGTGCTGTTCCTGAAAGAGTGCGCACATTAAAGAAAGCACTTTGTTGTTTTTTTCTTCCCAAAATGAATATTTTTGCTCTTGAGATATAGAAAATTAGTGGTGTTTTAGTAATTTTAACGTTTTAATACAATCCATGACACTGAAATTTTGCAAAATGTATTATTAGTGTGATGCCCCTCTCCTGTTTGCTGTGTTTTTCTCTGTTTTTCTGTATTAAAATATTTGAGCATTGAATTGTATGTTTTACTACAATTTTGCTTTAAGCCACTGTTAAAAATTATCTGTGATAGGAGACTTCTACCAGGTTAATAAGATACACTGTCCTACTCATTCGTACTTACTCTAAAATACTGGATTTTAATTTTGTAGACCTGAAACGAACTTTAAATCTTGGTAAGTTGTATTGTTATGCTTAGGCGTGGTGGGATAATCTTGACTGACTAATGGCTGCCCACTCAGCTGCTCTGTCATTCTCCCTTCTCAGGCACAAAAAGATCATTTCAGTCAGGCCTTGGAAGAAAAGTATCTGAGGTATTTACTCAATTTGAAGCACTGATTATTTTTCTAAGATTTTAGAATCCAGTGGCTATTATTTGTCAATATCAAATCTTAACCTTAAATTTAGTTTTAGTATTGCAGTATCATGTCTGTGCCTGAAGCTCCCATGCTAAAGAATGTGCACTCTAGAGAATGAAAGGAAGGTGTTTCAGAACAGTAGGTGACTGTTTCGATCACATAAAAGATAGCTTTTACCAGAGCAGTCACCATTTGAGGGCCATGCACTAATAATTTTATGTGAAAGGCCTAATTTTCCCCCGTGCTGCATCTCAAAAAATGTTTCCATAAGTGTGCTTCACGTTTTTTAAGAAAATTTTCTGAGATTAATTTTATGTTTGTTACTTTTGTAATTTGTGTGGCACAGTCATCCTAAAACGCCAAAAAATGTCAGTACTCAACACTTGAAGCTTTTGTCAAAACATAAGTACACCAACTGATCATAGTTTTGGGTCTAAAACATCCTTTCAGTGACTTATTGAGGGTTTGAAATGGCAACAAAAATTAGGGAAATTCAAAGGAGGTAAAGAAACTTCAACTGACTTTTTAAAAGCTAACTGATGATATAATAGATATAACATTATTAAAGTAGTAGATAATATTTGCACAAAAACTATATAAAACTTTAACTCCAGAATATTTCAGTTATTTCCCTGCCATAATGCAGTGTTAGGAATAGTTCAGCTTATGGATGCAGTCACATGACCCTGGTGATGCATTTATGCAATTATGTTTGCAATTACACAAGTACAGCAGTGAAACTGGTCTTTTTAAAATTAATTTGTTTGTTTGTTTGTTTGTTTGTTTGTTTTGTGTGGGGAGAGCGTTGAAACTGGCTGTAAGGCTCGCACTGATAACGGAGCCAGCATTAGTGTCTGCTGTGTCAGGGGAGGTTTAAGTTAATTATTAGGGAAAGGTTCATCCCCAGAGGGTGGCTGGGCACTGGAATAGTCCCATCGGGGCAGTAGCCTTGTCCCCAAGCCTGACAGTGCTCAAGGAATGTTTGAACAGTGTTCTTGGGAACATGGTGAGATTGTTGGGTTGTCCTGTACAGGGCCAGAAGTTGAACTCCAGTGTTCTTCATGGGTCCCTTTCAGCTCAGGATATTCTGTAATTTAGTGATATCACTATTAAATTTGGGTTTACAGACACTTTGTAGATGCTTTGTCTAGGCACTGAAAATCTCTTGGGTTATAATGAAGTGCTAAGCACATCTACGCCTTTCAACTTCTTTTAATTTTCAAGGAATCATGGAAACATAGAATGGTTTGTTTACAATAAACCTTTAAAGATCATCTAGTCCAGCCCTCTCAATGAAGGGAAGGTACATCTTCCACCAGACCGGGGTTGTTCTCAGAGCCCCATCCAACTTGGCATTGAACACTTCCAGGGATGGGGTATCCACAACTTCTCTGGGCAACTTTGGCAGTGTTTCACCACCCTCACAGTGGCTTCCACTTGATGCTGAAGGCCCAAAAAGCCTGGAAAAACTGCTTAGAGACGAGTTTTTGGTCTTATAAGCAGCAGGTATTTATTGTCGCGCGCGGGAAAGCCTCTGGCTATTGCCAGGAAAAAGGCTTCCAA
>JAWWES010000094.1:42854789-42875449 GCA_035583135.1 Lophotriccus pileatus
TTTTCTGTGACTTAGGAACAGGAGAAGGAGAGGTGGAGGGAATGGGCCTATGCTAGATGCTAGAAAAATAAGGGTTTTGATTTGGGGTCTCTTTCCTTACTTCAATGCCATTGACTCTAACTCTTGGAATGTGGACATCTAGCCAGTTTCTTATTCTTTTAATAGCCCATCTGTCAAACCCATACCTTGACAATTTTATGTTAAGAATATTGTGGAGGACTCTGTCAAAGGCCTTACATAAGTCTAGGTACATGACAAGTTGCTCTTCCCTTGTCCACTGACACAGGTACTCCATTGTAGAAGGTCATCAAATGGGTTTGGCAGTGTTTGTTCTTGATGTAGCCTTGTTGTCTCTCTCTGATTATCTCCCTGCCTCCTTCTGTTATGACATGTCTTCCAGGAAGATCTTTTCCATGATCCACTGGGCGTGGTGGTGAAACTGGCCAGTGATGCCCAGGGTCCTCCTTTTTACCATTTTGAAAAATGGGTATGATGTTTTCCTTTTTCCATTGGAATTCATGTGGAATTCACCTTACTGTCACAATTTTTCAAATATGATGTTGAGTGGCTTTCTTTCCCTTAGGATCTTGTCATGTGTCTGGCTGTGTCCCATGGGTCGCTCAGTACTTCTAACGTGAACTTGTTCTCATATAATTTTCTTTATTTTCACTTCTAGCACTCAGGATTGTTGCAATCCTTGGGAATAAAAAAATTAGCTTTTTACAACCACCCTTCATTTATTTCCTTTGTGAAACAATGCACATTATTAGGTTTTTTTCAATGAAAGATATAAAACTTTCCCTAAGAAATTCTGTATTCTTTCAAAGAATTCACAATGCAATGTTTAATCTCAGCTTCTTTGATGTTCTTCATTTTGTTGCATTTTTTTAATCTTAGGCAACAATATTAAAATTAATCTGTATTATGAAAATAATACAACCAACACTAAAATCTGCAATAAAGCTTTGCTATTTATATGTATGTATTTTGTTATTTCAGTCAGCACTGAAGTTCATGTTTCCATTTAGAAAGCATAGTAGCTATTTAAAGTTTTACTATCAGAAAACCAGTGTAGAACAAAAAAGATAAGTGTGTTAGGAATTTTTGCAGGCCAGTGGGTCTGTCTTTCTTGCATGTTTAAGAAAAAAAGGCCTTTAGCAATATTTTGTTTCAAGTGAAAGCTGGAGTTACCTGTAGTATAAATAGAGTCAAGTATTGCATCTCTGTCTTTTTCCCTCTCTATTTTTTTATGTTGGTGGGTTTTTTTGAACTTCTCTTACTTCCTGGTAACTGCATAAGCCTAATCTTCATAGTAAAAGATGTTTTGGGGATGTAGTCTGATTAGTATTTGCAAAGTGTACCTTTGCGTTTAACTGAATGCTTTGTCTTCTTACTTTAGGAGATGTAATTGCAGAAAAAACATTTCATACAGCCTAAAATGTATTCTTACATTTAATAGTCATTCCCTTTATGTGAAAAATAATCAGAAAATAGTTTACATCAGTTGACTGAATATTACATGTAATCCCTGAGCCGTTGGTGTGCTCTTCTGGCACATAGGGCATAGGAAGTGTGGCAACCTCTTCAAACAGTAGTCTTAATTTTATATTAAAACAGCATCTCCTAATGACTTCCTCTTCTGTTTTCTTCTTTGTAAGAAGGCAATTAAAGTTGACCTTCAAAGAATGTGTGATCTTAATGCTTTTTGTGTATATTCTCCAGAGTTTCTGTGATAAATAAAGGGAATTCAGGGGAATGGATTCTGAAAGCCACTTTGTACAATTTTTTTTTAATAAGTTATGTCAAATATTTTTGAGAAGTAAGGATCTGGGAAGCACTTTGTCTTATATTATTTGAAATATGTAATTTCAATAATTCTCATTCCTTGTTTTAAACATATTTTAAAGTTCTTTAGAAATAAAAATATTTTCCATTCTTCTCTAAAAACTTAAACCAAAGGTAAAGCTATTATTCTTGTAAATGTCATGGAATATTGTGGTAAATTGATTTTATTTTTTTCTCCAAAAGAGATTTTGGAAATATGCCTTTTATGTGTGTGTGTATTTGTGTGTCTGTGTATCTGTGAAAATTTTCACCTCTTGGAAAAAAAAAATTGCATTGAGCATTTACAAAAATATGCAGAGCTTAAACCAGTCTCTGATTAGTAGAAATGTTACTTAATGTCAGCTTCTGGTCTTTCTGTCTTGCTTCAAGTTCATTTTTACTATGTATTCAGAGAATATTAAAAGATTAAATATTGCTTAACATCTGGCTTCCGGTTCTTGATAAGAAATTTAAAAAAAAATAGTTAATTCAAATATCCCAAGAATCAACTCCATCCTTACACTGTCCAAGTAAAATTCCCAGTTTCCTTAGTTTAGAATTTCACTGTTGTAGTGCATTTTGGTTACCACTGAGTCTTTTAATCTAAAATCCATCATGCAGCTTTTGTTATCATTTCTTTATACCTATGTAATCCCTCCTTTGTACATTATTAAAAAAACCCAAAGCAAACCAACATTCATGAATACTTGTATTGGTAAGGCTCCTTCGCACAAATGATAAAGTTTTTGACCTGGTGATTCTGTGGAGAGCTTGTTTGTGTTCATTTTGCTTCAAAGCCTTTTCTGTTCTGCCAAGGACTGTGTAAGAGGATGCAGGTTAGCAGGCTTATTAAGTGATTTTTAATGTGTACACTCTGTTTCTATATCATGAAAAGAATATTTTTCACCTTCTGCTTATTCCATGTATTTTCACATCTTTGTTTTATCATCCCAGCTGTAGAAATTTTTTGTCTTGTAAATTTCAGTTCTAGGTATAACCTTTAAGAGCTTAGACTGGTAAAGCACTACAGAGGTTGTTTTGAAGTATTTGAAATAAAGGTAACTAAGTAACTTGAGGAGTAACTACTCCTAGAGTTTACTTATAGTATACAAAATTCTTTTTTTCTGATTCAGGAACATGTGCTTTGCAAAGATACTTATGGCAGTCTTAACACATACATATTAATTGTCCTCAGAACACAGAAAAATTCTCTGAATGAAAACCCTCTTGTGAGTGTTTTGAATGAAGTTACTATTCATAAGGGCTCTTCACTCTCACTGCAATTCCTAAGCCTTGAGTCAAAACACAGTGTAAAAATAATGTATGGTTTACATAATGTATCTTCTTCTGAAGATAATTTTTTTATGCAAGCCAGTGAAAAATTTCCTAACACATACGTGAAAATTATAGTCAAAGTCCTAGTAAGTATTGGGAATGTTGTAAATTGTATTTGCAAAATTTGTGGGTAGTCTGACAAGGATGACAAGTATTTCCATGAAGAAAGAGAAACATTTTATAATGGCTAAAATTGTATCAATGTTTTAAGGTCTCAGCGTCATTGGAAAAAAACCTTTAGTTCAGCTGAAATCAGTCACTCGTAGTTGTGTCCATTTTTATTAGATCCAACAGGGAGAGGAGCAACAGACTTGAGATCACAAGTGTAGTATTCTTTGCACAATTCTCATGTTTCTAATCACATGTGCCAACTATATGTTATTTTCTTCCAGAAATGATGTCTCACATATTTGAGGAAAGATCATGGCATTAAGCAAAAATGGATCTGTATATGGAGTCAGGGAAGGAGCATCTGTCTCGATGCATCCATCACCATCCAAGTCCAACATGTGAGAAGGATCTTACAGTGACTACAAGTCAGCTAGTACCCAGTACCTTAAGTACTGCCCAGATGCTGGAGTTCCTAAATGACTTTTGACCAGGCTCATACTTTCCAAGGCAACTGCTTTTGAAGTTTCATAGTCTTTCTAAAGTAGTATTATAGTAATTTTTCTTTGGACAGAAGAGCTTTGTAGCTAGTGTTTTCTTCTCAAGGCATCACACATCCTTATTGAAGTTACTTACATTTTAACACTGACTGCTCAACTCCAGTAGTATCGCTGATGCAATGGGTAGTGTCTTTTGGTGAGATGTAAGAAAAACTCATACTTGTAGAGAGTAGTTACTGTCTGCTAGAAAATGCCATGTAAGGCTTTGGGCAATTTAAGAGGAGTAGTGAGGTCAGGTACTTCTCTCATGAGAACTCATGTGACTATACGTGATCAAGTGCTGAGCAGCTGCAGATTTCTGCCATCCTTTCAAAATGCCACACACATGAGAAAGAAAATCACTGTAGTTCTGGCAGTGTGGTAACTAGTAACACCGTATTATCTGTGCCCAGACACTGGGTGTCAATAATGGAACTTCTCATCCAGAAACCTTTATCGTAAGTAATTAAGGATTAAATGAATTCTTCATTTTTCATACTGAATTGGGACCTGGGAGGAACCATCAGTCTTTCTAATTTTTTTTTTTAGGGATGGTGAAATTGTTGAACACAAACTGTCGGAGAAGGGTTTATGCATATCTTTTTGGTGTCAAGGACACAAGTTCAAATATTTCCTTCAAATACTTTTAGGATCTGGATAAGCTGCTTGATAGCTTTTTGCTGTATTTCAGACAGTAGTTCGGTTATATCTGCACATATACAATGATGAAGAAAATGAGCATCCAACTCAATAAGAAGTAAGGGGAGAATTAACTGCCTACTTTTTATATGATGTATATGAAGTGGCAACACAAATTTGACAGACTGAGAGATAGGTTAATGTATTCTGCAGACCGAGAACAGTTTTCCTCTCTCGTATATTTTCTACAAACTATCGACCTCCCTCTTTTTTCCTAAGACACTAATTTTGCTATTTATTTACTTATTTATTTATTTGAATGTGTGAGATTTCTCAGTGGTAAGATAAGTGATGATTACAACTGATTGGTGTATCTGTGCTCTACAAGTTGTGGGATGGAGGAGGCTGATGAGCCTTGAGTCTCAGTGTGAGGTGTTGAGATGTTAGATATTTGAATTTGAGTGGTGGTACAGGAGATAGAGACTATCATGTTATCCTCATATGGACCAACAGTGCCCATAAATGGACTACAGGACTGACCCACAGTGTGTCTGGGCCAACAGTCTCTCTATTGCTGAGACCGACTGTGCCTTAAAAATAATATGTGTAACTCTATAGGAAGCAGAGTGTGAAACTTCATTAGATGACATACCAAAAGGGCACAAAGATAATACTTCTTCTGGGTCTCATCATGAGCGTATATTGTTTTAATTACATTAAAAAAACCAAAATCCCTAAAACAGCTGTTGTGCTATTTAAGAAGTGATGGCTGTGAAGACTATTTTTGAAGGGGAACATGAAGCTTGATTATTCTTCTGATGAAAGTGACAGTAGGTAAACATAAGAATTAAGCATGTTTTATCATTGTATTGATTACATTATGTGTTAGCTGAAATTTGATGTGAGAATGTAGATAGTTAAAAGCCTGTTTCCTGTTGCTAGGAAAAAAAGGATCAATTTTTTCCTTGAGAAATCTTGTCGGTTTGCATTAACTTCCATTTTTAGTGGTTCTGGTGTTATATTTGCAGGTGATAATGAAGGCAGAGTCATATAAAACAAAAAATCTGACCAAAATGTTAACATCTTGATGTAAACATTGCAGTATTTTACTGATAAAACGCTCTTCACATATGTGTATGAGAAGAATTTTCTTAATTGTTGGAACACAAGGTTCAGTCTTCTTAAATAAGTAGCCCTATTTCCTGTCCATGGAAACTGCTCCTGGTTGAAGCGTTACTGTATTCCTGACATCTTGTAGCTCAGTAGTATTATTCAGTTCCTGTACATTTAACTTGGAAAAAACTCCATATCAAAGGAAACTCATAGCACTCTAAGAGTAAGGAAAAATTGATTCATTAATAATTAAATTCTTTTATAAAAATCATATACCTATGTATATATTTCTCTTAGATCAGAATATTTTTATACTTTCTCTAAGTGGGTGGGGTTTTTGAGTTGTGTTATTGGGAAGAGCTCTATTGAAATTTTTGACTTGTATATGTTTCTGTCAATGTGTAAGAGAGAGATCAAGAAAAGAGGGGAAAGAGATCTTGCGGACAGTTTCAGTTGCATGGGGGTTTGCGTATAAAGATTGAGGGATTTTTGAGGAGGGGCTTATGTATTCTTCTAGGCTCCACTTGCCAATTTCTTAGCTTCTTTTTTAAATTTATTTTTGAAAAACTTAATAAGCAGCTTGGTGAAGACATATAGAAGCTAAGGAAATAAAACATCATTTGACTTTTTAACACAGAAACTAATGGCTTTTATATCAGAAATTGCATCAGAAGTTAATAAGGCCCATTTAGCCACACGTGGTAATAGTGAAGTTTAATTAGAAAATAAAGATAGGGATTGTTGGTAAAATAATAAAATAACATTCTTAGCTAAGCGTGTAAAGTTTCACTGATGACAACTGTAAGTTCAAAATAGCAATTAATTTTAACAGGTATCTTCAAAAAATATATAGTATGTGGAATTATGTAACATTTTTGTATATTGGAATTTGAGCCTAAGACTTTGCAAAGATTTGTACTGTGTTATTAAACTCTAGCTGATTCATAAACGCTGGTTTTACTTCTTGAATTTTGAACAGTCTGTGATATTCTTAATAGAACCAGAGCTAGATCATACCAGCTGTGGACAGTGATTAATGCAGTGCACAAGGAAAGCATAGCATGCATGAAAGGAGAGCATAACAAGGACAAAGGCAGACACAATGATGGTTGTAATGAAACTGGATTCCCACGAGGGGTAGCATCATAATGTTACTTTTCTCTCTCTTTTTTTTGTTTAATTTGAATTTGGTATTGGTCATGACTGTTTATTTTCCAGATTATGTTTACTCTCAAGTGAGTCAACTAACTTACTTGAGAAGGCAGTGCACTTTATAGAGGTTGTGGGCAAAGGTTTAAAAGTAACAGTAGGTTCCCACTCTTAAAGTGATGTTCATGTTTTTATTTACTGTCATGTAGTATTACATACTATTACATTATATTGATTCTAGTGGGCCAGGTGCTCTTCATTAAAATCATATTTTTAATCACATCTTTTTATTGTTTTTAATTCTGATGGAGTGCTGAATTTGGTCCATCCTTACTTCATCCTAAATGTTTTAAAGTAAAATGCAAATCAGGTGTTGCATCCAATATAATATTAAGACTTGATTACAGAACTGGTGAAAGCTCACTCCTGTTATCAGGAAATAATAAAACAATGAATCAGTATGAATTAACATTTTCACAGAAATTACATTATTCTGTGTAGCACAATGACAGTCTGTGTTTTTTCACTAGAAATTACAGCTGTGAATACTTACAGCAGAAAAGTATGGTAGCAAGAAGTTGCTGAGTGTTTCTATTTGAATAGTCATTCTCACTCTGTCTTTATTTTGAGGAAATTTATTATAATTACTGTCTTTTCTATCCACTGGTGGAAGATATGAAAATAAAAAAAAAACAAAAAAACAGCAAGAAAAAACTCAACAAAACCCATTAGTGGTAGGAATGAGTTGAATCAAGACATTCTACAGGAAATAAATGGTGAAGATGCTGCATTAAACTGGTGCACCAACACTAAGGTAATCAATGTGTTTTTACTTGAACTACAGTTAACTTAATTGTAGCAGAGTTAAAGAAACCTAAAAAATACATTTGGTATAATAAGCATAATTCTCCTTCTTCATCTAAATCAAGCTTGACTTTCTTACTGCATTTTAAAATAAATCAAATTTACTTGTTAAATAAGATGTTTGGACTGGGTGATCAACAATTGGACTGGATGATCTTAAGCATGTCTTCCAACTTAGATGATTCTGTGATAAGGATGCACTGTTGAACACTCTGCTGGAGCCTTTAGAAATCCCATCTGAACTTTCCCATTGTACAAAACTTACTATGAGAGAACCTGCGCAACTACAGATAGTGGTTAGGAGGTGTGAGTTTTGCCTAAAAATGTGATGATACACAGACATACATCTTTTTTCCCATAGTACCCAAACCAAATCTTACCTTTTGAAGGGAAATTGTTTCTTTTTTCATTTCAACTCTTTTAAGCTCACATCAAACTTCCAAAAATAATGTTTTTAAAGACCAATAAGACCATTAATGTTTTCTTCCTGAAATCTGCCAGCATAAAAGATTAATTTTACCTGTATGTTCTTCAATACATCATGACAGCTGTGACTGTCACCACATTATGGTGGGGTTAATAACCCTTCTGACTGAAATGCAATGTTTCACACTTAGATTATTTCAGTGCCTCAGGAAGGTGTTCTGCAAAAGTTGGTTCTACTTGCATTTTAGTTCACCTCTGGTTGCATAGGTGTCAGAAATGGCTAATGAAGATAGTTGATTTCTTCCCAGAAATAAATTATATTAAGTGACATACTAGAATGATCCACTGATTTTATACGGGTTACTGTCAGCAACTATGAGACATTTGTAATGTTCAATTCCTGCATATCTAGATGGATTTGAATTTATCATCTAGAGGAAGGACACACTGTCATCTTCTGTGCATACCAACGGTTGTCTAGCTCAGCAAGTCTCAGACTAATTATTCTCTGTATTTATTTTATAATGCAGATATATGTATATTGGAGTGTCTATGGATACATTGTTAATAGAAAGTAGTATTTCCAAATTTGGTAAATTAACTCTGTTGCACTTGGCATAGTTGCCTCTGGTGTGGTGGGAGTTCTTGAGATTTTTTTCTTGTTTGGTTACTTTGGTTTTTTTGCATTAGATTCTAATAATTTTCCAAAGTGCAAAAGTGTGCACAATGACCATCAATTGGAAAAAAATGAAATTGTCTTTTATCTATTTCATCTAGGCACTTGCATATCTTCTGTGAGAATTATTTTTGTTTATTAATGGGTGGTAACATCAGTAGAATTTTATGTCCAGGGATAATGGTGAATTTAAAATACAGCTGAGGTTGAACAGCCTTCCATCCCTCTGTAATAGAAACATTCCACTCTTTAAAATGGCATTTGTCATGTGTCTGAACTGTAGAAATAAAATGGGAAATGAAATAGACAACAACATGGTGGTGTATATTCCGAATGAGGTTTTGTCCTTTTTCAAGTGGGTATTGTTTTCTCATCTCTAAATGTATGGCACATAAAAGTGGCCCAAGGGAGCAAAACCTTTTATGTATTTTAATAAGCTAAGTATTATTATAAAAGAACTATTAATGGTTTTATTCCAATTCTAATTGGATATTAAGAAATACTGACTCTAAATCATACATATCTTACTGGCTTATTAAAGGTTTGGTTTCACAAGTAGAGGAGTGGAATAGAGTTTTAGGTTCACAATGGTAGTTGTAGGATCTGCATTTTTACTAATTTCTGCATGGCATTTAATCACATTTTGAAACACACAGGCTTAACTTTGAAACTTACAGCAGATTTGTCATTCTCCCGTGAAGCAATAAGCTCTGCAGCTGTAAGTAAAGGGAGGTGAGAGGTGACACAACACAGGTCATAACTGAAGCCAGAGCATGGCTTCACATCTTAACATCATTTAATTTTCAGCTTCCTTTATAATCACAGTGATTGCTCAGAATTACTAAATCAATGAAGTGGTGTTACTAATGTTGAGTTGCATCGTGCATAAAGAGACACACTACAATTAATGAACCTATATAAAGAAAAAGGTACTGATTTGACTGAAGTCAGTGGTTCAGAGTCTACACCCTTATGCACATTTGCACTGCTAATAATTTCTGTCAAACACATGTATTTCGCTTTATTCTTACATGTATTTATTTTTGCAATAGCTACTGGAAAATGTATTAAAAATTCTGGATAGGGCCTTGTAATACCTGCGTATTGGTGTATATCAGCTTCTGCTGATCTTCGGTTAAAAAGAAATGCTTACATATCAATGCTTTTTTCTTATGCATGTTGGTCAGAGGAACAGTTTTTCAGTCAAGTATTCCTATTATGATACAACCGAACAGGTACTGACAGAAAAGGAAACAGTTATTGTGCTAGACATATTAAATAGGTCTGAAGGTTTTGTAATTCATTGTTACTACTTGTAAGGGTCTCTATATTTGATGGGAGGGGATGTGAAAAACAGAGTCATTTGGCTTATTTTTCTGTTATTTTAGAGGTTGTTATGTTAAAAAAAGAAAAAAAGTTTTTTATTTCTATTTCCCATCTTTTAAAAACTAAAAATTACTAAAGTCATAGAAGGAAAGACTGGTGCACGTAAGGATTTCTGTACAATTTTTCAGGTTCTGTAAAAGTCACTAAAGTTTCTAAAAAAACCCAATAACTCAAATGCAGGCCTTGTTTTGAATTAAGTGATTTGGAACAGAAGGATTATGCATATTTGCAAAATCTTTTTTTGAAAAAGACTCCTAATATATCAATTTTTACCTGGCAAATTCAGGCATTGTAAATTGTGACCTGTTAAATTTACTTGGTAGTCATGGAAGTTGCTTTTAAATTTCTAATTTAAGGATCTAGAAGCTCTTTGCACTTGGATAAGCTTTAAAATATATAAATCAATAAATATTTTCTACCAATACAAAAGCCCCTAGTATAACACAACACTGCAGCTGAGGAACAATGTTTTAATCAGGATTGTTGGGTTTTATTTGTTTGTTTGTTTGTTTGTTTTAATTCATTGACATTTAGGTGTTTTTTTCAATCTCTTAAATAAGTATTTTCTTCAGTCTGTAATAAGATACATTTCAATTAGAACCTTTTGGACAGCATTATAATGAATATTAGTTTAAATAACTGAACTGAAAACAGAAGATCAGGTTACAAAACTGGATGTTGGGGGGGGAAGAGAAAAATTAAAACATATATCTCTGAAATTTTGATTTTTGGAGTTGAAATATGCTGAAGACCCATATGTAATGCTAAATCCTTTTTTGGGAATTAGTGTGCAACTCAGATTAGTTTTCGCTGTAATTATGGCTTTGGTGACAGATGATGAAAAGTTTAATGAAAAGTCAATTACATAAACTACTTGAATCTCATGGAGCTTAATTATAGGGTCCACATTCTAATAAAATTATTTTTCAAGCTTCATTGAGAGGACCTCACTAAAATCGTAAAACCTACAAGTAACTTCATAATGAGAGACTTACTTCAAAGGGTTATGTAATGATACATTTACTGGTGGTGTGAAATTACAAGAACTGAAATGAGAGGGACAGAACGATGATGCGCTACAAATTTGTTTCCTTCAGAAACTGTAATAAGGAAGTGATTCTGTTGAAAGCAGTTGAAAGCACAGCTAAAAATCTGACACGTTACTTTGTATGCTTATGCAAAAAATTTTTGGTCTTCTTTAAAGGCTATACCATCTTGTTGGAAGGGGATAATTTCAAATACTGTTTAAATTGTCTGTACTTTGTTGTTGTTATTATTATCATCATTATCATTATTGCGTTGGGATAATTTCTTGTGTATGTAGCTGATTGTGCTTAGTAGAAATTATGCTAGGTTTAGCTTTTTGGAAATCAGTTCTTTCCATGTGAAAAAAAGAGAGTGAAATATGTCTGAAAATGTTAACTGATAATTTGTGAGTGGTCTGCTCTTTCATCAGTGGAAAAATACAAAGGCTACAAATTGCTATGTTTTGCAAGTTACATCCTAAGCTTCATTTTAAGCAGAATCAGTAGAAATGGGGTTTTTAATTGCCTATACTCTCACTTAAAAAGTATAAATGTGTAATGCCTTAATGGAGAGTATGTTACATATTTACAGTTTAACATTTGCTTTGGTTTTGTACTGAAGTAATGACCAAGAGATCTTTGAAAACATGTCTTTTAACTTCTTATGAAACTGAAAAATGGGTGACTGTTGCCTTCCTCTGTTGAGGAAGTGTCAGCCTTCTTCATTCTTTCTGGTCTTGTTAAGTATCCTTGTGTGGCAGAAGAAAGATCATGCAAAAAGGCCAACTGATACAGGGCATCCTGAGCAAGACTTCTGTGTCTGACATCTACTCCCTACTTGAAATTATGAATAGGTATCCAAGACTGGTATCCATTCTAGTCATTATATATTATAGCTTGAAGTTTGCGCTGAGGCTCTTGCTGGAGCCGAATGGGAAAATGCTGCATGCTGTGCAGGTAGCAAAGGCATGCAGGCTGTTGGCCATACAGCAGTTGAACCTTACAATAAATAATTCAGTACAGAATTTTATTTAAGAGATGGAACTTTTTGACTCAGACTTATTTAAAAGAGGAAAGCCATCAGGCTTTCATTGCCGACTCTGAATGTGAATGAGAAAGTTGTCCAGTGGTGTTATCTTGTACCAATTTTCAAATGTGCAGCGTTTGTTACTGGAGTAGCTGTTGAAATACACTCTGTTAAACACCATACTACTGCTGTATTCATAGTAAATGAAAAAAAGGAACTTGCCACCTGTAGCTTTCTCTGAGGTATTCTCACCATTATAGCCTAAAGTTACTGGACTATGAGTAGATAAGAATGTAATGATTAAAAGCAAAATATGTGATGGGGACAGTTTTCCTGGCTTGGCTATTTAGTTACATAGCTGTCATCTCTATTGCTTGCAGTGTCTGGAAATTTCCTTTGTGCATTTTTATTTATGTCTTAGTGTTAAGTAGACATTATTCCTTTGAGAAAATAAAAGGAGAAACAGAAAGCATATTTTTGACAACAATAAGTACAAGGCTAATAATAGTGGAATGAATTTGAAGCCAAATGGTTGATCAAATAGTTTAGAAATGAAAACAGTTTTTAATTACTGTTTCATATTAAAAACATATGACCCTAAAGGAAAACACTAGAATTGTGGAAAGGAGGAGGGAATAGTTAATGGCAAGATACAGGAGTGGGACAATGTCAGCAGAATTTATATGATTTAGACATAAGACAAAATGCGAAGCAAGATCTCAGGACTGTTAAAGAGACACGGACTTGGCAGACATAGTAAGGTAATAACAGAAGCTCCAGAAGCAGAAACCAAAGGGAAGAAAAGTGGTGACAACTTTGTTCTGCGTAGCCTGAGAATAAATCCAGGCTTCTAATAGGATCAGAGATTTACTTGCTTTACAATAGTCTCTAAACTGAGTGGAACAGTGGTTGACTGTCTTCTGTTTTCAGGAATACATACCAACTTTAGTGACTGTAAATTGCATTATGCTGCTGCTGGTTCTACACATCAGCAAAAATAAGTATACGGATGACTTGGAATTAGTAGAAATATATATGATACCGTAGAATTCCTTTTTCTAATATGGAAAAAAAGAAACCAAAACCAAACAAAAAAGAACCCAACACCTTTGTGAAGATTTCTGTGTCTGCACTTAATGGGAAATGCTTGAATCAAAGGGGTATTACTGTAACTTTCTATTTTCCCTATATGGATGCAAGATAATATAATTACACTGACTTTGTTTCCCTGTCTATCTGCCAGGCTTCAGGCCAAGGCTCTTTTCTGTAAGCCCTTGCACTTTCATTCTTTACTGAAGCTGTACAATGAATGAATCAGGGGATTGTGGAAAGTAAAAGCTTAGGAAGCTCTTGAAAGATGGCAGTGCTATGGAGTATGGAGACAGCAGTCAAAGTGTTAAGTAGACAAGTGTTAAGTAGAAAGTAGTCACTATTAAGTTTGAATGCAAAGTTTTTGATAGTGGTGGCCCACAGAAGTGGCTTCTGTGAGAAGTTGTTAGAAGTTTTCCTCGTGTCCAGCTGAGCCAATGCCAGATGGCACCAGGATGGACCTGCCAATGGCCAAGGCTGAGTCCATCAGTACTGGTGGTAGTGCCTCTGGGATAACAGATTTAAAAAGGGAGAGAAGTTGCTGTGCTGGAATAATTGCAGCCAGAGAAGTGAGGAGTGAGTATATGTGAGAGAAACAGCTCTGCAGTGCAACAGCAGCTGGAAGTGAAGAGTGAGAGTGTAAGAGAAAAAGGCCTGCAGAAACCAATGTCAGCGGAGAAGGAGGGAGAAAAGGTGTTCCATGCACCGGAGCAGACTCCCCTGCAGCCTGTGGTGAACACCGCGGTGAGGCAGGCTGTGCCTCTGCAGCCTGTGGTGAAGCAGATAACCATCTGCAGCCTGTGGAGGACCCCATAATGGAGAGGGGGATGTGCCTGAAGAAGGCAGTTGATCCTTTGAGAATCCCCCTCTGGAGCAGGTTTGCTGACAGGACTTGACTCTGTTGGGTGGAGGGGGACTCATGTTGGAGTAGCCCATTCCTGAAGGACGGCAGTCAATGGGAAGAATTTCGTGGAGGACTGTCTTCTGTGGGAGGGACCCCAAACTGGAGCAAGGGAAGAGTGTAAGGAGGAAGGAGTCACAGAGACAAGGTCTGATAAACTGACCACAATCTCCATTCCCCATTGCTCTGCAGTGGGGTAGGGGGATAGAGAAAAACTGGAGTCAACTTGAACCCAGGAAGAAGGGAGGGGTGGTTGAAAGGTGTGTCTAAGATATAGGTGTGTTTCTCATTACCTGATTTCATTGGTAATAAATTAAATTATTTCACCAAGTTGAGTCTGTTTTGCCTGTAACAATAATTGGTGAATGATCTCCCTGTCCTTATCTATCCTATCAAAAAAAACCATGTGCCTTTTGTTGTATTTTCTGTCCCCTGTACAGGCTGAGGAGGGGAGTGTCAGAGCAGTTTTGATCCGCACCTGGTGCCCAGCCAGGGTCAACCCACCACACTGTTTGACCACATGTTTGTCACATAAGTGAATCTTTTCAGAATATGTAATATCTTCATGAACAAGATTAATTTTTGCCACTATAATTTAGCTGCAGTTTAAATAAGTATTTGACATCAGCCATATGATATGTTATGGGCTTTTTAGAAGTGAAGGAGGTGAATGAGAGTCTTATTTACACTTGAAATAACTGCTTGTTGGATCTTTCAAATGTAACAAATTGAGTAAGAAGCCCTGAAGTTCAGAATCATGTCACTGTGCATGGATGCAATGCTACCCTGACCATAGTACAAAAATGCAACTTTATGAAACCAATTACGTTTATCATTAGGTAGCTTAGTTTGCTTGTAACTCTTTTCCATCACCAGAAAGTAAATGATTTATTACATATTGCAACAGTTTGATACTATATAGCAAAAAGATAACTGAAATCTCGATCCCTGTAAGATATCAACAGCAGTTTTAATTTAGCGGTTATGCTGGGATGCTTATTCCACTAGAGAATAGAATATGGAATGATATGAATGATGAGTATGTAAGAGAAACTTTCTTGCAGATAAGAATGATAGAATGGTTAAAGTTTGAAGGGACTTTGAAGGACTCACAGTTCAGACACCTTTGCAATGGGTGTCCTAGTGGAAGGGACACCTTCCAGTAGATCACACTACTCAAAGACCCATCCAGCTTGGCCTTGAACACTTCCAAGGATGGATCCAGTGCCTCACCATCCTTATAGAAAGAATTTCTTCCTTATGTCCAATTTAAATTTACCCTTTTTCAGTACAAAATCTTTGTCCTATTACTACAAGCCTTATGAAAATCCCCTCTGCATCTTTCTTTTAAGGTCATTTTCAGTACTGGAAGGCTGCTGTAAGAGCTGCCAGAACCTTCGCTAGGCTGAAAAACCCAGTCTCATGTTCTGATATGAGACTGATCATTTTAGTTGTCAGCTGGTTGTGATGCCATATTTCCAGAAGTGAAACAAGACACTAAATCCCTATTACACTCAGTGAGCAAAATGGAAAATAAAGAGTAGTTCTACCTTAAAATGTGAGATTGTAGTCAGTTTCCTGAATCAGGGAGTATTTTGGGGTAGGTTGTTGCAACTTGCAGACATTTACTGTAAGCTCTGAATTTCTCACCCAGTTGAAATGCGCTCTTTTCTTAATAGATGAGATCACTGATTACCTTTCAGTATCTTTCCTGTAATTTTAGTACCTGTGAGTCAGCAGCACAGAGTTTCCTGTGAGGAAAGGCTCCTCTGACCGCCCTGATAATTCCACACCCGGAATGCAGAGATAGTGACTTCTTACATATTTTCATTTTGGAAGCCATTTTACAAGTTTGCATAAACCTGCATTGCAGGCTATTGAGGAAGATAAGCAAGAATTCAGTTTTCAATACTTATCCACAAAGAGACTTCCTAATCTTTCTTTCAGTTGTCTTTTATTTCTGCTAGAAACTCAACAACTGTTAGAAAGTTAGCAGAGTGTATTTCAATGCCATTCATACTGACTAAAACTCTCTCATATTTTAAATGTATTCTGTTAAGTCTGGCCATAATCAGCAGTTTTGCCTTGTCTTAGACTGTAAACCTTTCAGGGAGGAAGATTAAGATTGTAAATATTCTTGGTGGAATATTATTTTATATGGTTTTGTTGGATATAGCAAAGTCAGATCCTATTTTATGAGAGAGACAAATGTTCTACAAATACTAAATAATGCTGATAAATGGGCATGTGACAAAAACATTGATATTTTAAGTATAGTGGAACTATAGTGAAAGAATGAATGAAAGCATATGTAATATTTCCTTCCTAGTGTAGGTAGATAGGGCCTGGCAACTGGAAGATTTCGGGATGTATGGAAAGGTAGAAACCCCCCTTTTGATAATTAGAAACCAATAGTATCAAAGTAGTGATGTAAGCAGACGGAAGTGATGTTACAAACATGCAATATATAAGACAGTGTCACAGAACAATAAACGCCATTTAGCCATCTATCATATTGATGTCTGTGTGCTGTGGCCCGCGTAGCTAAGAGATAGCTGCCGTGCCATGCTCGAACCAGGTCGTCACGCAACATCCTAGTTTGTTTGTTTGTTTTTTTTTTTTGGAAGGGGGTGAAACTCCATTATTACTATTTTCTAATTAATTATTGTATTCTTAACAATGGTCTAGTAAATCAGGGTCCAAAGAGCTATTCCTACTCCGAGTAGTTTTATTTCAACATATGTGTTGAAACATATGTGTGAGTATGTAATAGTAGTTTGCTTTGGAGAAGTGCCTTAGTTTGTAATATAACTTCCCTTCATTCTTGTTTACCCATTCATTAGCCATATTTAACTGGAATTTTTCTTGATTTCTACCAAGATTACAGGGAGGAAAAACAGACCCTCAGACCTTAAAAGAAACTGATAAGATCAATCAATAAATGGAGAAACTTAAGGTCTGCTACCGTTGTAGCCTGCATATTTGTGAGGGTCTTTGAAACAAAGAGGTTTGGTGAATACATATGGAGATTTCTTACATAAGGACACAGGATATGTACTTGGCTTCACAGGGAATACTTTCACTACAGGATGTGAGAATTTCCACTTGGGTGTAAATTTTTTATGCTGTAGGATCAGACCTATGTTTACTTTCATTGCTGGAAACCAGCTGTGCTGCAAACCAGGTGTTTGCAGCCCTCTCTCCTCTATCTCACCATCCAGAAAGCTGAACTCAATATTAACAGTGCTGATATTTGAAATGTTTATATCTCTTTTTCTTTCTTGGTAGTTTTTTCCTTGTAAATATAGCTCTAAAATTAATTATAAATAAGAGCAATCAAAACTACTTCGTAATTAAAACTAATTAAATAAGAAAAAAGATTAGGATAAATGGATATGTGTTTTCTACTTGCTGAAATGCACATATGTCTGTAATATAATTCAAGAATTCTTCCCTCTGGTGACCAGTGACAGGACCTGAGGGAACAAAATGAAGCTGTGTCAGGGGAGATTTAGGCTGGATATTAAAAAAAGGTTCTTCACCCAGCGAGTGGCCAGATACTGGAACAGGCTCTCCAGGGAAGTGGTCACTGCACATGGAGTGATTATTGGGACTGTCCTGTGCAGGGCCACAATTGGACTTGATGATTTTTGTGAATCCCTTCCAACCCTAGTTCTGTGATTCTGTGAAAAGAATACTGTGCTCTTACTTGCTGAGCCAAACCAGTATTGAGTCTTGAATTTTAGTAAGTAAGTTTTAAATGCTTTTGAAGCAATTTTTATTAAAAACCTTAACTTTTTTGAATTTTTATCTGCAAAACTCAAGCGCAGTATGAATCAGTTCATTTGAAAAAGGCTTGCTTTTGTTTCATAGGAAGCTAGGTAAAACCTTAAATGTAAGAACTTCTTTAACTCCCATCTATTATTAGCTTTCTGTGTAGTGTGTTATGAGTGCCTTAGTTCATAATGTGTGCTGATCAACCTGAAATTTTCAATTTTTATAAATTTGAGTAGTGCCACTGTAATTACTGAGTTTTGGCCAGTGTACAGTATTGAAGAAATTAGGCTGCTCATTATTTTACATAATTAGGGACATGTCATGAGTCAAACTTCTAGAATCAAACAGTATCAGTTGATGATGTAGGTGATTTTCTAATTAAATGGATAAAATTATTTTCAAAACAGCTTTCAAAGTTTGCCTGATTGGAGTGATCCTTTTCAGAAATTTAGTTGTGTCATAAACCTACTAAATTTTGATAGCAATATGCCATTCAGAAAAAAAAGGTGTTCTTCCAAAATCTCTACTTGTGAAATTGTATAAATGTAAACATGCATTTGTGTTCACTGTGCCGTATGTTGCACAACCTTCCTTTTGTGACCATAACTGTAAACAATTTTACAAAGTTCTATAGCTTGCCCTGCAAAGCAGTACTAGTACTGGACTCATTCACAGTCATACAAAGTCTAGCAATATGGTCAAAAGGCCCTATTTAGGAATAACAGGCAGCAGAATTTCTTTGGCACAGGATTTCACCTGCTGTGATCTACAGCAAAATTTACTGTTTTGCTTACATCATTACCTTTGTTTTTAGAAAAGCAGATAAAAACAGAAACACCATAATGGGTTTAATCATCTGAATGAAATATTCAGGCTGGCATTTTTTTCACTACTCTATGTTTCAAGTTTCCATATTATTCACTAAGCACTCAGTTCTATGGTGTTCTCTTTACACATTTATCTGATCTTGGGAGTAAGATAGGTGCTCGTAGAAGTAAATGTCTGAATATTGGAGGTAACTATGAATCTTTTATCTGTTCTTCATTGTTCATTCACATGAAAGTGTGCACACCTGCATGATTTTCATTGCCTTTTTATTTCTTTCAGAAAAGAGGTTAATTTAGTCAGTCCTGAAAGGTCACAATGAATCAGAATGTAGGAAAAAGCATGAATACTTTCAAATAACAATGATGCAGACAATTGGGTCTGGCTCCACAGAGCAAGATCCAATATTTGTTCTATTTGCAAGTTTGGCAATTAAAATTGCTTGGTCATAGCAATCCCACCTTTTAACAGTGTAATGGTTTAGTCACTGGAAAAATGTCATCATTCTTTGCTATGGTGCAGAGGAAATCACCTGTAAACAAGATAAGAAAAAAAACTGAGGGCACAGTGGAAACATTCACTGGGATGCGATCAGAAAGCTTAAGAAATAAGTCCTGACTTTGATCAGAAAGAATTTAAATTCTCAGATCTGAGAGAACAGGGGAGGCTCAAGATGCGAATTAGATAAAGAACTCAGTTCCACACAGTATAAAAAGAAAATGTACTGGTGGGTTCTGAAAAAAATTTGACATCCAAGTGTTACAGGAGATTTGAACTTGGAAGTCACCAATATGGAAAGATTACAAATGTACACACAAAATCTCATTTTAATGGCGACAAAACAAATATCTTTGTAATAGATTGCAGAGTCAAGGGAGCTCACTGTGTAATGCAGGATGGATTGGTATGGGGGTTTTTTTTGTGAGAAATTATAATGAAGTTGAAAAATTTTGTTGTTCAATACTTTTGTCAGTTTTGAAGTTCTGTGGCTACTTTAACCATTAGGCAGGCAGTGTAGCCTAATATTCTGAGTCCCAATCCCTCTGCAAGGTCTGTGTAGTTCCTTTGGTGCCTGCTTGAGGTATCTGTGGCTAATGGTTAATTGTACTGTCTTACCTAAATTCAAACTGACTAGAACATGTGTATGTGACTGTACTTACAAGATTGACTGCAGTACAGGTAAACTCAAAGGTGAGGGATGCATTTGGCACTATTGAAAGTGTTGGAGTTTTTTTCTGGTGCTATAAATATGCACACGTGTAGGTTAACTTTATGCACTCAGAAGCAAAAACACTCTTTTGTTTTCTTCTCTTTTTTTTTTTTCCTGTTTTTGTTTGCTTTAGTAAGTCATATAGTCAGCCTTATAAGTTTTGATTTTTTTTTTAAAGACAGATAATTTCTAACCTTGTCCTCACAGCAAAATTATTTCCTTGAAATAACCATAATTCTTAACTATGGAAGGTGAAGTATGTCCCTTTGAAATTAAGCTATCACAGATTTTTTCTTTTTTTTTTTTTTACTGAGTTTCTATTCATAACATAAAATAATTGAATAAAAACCTGGTCTTTTTTACAGTATATTAATTCCTTCATTCTTAGTGTCTATGTATAGGGCATATAGCTCTTTGGGAAGGGAGAGTTGCAAAAATCCTATTACTCTTGTCCTAGTAACTGTGGAGAAGCTGCTACATCCAATGAGTAAGAACCTTCAAAATAAACGCAAAACACAGGCTTAGTTCATAATGTTACTAGGTTCTGATATCAGGTAGAATTTTACAGGTTGGAGTTCCTTGACCAGTAGAGACTCCTGCATTAGGAAGGGTGAGGGCTATACTTGTATTATATTATATACCTGTATACCCATGATGAACTTATTAAATAATTGCGACGGTTGATGGGATGGGGAAGGGGGAACTCCATTCCAGAGGTTCTCAGCCCCAGGGGATCTGGAGGGGATA
>JAWWES010000094.1:42879107-42892338 GCA_035583135.1 Lophotriccus pileatus
TGTCTAATTGATTACTTGCAGGAAAATGGTAATGTTGTTTCATAACTAAAAAGAGGGTGTTGTTTATCAAGTTTTGGGATGAAGTAGTTCTGACCTAGTGAGAAGGAAAGAAAGACTTGAGTCTCTACTAACTTGTGGGGGGGTTAAATCATTATTTTATGGAAAACTTAATTATATAGTCTTTTTCTTTTTGCCAGTTTAGCTGCATAAGTTATGCTTATGACAAATTGTGTCATTTCTTAATGCTGTTTTGCAAGTAGAAAGTTATCTTGAACCCCTTTAATGCCCCACACTGTATGTGTTCACATGGACTGTAAGATTTGATTAGATGCGTGCATACTTCTGCTTGAATAGGAGTTATGACAATTTGCTTATATGGTTGCCCTGTCAAGCATTAAGACTGAGTAATATTAGTATGTAGAGTCAGTATTATGACTGGATAGGTGATCTTGCTTTCACAGTCGCTAATCAGCAGCTTGCATGTGCCTAAATGGCAAAATATGCACTTTGTTGTGTTTAGATAAATAAAAAATGAGTGGAAGTTTCATTCAGTTTTTACAGTGCCCCAATTTTATGCTTACTCGTTTTGGTACCTTCATTTGAGGATTTTAGTGACACTGAAGTGCCTCTAAAGGTCACGTCTCCAGTCATAACCCAGATATTCTGAGTCCCTAATTGAAACCTGTAGTATCTTATTCCCATTTTTCTCTTAGAGCAAAAATCTTCTGGAAGGAGATCAGCTTGCCTGGCATTTTAAAATCCACTGCTTCTACTTTGCACATTGAAAAGGAGTGTCAGCTCTCAGTTACCAAATAATTCATATGCAGTCTGCAGACATTAAAATTTGAAAAAGAAGCAGTGGAGAGCTTTGAAGCGGAATTTCCTTTCGTTAAATTAGTGAATATGACAAGGTTATGTAATATTCCTGGGGGATAAAGTGGTGCACGTCACTAACCTTTTAGATTCAAGAGGCTTCATGCTGTTCATTTGCTGCTGAACGAAGGCTTAGTTCTGAATTAACTAGCAAGTTCCTCTTTCTAACTCAGGTAGATTAAGCCCCTCCCAGCTTTGCATGTACCGTGTGTGATAAGTTCTGTGTATACACACAAATCTACAGCTATTTTTGTGTTGTATTCTGCATCTGAAAATGTGTTGATTTATGACTTAGAGGCATATGTGGAGTTGGGTTAATAGTGATAAATAGTGCGTTAATTGTGTTGGAATTCCTCTAGGCATGGGACAAAACAAAACAAAAAAAAAAGGGAATTCTTGCCCTTCTATGCATTTACCACTTCAGGAGTATTATTTTGTGCTATGCTTCCATCTTTCAGTGCTCAGGTTAGACAAATACTAGAATCCAAGCATCCTGATTCTCTTTTCTTAAATTAGTGTAAACTAGAATTTTTGTGCAGAAACAACTGAAGAGTCACTAAAGCAAGTAAGGGCAGATTTAGAAGAAAATGTATAAAAATCTCATTTGCTGTGGCAATATATAAAAGAAGGCTGAAGTTTGTGCTGAAGACAATGTGTGTGAAGTACTAGCAGCTGAAGCTGGGTACCCAGCTTGGCAGTTGAAGGCAGGAGGAGACGGGTGTGGGAGTGTGTCTGTCTTTGGGAGGCTTCTCCTTTGTTCGGATCATCCATGAGATTGACTCTTGTAAGACTGCAAGCCCTGGCTTCCCTTTAGGCTTAGCACAGTATTGCTCTGATGAAGCAGTAGTTAATGGCTGGTCTCAATTTTACACTAAATATCCTAATAATTTGTCATGAAGCCAACTTAAATTCTTACCAAGTTGCCTGCAACAGTTTTAATAGAAAAAGCCCAGCAATAAATAATTCTTCCACTTGGTCTTACTTAGAATATAAATGTACTGATATTAATGAAAGGCTTTTTCACAGGTTTTTCACAGAGGTTCTTCACATTTGTGAAAGCCTTTTTCTTTCTTTGCGTTATTATGAACTATAAATGAGTGTGTGCATGTGTGTGTGAATGATATTACTTGGCAAATAAATGTCTCCTGCTGTCTGCATTGGTTCATGTACCTCCCATGTCCCTAGGGCTCAGGTAATTTCTCTCTAAAAAAGCATACATAATCCACTATGAAATGAGTCAGAGCTTAGAGGTACAAATTAAGAATCTGATATTTTAACATAAGACATTTCTGAAAATGTAACCTACCTATTCTACTTGTGAGGCCTTACTTGTAAGTCTGTAATTTGATTTCATATTTCAGGGAAGAATGAACGTAGTGGTCAGCGTACTAAATTGACACTGCATTGCAGGAAATTTGAAAACATGTAAGATAGGCTTGACTTTACATATTTTCTTCAAAAGATCTGCAAGTGATAATCTTTTATTTTTTTGAGTTGCTGACTAAATCTGTTGGGTGGATATGGTCTGGAATATTGAAGGCTTGGAAGTGGGGGAGACTGCTAAATTGGAGAAAAAAACCCAAACAACCAACCAGAAGCCTTCCTCAAAAAAATCAGTCCTTTATTCTGAGTGCTTTTTCTTTATGGAAAGATAAGTGTTTTGATTATATTATGAAGCTTTTATGAGTATTGTCAGGGCTGAGTTTTTAAGAGGATGCTGTAATACTTGTAAAGGGAAATAGCTTGGTTTCCTTCACCCAGGATTTTGTGAAACCTGTCTTTGTACCTGCAGATAGTTTTTGTGAATCAAATGGATCAAGGTTTTCAGCTGGACTTCACTGGCATGGCTGCTTTGCATTTAGTAGTTCAAAGATAGAAAACTGATAATTTTCATTCACAGGATAATAAAATTGTTTATCTGGTCAGAGTATGGTGAGATTTGAAGAGTGTGTTATTGCTGTTCTTCTTGCTGAAGGATGTAAAGCAGGTGCAGTTTTAAGAGGTTCATAGTGAGAAATAGGAAAATTTCACCTGCTTGTGAGTGACAGACAAGAGACTTTAGGAACATACCACTTGTTAATTTAGGAATTTCTTTATGCAGATTTCATGAATACAAATTATTGCTTGTCCTTATAGAAATAAAAACTAATTAACTTTCTCACATAACCAGTTTGCATGTTACCTGTACATGTGGGTTAGAATTAAGGTGAAACAATTGCTTATAACACTGATCACTCTAACTGATGTCACGAATTATGACTAATGAGTAAATTAATAGAAAATGCTGTGAAATTAATGTGTTTTGAAAATTCCTTTTAAGAAATAAATGAGCACAAAAAGCTTTTCTATTATGTACTATGTGTGTGTATATATATGTATAATAATTTTTAATATATGAACTCCTAGAGTAATTGTGAAAATAATAATTCATGTAATTTGTAATGTATAAATACAATATTAGTCTGAGATTACATGCAACATTTGCCTTTTTTACGAGGATAGGAGCAATCACCACCTTCACCATTACTGAATGTGAGCCAGTTTATGGCCTGTTTATTTAGAATATATAACAGTTCCTGATAAATCTGTGGGATGCCGTGAATGCTGCAAAATAGGAAACAGGGTGAATAAAGGGTTTGGGGGTTTGGTAGCTTTGGGTTTGGGGTTTTTCTTTGGCGAGGGGGTTGGTGTTATTGTTGCTGCTTTTTAGTCTGTTTGTTTGGATTTCTACTCTGTGTCAGAATTTTCTGAGTATATAATTTAGCACAGGAAGAATTATTTCAGAATTCTTTACTCAGAACTAGTCCGGTCACATATCTCACTGAAACTTGATGTCACTAGACCTTTAATATATAAGGGCTCTACATTAAGTGAAAATTATTCTTTTAATGGTATGTGTGCAGTGTTTCAAAGTGCATGGTCACCTGCCAGACCACATTGTTTACTCTGCCCTCACACTGCACTGCTGAATCTTAGCTGAAAATGTTTCATGGGAACAGCTGTGATTATCATCTTCCAACTTTCATTGCTACAAAAGAAGTCTTTACAACCAAAACAGGTACTTCACTTTTTAAAGAGTCTCCTAAAATGTCAGTACGTGTTAATTTACAAATGAGGCATTTGAAAGTCTAGCAGTTTTAATTTTTTCTGATATCTCTTTTACTTTATTCACCTTTGCTATGAATGTTTGCAAAGGATACAATAGAATATATTTTTGGCGATTTTTATTCTGATTTAGGAAAATTTTTGATGTTTCAAGCATATAAGGAAGTTGAATTATGATATGCCAGGAACTCCATTCACTCCAAGTATAGAGTCTAGAAACAAATGCTTTAAGGTCTGCATTTTCTATATGTCTTGTCCATAATGAGTCCACATGCTGAGCTTGCTGTAGTGGCACTGCAGACATCCCATTAGCTCTCACATTATCTTTGAAGAATGTGAAGTCTTATCCTCATATTCATCTTTTCGTGAGAGGAGTATATCCATAAGAGTAGTTCTCAGAAGCTGTGGAAAGAAGGGGACTGAACTGGGAATTTCAAAAGTATTTTGCTAGACATTGTATTTGAGTGTAGAGGAAAAGTAGTACATGTTCTTAAAGCAGAGCACAGAGAACAGAACGACAAATTGAAAACAGATAATTCTATAACATGATGAAATGTTAGTTAATTCCATTCACTATTTCGGAATTCTACTTAAACTTAAAAAAGGCAATGTGGAGGTGCAAAAGAGAAGAAAGACATGTCTTATGTTTGTGCCAAGCTATTCAAATGTTCCTATCCAAATGAGTTATTTTAGTGTCCTGTTATAAATATAATTTATGGAGTCTTGATGTGCAAGGAAACTCCACTTCTTTCTGGACAGTGTTAAACTATGTCTGTTTGAGAAGTTCCTGTGCTCCCTGAGGGGACAGCTTGACTGTTGAAGCAGTAGCCTAACTTCTATGAGTTTAAACTCCTTAAAACAAATAAATGAAAGCTCATCGATTTAAGATGAGCTAGCAATAAGTTCAATTTTCCTCCATATATTAGAGTGTAATTTGCAGTAGTTCAGTTGCTGTCACTTGAGCTTCTCAGGAATCCCAATAAGAAGTGCCTACAAAGTAGCAGAGGGTGGGAGCCCTCAGATCTTGGATGACAAAGCTTATGGTACTTTCTTAAGAAAGTCCAAGCTGTGGGTATCTTCCGCTGTAATTTTTTTTTCCTTAACAAAGGAATGTATCTAAATTCAGTACTGGATGTATCTACATTCAATATTGGCATGAGTATCTGAGCAGGCACTGGTATATAAACAAGCCAAAACAAACAAAACTTGGGTGTTTTGCATTTAATAGCCAATAATGCTCCAGTTTTGTTGATGTCCACAAGAGAATGCAAGTCCAGAAATAGGTGCCGATTTTAAATTAATTTCACTGGTTTATTTTAATTACACTTCTGTTATTTTAACTGCAGCGTTATTGAGATGTTATCAAGTAGAGTTTCAAAAGCACTGTAAGACTGTGTACTGTATTGGTAACATATTACATCTTATTTTTTTTTGGCAGATTTAATTGCATCGGAAGGTTCCCATATAGATTGCTGCTGTGCTTAATGAAGTGTGCTGTGGAGAGTTTTTCTTGGACTGTGCACTGCAGTTGTTAAGGGAGATTGAAAATAGTTAGTTGTCAGTTCTCAATCAAAATTGCCCTCATGTTAATAAGCACAACTGTTTGTGCAGTTTAATTGTGTTTGCTATCAGAGTGCCTAGCAGCTTAGGTCAGAATCAATGTCAAGAAACTGACGACATTAATTGTGGAGATAATTTGTGTCAAACCTTAATTAACAACCTTTATAAAGATAAAGGCAACAAATACTACTTTTCCTTTTTGGTTCTGCTGGGTTATGATTTCACATACCCTTAGACTGATGATGGTCGCTTTGTGTGTAAGTAGATGAACATGTTGATTGAGTAATGAAAAGATGGATTGCATACCTGTCTTTCTCCATGGCTGGCTGGCCACTATCAGACCATAGTCTGACCATCTCTTGACCATAAATTTATTTATCCTCACATCTTAAACATGCACACATTTTTATCCTTCTGGTGGAGCTGCAGTGCCTGAAGTAGAGAATTTAGCTGATTTTCCAAATTACATTAGATTTTGAGAACTTAAAGATGAACTGCTGAAAATGGCCATTGTATGGGACAATAAGCTTCCTATTCAGATAAATTTATCTATGATCTAATAATAATTTATGAGTTCTGATATCACATAACCTCAAAGATTTCATGATTAGGTGTTGGAGAAGAGCTGTGGCTACTTACTTGTGTAAAAAGAAGTTTTGACCAGCTGCATACCTAATTTTTTTCAGCTAAGTTATGGTCTAGTGAAACACAAGCATCACCAGAGTTTCCTTCCATACTGGATTTTGAATCTTTTTTATTGATGTAGGCAATACCAGTCTCCACATATAATAATGTGGTCTTTATATACAACCTTAAAACCTTGTTTATCTTGAAAAATGTCTACAAATTAGAAATTGCATCATTATGTATAACTGCATTTGTCTTTTGCCTCTAATACTTCGTAGCAAGTGTTGTTAGTTAAGAAACAACAGCTTTACTAATTGTCGTCTCAGCAAAAATTAATGTAGGACTGAATAAATATTGTTGTTCAGGTAGCTTGAGCCATGTTAAGTTATCAGCCCTGCAACTCCACTATGTAGATATATCTCTGCAGAAACTAATCAGCAATTTTAGTAAGGAGTCATGGCAGTTATAATCCTTTACCAAATTTGGCCCAGTTCTTCATGAAAAAAAGTGTCAGAAAACTGTTTGGACCTCTAACATGAATTGTTTGATGGAAAATTGTTAGTTTTACTTATTGCTGTTTGCACTATTTGCTGCCTATGAGCTACTATTCGTAGTTACTGTGTGCTGTTGGAATTGAAGTGTTTCTCTTTCACTGGTTTGAGTTCCAAGACTGAATTCAAAAAACATCAAAAAAGAAAAAAAAAATAAAAAGAAAATGGCAGCACATAATTTTTCACTTGATGGCACACAGTCACAACTTGTGCCTCACAATATCAGTATATCAGATTCAGTCATGTCTCTTTACATATCAGAGTGCCAAGTTAATACACACGTAGAGAGATTCAAAGATAGAAGTTTTGCTAAACACAGATGCTCTTCATCAGAACACATTTCTGTCTTTTCTGTGGTTCAGGCACAAAACCTGTTACTAGGGGGACTATTTATAGTTTCTTCGCTCAAAATGTGTCTTATTTGCTATGGTTTTGGTAATTTTTGATATCAGAGAAGTTCTTTCGTAATTTTCCCATGGCAGTATTGTCACACTATTTTGCTGTGCTCAGATTTGCTCTTGCATTTGGATTTAGGTGTAGTTTCACCAGGAAAATTAGAAGAGTAGATAGTTCAAGAACCCTTGAACATTCTGAAAAGTTGAGAAATAACAAATTTTCCTAACATTCCTATGAAAAAAAAAAAAAAAAGCCTGCAGATTTTCAGGAACATTATAATTTTACCACATTTTTTAAAAATACCTTTTTTACATTAGGGACAGGTTAAAAAAACTCCTCATTTAATTTTGTAAACCCATTACAATCTTCATTCTCTCATAGTTAATGCAGCAACATAACATCAACCTACTTATTTTGTTTTATAGTAACAGCCATATCATATTTTCTTGGCATGTTATATTATCTCAGGATTTCTTCTAGTGTTGCATACTTGCATAATTGTAGTGTGCTGGGTTTCTGTCATTAAAATAAACATGCTGACAAATGCTGCCTATGGAAAGACCAGTTTAGCAGAGTAAGGGGTTAGACATCAGAACTGAAGAGCAGCAACTTAGAAATGAGAACTACAACAGTACAGGTACATACCTGTACCTAAGAGAGGAAAGTGAAGAAAAGGGAAGAGGCAGTAAACATAAAGGAGCTGACTGCTGCTATTTGAAGATGAGAGCAAAAATGAATTGCAGCAGATGCTATAGAACAACTGCTACTGAGAAAGACTATAGCAAAGACTTGGGGTTTTTATCATTTTTTATCATTTTATCACTTTTTGTCCTTAAGTTCTCACTCCATATAATTTATATTGGCATCTGAAAGTGTATTGGATTTTGAAAAATTACTCAGCTAAGAAGAAAAAGAATGGTTTAAATATTTGCAGGAATTCTTCAACATTTTTGTTATCTAGTTAGCTGTACTCTTACAGATTTTGATATTAAATATTTAGAAGTCATGTCTTGTTCTAAGTTTGAAAGTTTTGTTTCAACACAAGACTGATAAATTAATTTTAATTGTGTTGTAACAGAAATAAAAGGAAAGTGAATAATTAATTAAAAAATATTTTCATACTTTTAAAATTATTTCTTAATCCTCTACTATTGTAGCAATAACTAGATCTTTCTTTAGTTCTTCTTTCTGACAGAGTAGAATTTGGAAGTGAGCAGGAGGTATACGTGAAACTGTGCCTGTGCATAAATCTCTCCTCTGTTACAGTCCTTTCTACATGGACTCTTAATACATAGTAATTTGCCTCCACTACTGAAAACTTACAAATGCTTTCTCCTAAATGTCACTGATGTTAATGTCTTAAAGGTGAGAATGCTGTTATCATGACATCCTGGGATCATAGTATCAAATAATGAATCATAATATTCCAGTTGATTGATGAGCTCATTTTGCAATAGAAGTCAAATTGGATTTTTTATTTATAAGGGTGATAAAATATAATGTGTGATCTTGCTATACTGATTCCATCAGATTTCTGTTTTAATATAAATTTCACTAGTAAAGTCCGTGAGTACTTTTCTGACCTTTTAGGGTTTTTTTAATGCTTTCTCTTGCAGTGAATGCTATCACTAGAGAAACAAAGCATTTCTTCTTTTTAAATTTTTAAATCTTGATATGGCTGATTTTTTTCACGTTTATTGTTTAGATTAATTTGATTAATGTTTTTGTTTTTTTCAGCACCACCGAAGTTTACAAGAACTCCCGTTGACCAGACAGGGGTTTCAGGAGGAGTTGCCTCTTTCATCTGCCAAGCCACAGGAGATCCAAGACCTAAAATTGTCTGGAACAAAAAGGGAAAGAAAGTCAGCAATCAGAGATTTGAGGTATTAGGTCCATTGTTCTGTTCCTCTGAAAAACATTTTATTCCAACCTCACTTCTAATACCAGTATGTGTCCTTTATTATCAGCGACTTAGCAAAATAGGAATGAATATCAGGGATAATTTGGTGGGAGCAGTCCCATGAAATTTTTATTTTCCAAACTGGTTATGCATAGCACCATTAAAGGGTAAACTGCTACTGCTGCTTTCTAAACTAACACAATCTCACTGAGGAGCTTTGAGGTGCCTCTGTTCAGTTTGCTGTCTCATGAAGGAGATGGTGGGGAAATTACTTGAGCAGTGATTGCTGTCTCCCAAGAGTAAGTCACCTCCTTTTGTGACAGCGTGCATCGAGCAGGCCTAGGCTGCTGCTGCTTCTGCTGCCACCATTCCTTACCACTGTTGCGGAGAGAGATGAAAGGGGCATTGTGGTTCCTCCTGCTGAAGAGGAAATGTAAAACTTGCTTCCTTTTCATTCTTTTCTTAAGAGTAAATTAGAAAAAAGCCTTAGAGAAAGCTATTTCTCTCCAGTGTTCAGTTAAAGGAAACAGTAAAAGTAATCTGCTCAAAAGATTCTGGTTTTTTTGGGGAAACAAAAAACCAGATATTATTCCCTCTTGTAGTGGCAGGAATAATTACTATCAAATGCGGATTAATCTTTAACATGAAGAAAAAACACAGAAAATAGGCATAAGCTTTTAGAATAGATACCAAAACTGGCACTTAGAGTGTATCATTTTCACAGTGTCTCTTCACTATTTTCAGTGTTAAGTAAGAGACTTCTGTTATCTTAAAAATGACTGTTTAGAAGATTACTAATCGTGTATAAAACAGATGTGATATTCATCTTATGAGCAAATGACCTAAGATATTAGAAGCTGACTTAATATTGAAGTCCTCTATGTTAATTTTTAATCGTATTTGTGAAGATTGGTTGTCCTGGCTTTCAGGTTGGATTTATTTAGAAGAATTGCATTTATTGTGTAAACTAAATTTATTTTAATATTTTTTATCAAAAAAGTATCTAAAGGCATTTGTATTTGTTCATTAGCCAATACAATTATTTGCTTGTGTATTTACTACAACATGAAAAATTAAAGCCATGAACTTAAATCTTAGCTCCTAGTGTCAAGGACTGTTTGCACTTTGCAGAGCATATGCAGAGCTGTAATTGGCTAGAGGGATTTACACAGAAATTTTATCGTAAATTCGATGCAATTTATCCTCTTCTGTTCACAGAACTTTCACTCAAAATGAATTGTAAATGGAGAAAGATTGGATATGTGTTTACTGTGTTTTATTTTGCATTATGTCATGGCTTATTCACTTAATATGTATATTTCCTATGTATGTATGTAACTATTTTTAGGGACAATAAGTAAAAATAAAGTAGTTTTATTTCCATAAAAATATTTAAATGTAACTATTAAACCCACCTTAAAATGTTTTAAAAATGCCTTTAGTGGACTGCTGAACAAACTTTATAGCCAAGTATGATGGAATATATTTCAAAGAAATAATTGATACTTACCAAGTGTTTTATAATTTTTATTATGACCACTGAGTAGACCAATTATAAAGTGTGCAGAGCACATCAATATTTTAAGTAGCATTGCTTCCTGTTCAAACTATTTCATGACATAGAATCTCTAAATAAGAACAAAACAACAGTAGAAATGAGATTCATAAAAGACATTTGAAACATTTGGCAAACAACAAAAGTCTGAGATTATCAGCTACATCAATAAGAGAATAATTAGTTTGGCTTATTTTCCTATTCTTTCACATTTATATTTTGCATATTTCTCTGAGTGTGATTACTTAACAATACAAGACATCAAATTTTTTTTCCTGGAAACCTGTGTTCATAGAAGCCTAGTAAATACAGCTGGAAAGGACTTCAGTGGGACATCCGATCCATGTGCTTTCCCAGGGATGCTGAGGATTACTCTTTTTTTCATCCTTCAATAAACTTGGACAGTCTGCTACAGTTTTTCATTATTGGATGTGATTATTTTTCCCACATATGGAATCTGAACTTTTTTTCTGGAACTTCATGTGCGTAGCATTTGGGGAACATTTCCTCACTCTTGACCGTATATTTGAAGACTATTATCATTGAATGTTCTTGGTCAGGGACTAATTCTCACAACTTAGTTAGAATAGTGATGAGAGCTGTAAGTTGCTTCTGAAATTAGAATCTGCAGTAAGACCTTGTGGGTCTTGTCTATTAATCTTTTTGCCTTTCATTTATACTGCAGGTATATACTGTGAATGAACATAATACAGGAGGAATCTTTTTTTCTCCTCTTCCTTCAAATTGATTCAAATAATAGGAATTAGAAAAGTCTGCTTTAAGTTACTAAGAAGTCTTTCTCAGAAAAAGTTTTAAAAAAAGTTAAAAAAAAAATTACATCATTTTCCCGTATGGGTGGAATTGGTCCTGGTACATGTATTTGAAAAGTGAACCTGCTTTGATGACTTGCATACCAACAGGCTGCTGCTCATAAGTAGATTAACTGAGGCATCAGTATTTGTAACAACATCTGTGACAGCTTTTGTTTCCTTTTATAGGTAATAGAGTTTGATGATGGATCTGGATCAGTTCTCAGAATACAACCACTGCGCACACCACGAGATGAAGCTATTTATGAATGTGTGGCTTCCAACAGTGTTGGTGAAATAAGTGTGTCCACGAGGCTCACTGTTTTACGTGGTAAGTTCTTTCTAAACATAACTAATTTACTTCATTGAGCTCAAAGTACTATGTTGTTGTAAAAGAGAGGTTTCTCTTCAGCGAAGTTCAATACAGTTCTTTTCAAATGGACCTTACTACAGTCCTGGTGCTATTGATTATAAACTTTTTCACATAATACTTGAATATTGCGTTTGTAACCTTTGACCATAAAAAGGTAATTGGAGATTACAGGGTATGACGAAATAGAGCGAAGAAAATAAAAAAAGAAATAAGTGAAATAGGAGTGCCACACACAACAGGTTATTATAACAATTACTGCTCAAAAGAAAGTACTTTACTTTGATTTACATTTTAGGGCTGCCCTGGGTAACTTAGCTTTTTGTGATCAGCATTTACACAGAAATTTGCCCAATAAACAGTGACCTTGAAAAGTTGTTTTTTAGATGATGTTAAGTTGCTGCAAAATTTCTCCCACAAAATACAATCATAAAAAAGGTGAAGGCTTCTTCCACTTCAGATATATATCACCTGAGTTGCATTCTTACTTCAATAAGAAGTTTTTGAGAACAGTAAAAGAAAAAATTTTTTCAACCATCGTTCAGGGGTGAGGATATTAATGTACTGTCAAGTCTACTGTCTAGTTAATACTCAGGGGAGGAAATACTAGTAGTCAAATGATCTGAACAATTCATTTTGTCACCTGGAGATGAATGGACACTGGATTTGAAGACACTTCATGATATATCACACTCTTTAGTTTGCAAGGCTGCTTTTATGACTGAAGATTACGGTCTTGTCTTTTGATATTATGTGTCATTACATGGTCTGAAAAGTTAACTACTAGGTGGCTTTTTACAGAAATTGAAGATGATTAAACAGCTTTAAAGAATTTAGAAGAAAATCTGTGAAATGTGTAATTTCAATAATTTTTTCCTTGATCCTTACCTCCTAAGCAATTAGGGTAACAAGGAGACTTCTGTTTTTCTCTGAACGTGATTGTTTATTTACAAAAAATATGTAATTTTATTAGGTTTTTTAATCAGTACACACAGTACTGACATTACTCTTGAAGTCAGCTAGCTACGTGCATATATAGCAAATAATAACAACTGTAAATAATAACCCTAAGTATATGCATATTTTTTTCTTAGAGGTAGTCTGACATAAGCAAACTTTTTCAATATTTAAAGTTATCTCTAATGCCATGATTGTTCCTTATATTACCTTTTATAAATTCTTCTCAGTCTAGCCAATGAAAATGGGAAGATTGACAGATTGATATTTTTAACATCACCATGGACCTGTTCTTAACTTCCCAAGATAAGGTTTTCCTTTTATTAACTGATAGGAACACTTTTTATGTAAAGCTTCTACATTGTTGAAAATGAACATAAAAAGACATGTTTTTTTATTCTATTAGAAGTTTTGCAAATTAAAGACTGACACGGTTTGGAATGAAAGGAATAAGAATGAGACCAGTGGGGTTCGAAGCAGGGCAGCAGGTCTCTTTGGATCTGTGCCAAGAACTGATCTGAACTTTAT
>JAWWES010000094.1:42892480-42904704 GCA_035583135.1 Lophotriccus pileatus
ACATAAAAAGACATTGTTTTTTATTCTGTTAGAAGTTTTGCAAATTAAAGAGAGATGGGGAAAGGGAGGAGGGAAAGCAAAAAACAGTGTGAAAGCTCAGGTGGAAATAGTATTCTTTGTCTTCATAGTTTCTTGAAAAGTATTTATAAGACTCTCTGGTTATGAAATGGGCATGCATTTTGAAAGATACTGTTCTAAACCAAAATTGTTATTTTGGGTTTTGTAGAGAAGCAAAAGCCCTCATCTCTTTGCCTAGCACCATAGCAGTTGAAAAAGCAGAGGAAGTGTCTGAGTGTCCAAACTGACTGACTGTAGAATGTGGTCCATTTCTTTTCTAGTCCCATTGATTATTTAGTCGATTTCTTGTAAGGCATATGTAGGTTTGCTGCCTATTTTTTGTTCCATAGGAAGAGCAGTAATAGTAGCTCAAAGCTATTTCAGACAACACTAGCATCAGATGTTATTTCAAAAGTGATACATATGCATATGCAAGAACAAAGCATTAGTTACTATTACTATTAGTTGTGAAATTACAATTTAAATTTCAATTTCAGTTAAAAATTAATTTTATGTGAAGATTGAGCATTGTATCCAATGATATATATGGCTTTTGCAACTGCTGGAATACATTTGGCCCCAGGAACAGATTTATGGGTATAATCTGAAACTGGCAACATATGAGAACTTGTGAACATGTTGCGACTGAATTTGTATAAACTGGTAACATCAGAGAAATGTTCTTTGAATCTTTCTGCAATTGTTCTATCACAGACCTAACTTAGCATTTTGGCCTCTTGCAACATGGCGTCTAGAAAAGGAAGTCAGAGTTTACTCACAGTTCAACAAAAAGTATTGCAACTCTTAATATGGAAGGTCAGTGAAGTCAGGGTAATTCCAGCAGCAGAAGTGTCTATTCATACTCATTTTGTGTGATTGTTTGTTTCACAAAATCCAGCTTAACTGCTGCAAGTCATTTTTGCAGCACAGATCACACCATTTTTGCAGATGTATCCATATCTTTACAGCCAAACTTGTCAGTTTTTCTATCTGTGACATTGTTGAGTACACTACAGACACACTGTGTTTTGTTAGGTTCCTGCACTATGACCAATTTTTAGTAATTGGGTCTCAAAGAACTGTAAATATAAATAATTTTTTTAGCTTCTAGATGTTAGAAGTTCACACTGTAAGGAGGAAAAAGAGCAGGAAAGGCATCTACAAAATGATAACATTTCAAGGCCTTCCCAGAGACAAAATATTGGACCTTTTTCTCTGTTACTAGAGTACATCAGGAAACATTCCAGGCTAAACTTTCTCTTGTTAGGATGAATACTGTGATAGTCTAGACCAAGAATGAATGTCTAACTGGAAACTGCTTTTGATTTTCTGTATATAAAGGATCAACTGCTTTCCAGGGCAGATTCACCCATAAGAAAATGTTGAAGGAAAACAAGGCTTGAAAGGAGAAGTCTGGAAATTGCCTTCCAGACAAGAGGAGTTCATGCTATATATTTTGGAGGTCTTTGTTTTGAAAGCTTTTGCTGACAACCATATGAGTGGAACAGTTCATTGATTCCTTTATTCATAATTATTAGTGTTCAGTACACTTTGTGGCAAAGAAGGCCAGTGGTATCCTGAGATGCATTAGAAAGAGCATTGCCTGGAGGTTCAGGGGGGTGACCCTGCCCCTTATTCAGCACTCGTGAGACCACATCTGGAGTGATGTGACGCAGAATTGAACACAGCCTCAGTACAAGGAGGATATAGAGTTCTTGAAGCAAGTCCAATGAAGGACTACAAAGATGATTAGGGGACTGAAGCATCTTTTTTAGGAGGAGAAGGCTGAGGGAGGTGGGCCGGTTCAACCTGGAGATGAGGTGACTGTGAGGGGAACTTGTGAATGTAAGTATCTGAAGGGAGGGTGCCAAGAGGACAGAGGCAGGCACTTCTTGGTGGTGCCAAGCAATACGACAACAGGCAATGAGCAGAAACTCGGGTACAGGAAGTTCCACCTGAATATGAGGAAGAACTTCTTTACTGTGTGTGACTGAGCACTGGAACAGGTTGCCCAGAAAGGTTGTCGAGTCTCCCTCACTGTAGATGGTTCTTCACTCAAGAACCATCTGGACACAATCCTGTGCAATGTGCTCTAGGATGACCCTCCTTGAGCAGAGAGGTTGGACCACTGGTGGTCCCTTCCAACCCAACCCATTCTGTGATCTGTGAAAAGGCAATAAAAACCAATAAAGTGTAGGATCTTCCTGTACTCTGTGGATATCAGAAATGGAATAGATTTCTCTTTATTGTCCATTCATTTCATGGTAAAGGCACTTAACTCTCTTTTTAGGTCTTGCAAATGGTGGTTATGGAACTATTTGCAAATTAAGTGCCCTGTTGTAGTCTATTACAGGTAGTTATAGAATGGCATGCAGATTTCTTGGAATGGCTTGCAAAGGAGTATGGAATTAAAAATATTTATCTGTAACGTTAAAAACCAGTTTGAAATGTAGAACCGCTATCTTTCCTGGTTATAGAACAAGGATTCTGTTGTCATATACAAGTCTATAAATTGTTTAGGAAGGCAGAAATGAGGTTCTTCCTTCCAGTAGAGAAATCAGCAACAATTCCATTCAGTTAATTTTAAGGAATACCACTTTTCGGTTCTAAAAAGATTTTTTTTTTTTCTTACTCTTTTATAAAATTCTGCCAAGACTGTCAGGACTTCAAGAAGCTTTAGCTTCAACTGCTGCTAACATATATGATTGCAGAAGAAAAGAGTACAGCTATTAAGCAAGGATGTACAAATTTTAAGCAAGCAGAAGACCTAAGCATATTTTAATGTTACTCCTGTTTGCTTTGTAAAGAGAGTAGAGACTACTACAGGGCACTTGAGTAGAAGGCAGTTCGTTTTTCTTGACCCACAATTTTCTGTTGTTGATCATACTCTACATTACAAAAATCCTGGCATACAGCATTTATGTACCACAGGCACTATGTAAGCATGAAAGAAGTAAAATTTCTGTAAGAAGTGCCTAGGTTAGTTATTCCTTTTTATGTTTTTAGAAACTGATTGATTCAATGTCAAACAGTCATTGCTGCATAAAATTAAATAAAAAACCAAAATATTTACTGAACAGTGTATCCCTGTCCATTGATACATACAGATATTGAGATAATTATGAGAGATTATTTTTATTAGACTCTCAGAAGTGCAGAAAATTTCCACACTGTTAAACAAAACAAAAGAAAAAAATAAACAACAAAAAATGCCAGACAAACAAACAAAACCCACAAAAGCAAAAGCAGAAACGTAACAAAAAAAACCTCAGAACAACTCAAAACCAGAGATGATAAATCCAAGGTGCTACAGGTTTTGTTTCTGCTGCTAGCAATACATTCAATGATAATAGAAGCTCATTTCTGTATTTTCACTGTACCCAGTAGTACTGAAATGAGAAGGAACTATTTTGAAGTAATCTGTCATCTGGGACAGCTATCTTTGAGGGCATAGAAATTAGACAAATGGAGTGGCATGGCTATAATACTGGAAAATGTGCTGTGGGATGTCTCTCATTTCTAGACAAATGGGAGGAACGACTGTATGTATTCTGGGTATTAGCTGCACAGTAGGAGAAATGTGCCACATTCCAGCTGGAGCTGTATAAACGATGTACACCAGTGTTTATCTGAAACTGCTGTACAGTCACAGTGATTATTGCCAGGGGGGCTGCTAGTAGGACAGGTTTTGAAAGTGGAATGAAGAGAAATAAGAAAACCAAGAAAATACCTGTGCATGAGCTCGATACACTGGTAAGACACTTATCTCAAACATCAATGCATGATAAGGCTTTTTGAGAGCCAAAGGAGTATCATTCCCCAAAACGTCATGAATGTTCAGTGATCATGCTATATGTAGCACCTTGTGACCAGAATTAGCATGTTTATTACAGTCCTATTTTTATTACGCCTCTTTTTGAAGAGGAATACTGTCATTCCTGCTGTGAAAATAGTACTTCACAGTTTATGTTGTAAAGCCTCTCCTGGGTAGCTGTGCAAGGAGGATTAAGGAGGCAAACACAGCTGCTTGACAGTCACACAAAAGGATTTTGTGAAATAGTGAAACAAAAGGAGAGGTAACCAATACAACTTAAGCTTCAAAAAAACCCTTAGAGGCAGTTAGAGAATGGCATGCAGATTTCTTGGAATGGCTTACGAAGTAGTACAGAATTAGAAATATTTATCTCTAATGTTATAAACTATCTTGAAATATTTTCTTTGGGTATGTAAATGTTATTTTGGGTAAATAAAACATTAACCTTCCATGCAGTATCATTTGAAATACTTCATGAATTACTGATCTTTATAAAGATATTTTGGTAACATTTCCAGTAGCCAGAAAAGGACACAAAAGAATAACGAAATACATTGCTCATATTCCATGGCTGACTTCAAAGTTCACTGTGTGTTTTAAGTTCTTTTGTAGTACAGGCATATGAATGGTTTAGAAAATACTGCACTTTATAAATTTCATAATGATCAGTAACAGGGTCTGTTAGGTAAATACATGATTCAGGGTATTTAGTTCAGCTTTTAGGTTATTCACTTGAGCATACTGATTTGAGAGTTATCTGTTGTTGACTTTTGTGTAGTTCTTTAAAACTATGTGATAATTTAAAAATAAATAAAAATTATTGAATAACTGCTGTAGATATTATAAGATATTTCTGGCAAGTGCCTCACCTATTGTTTTTTATGGTTAATACATCTTTAATATTTCCACTTATGTCCCTGGATGCAAAGTATATCAAATACATTTTTCTCAGTCGGTGAATGTTTTGGTTCGTTTTTTTCTTAGCTTCAAATGTACAAATTTTCCCTTCTCTTGTACACCATTGTGTTATAAAGAACCTACTACAGTCATGAATTTAAAGCTATTCATTAGAAAGCTGCTTCCAAAAAGTAGAGGAGTCACATTAGAAAATGAATTAAACAGGAATCTCAGATTTCTTGATTGTCAGTGTAAATTCCTGTAGTGAAAAATTTCAGAGATCAGTTACTTTGGAAAATCCAGAGTAGGCTGCTCAACTTATAAGACCTTTAGAGATGTCTTAAGAAGGCATCCACAGACATCACAATTTTTTTGAGAAATATGTCCTAACTTTATTCCCTGCGATTTGTTTTTTACTCATGAATTTTAATTCAACCCTTTGTCATCCCACATATTCTTTTAACATGATTGATTTTTCAGTTGTATTTGCTCAATGAACATACATGGAGAAAGTTTTCCTGCTGCTAGGCTAGTAATACCACCTGTCATGTTTTTGTAAAAGTTTATTTTTCTTCCTTCTAGTTCTCAATGAATTTCACGTCACTGAATTTTATCCAGCCAAATTTGTGTTTTACATAAAATGCTATAAAACTACCCAGTTCAATTTCACTTACTTGTGCATAGGATCAATTTTATTTTTTTAAATACTGGCAGCAGTAGAAATTTATTTATGCTGCACATTTATGACAGTACAGATAGTCCTAAGAGATAAACACTAGCTTGAAATCAGTAAGCTGGCTAGACTATATCATATTTGTACTTATTATATATATATATCTGTGAAAGAAAATAAACTTATGAATGCTGACTAGTTCATAGATAGGTGTCTGATGGTTGTGATCTAAGAAAAGGAATTGAAATAATGGCAGACAAAAGCAGAGCAGCTCTGGTTAGCTTGAAAGAATTCTTTACTGACAGTTTGGGCTAAGAATGTACACCTGTTAGATACTTTCAAACAACAGTTAAGTGACTAATTTTAGCATGACCCCTATTTTGGTGTTCCCATTTACTATCTAATGACTGCATATAGAGTTATAGGCATTTTCGTAACAAGAGTGAGTATATACTGTCCACTTGGAAGATGCAAACTGAGCCACGCTGAGAAGATCAATTTTAAAATGCATTTGGTTTATACTTTTTTACCACTCATTGATGCCTGTGATGATTGCATCCTTTTTCCCAGACCATCATCCGCAGATCATCAGAAATGTGTTGAAAACAAGTGATAATGAGAGCAATGGAAAAGGAAATAGTAGGGGGATGAGGAATATTTGTCCTACCAGTCTGTCCTTACAGAATGAGTATCAGGTGATGTAAGCACATAACTAAAACATGAAATTTCTTCATGCTGGAAAACCATGGTCTGCTGTATACAATAAGCAAGCATTTTTATATGGTTCTTCAAAGACCCAGATAGAAGCAGCATACAGATGTGATATTGCAAATTATCTTTATGAGAAATGATAGAGTGTGTGTGAAACTGCAAGATGTTCTGAATAAGGATGGTGGGGGGATTATACTTCTATGCTGTCATTTTGATATTTTGCAGTGCTATGTGTATATACATATAAAATCAAACTACTTCCAATTTCTGCCTGGATGTAATATAGTTCAATTTAAATAAAACTGTCATTCAAAGTTGCATTGTGGGGGGTTTTTATCAATTTGTAAAATGGCAGCCATTTGTCTATTTTAATTGATTAAAAAAAAAAAAAAAAGCAAAATATTTCTACTTACACCCAGAATTTTTAGAAAGTAATCACTTTTCCTGGATTTCGTTGTTATTCAAGAAGGCCTTTGGTTCAGTATCAGGTTTTCAGATTGTGGAAGTTTTCAGTGTTCGATAGCCTAAATGCACTAAATGCACTCAGGTGAAGCCAATGAAATAGAGAAAGTGAAAGCCGATGCAGTTAATCATGTTCTGTATCTTCTGCTGTTGTTATACCCTGTGGCCTTAATTTGGGATGCATTTGATATATCTATGTGTCCACTCACTTAACAAATTCTCATGATATTAAATAGTGATGCAGTTGTCAGCATTGCAAAACATAAAAATAAAATTGGCAGCAAAAGTCTAGGGATTTTTTTTTCTGGTGTTGTTATTTCAGATTGATTAAAAAAAATCAATGCAATTCAAGAGAATTTCTGTTTGAGGAGATGATATGATGATGAGTTGCTCAACCCCTGACAATGTCAGCATATCTGTAAGGAACCCAGTGGTGTCTGCAGTTTGATAGTTCCAATTTAGTTGTTATCAGAGCAGATCCTCATATGAGATGATCTAATAATAGCATAATAAAACCAAGGCATTTGCTAGAAAAATACATATAGCAGGTCTGTCTTTCCATGTTAGCAATTTCTGTGAATGCTCATATCATATTGACTGTACCATTAGGATGACACCAATGTTTGCTGAGTGTAGGATGTCTTAGACACTAGTGTACTGAGATGACAGTAAAATTAAATCCATTTTAATGTAGTTAGCACTAATATTCAAATACAGAAAAAAAGCCTTGTAAGAAAGCTTTTACACATATATCTGAAAAAGTAACTTAGAAATAGAGAAAGCTTATGTAGTACTTCAACTTGCTTAGCCTGGCAATAGGTCATAAAATAGTATTTATTACTGTGATTGTTAAGTTTTCAAAGATATGACATAGGAAGCAAAGTAAGTTTACAAAGGTACTCAAAATATTTTTGGTAAACAAATGAACATTAAAAGGAAGAGAAGTTCAATGGATCTTTTCAAAGAATTTTTTCTTTTTTTTAATTAGAACTAGTAAGAAGCCAGTTCTGAAGCAGTGACTTTCAACTGATGCCACGGAACAAAGGAGGTTTCATTGCATTAGTGTGGTAGAAGGTTGAAAGAACTGTGATTTAAGTGGCTCTGTGGTAGAGAGAAACTTACGAATGCTCTAAGGCTTAGGCAGGATATAAAATTCTGTTATAATATATATAAATTCAGGTATTTTCAGTGCTTGCTGTAAACTGAAGTTCTACAGCTGGTTTACTACTGTTCTATTTATCTTCATAGCAAGATGCATTAAGTAGCATCTTGGTACTAGTTTAATAGCAAATGACATTTCTTTGTCTTCAGTTAAAAAGGAATAAATTGTGCAAAATTGTGATTGCAGTCCACCATGTTTTAAATTATTCTATTAAAATTATTTACTGTAAAATTATTACACAGGATCTACTGTGATGTAAGTTGGTACATAGTGATAGTAGCATTTTAGGACTTTTGTTTATATTAAATGGATCTTGTGACCTACATTGTCAGTGCATGCTTAATATGGCAACAACAAAACAGAACAATGAGGTAATTCTTCAAGTGGAAACACTTCAATAAGCTTTTCAGTCAAGTACAGTCAAAAAGCACTGATTAAAGCCAGGTGTTTCATTAAGACTATCAATGCACCTGATCTTGGCTTATGACACTGGTCCTTCATAAAATTAGTGCATTTCAGGGCATATTAACTGAAAGTGTGAAATATTGTTATTATCTGAATTACTGTTATTATCATTACTGCATGACCACTCTCCATTTTCTACCAAAGGTCTTGGGAATCTGGGGAAGTCATTGATGACTGGAAATTGGCCATTGTTATTTTAATTTATATGAAGGGTGTGAGGGAAGACCCAGGAGACTACAGATTTGATAGTGCTAACCTCAGTTTCTGGACAAGATTATACTGGGTACTTCTGAAGGGCATTTAAAGAAAATGCAGTCAGCATTGGTTCACAAAGGGAAAGCCCTGACCATAAGATCACCCTCCTAGTGGATGAAATGAAGGCAGTGGGTAGGTTTTTTTCTGGATTTTAGTAAGACTTTTGATAGTGTCCCTCATAGCATCCTTCTGGGAAAGTTGTTCAGTTGTGTGGGATGAGTGTCTTCACAGTGCATTGCAGAAGAACTGGCAGAAGGGCAGAGCTGCAAGGGGTTGTAGTGAGTGGGGCTACATCTGACTGGTGCGTGGTCACCAATGGTGTTCCTCAGGATTCAGTTCCAGGGTAAGTTCTGTTCAATATATTTATCAATGATCTGTATACAGGAATGCACTATTTTTTATAAGTAAGTTTGTTGACGATACTAAACTGGGAGGTGCGGTTGACCCTTGCAGAGGGACCTTGCAGAGTGATCTAGATTGACTGGAGCATTGGAGAAGGATTAATAAGATGAAATTTAAGTCCAAATGTCAAACTCTGGACTTGAGGCTAAATTGGAAGAGGAGTGACTGGAGAGCACTCCTTCAGAAAGGGATATTTGGGGTGTTCAGTGTGAGTCAGCTCTGGCACCCAGGAGGGCAAACTGCATTCGGGGGAGCATCAGGCACAGCAGCATCAGGCAGTCCAAAGGGGTGATTGTCCTGCTGAATGTAGTGGTGGTGTGGCCTCACCTTGGTCTCACCTTGAGTGTTAGATGCAGTGCTGGGCCCCACAATTTAAAAAGGTGGTGAAGATCCTTGAATGCATCCAAAGCAGGCAACAAAGCTGGGGAAAGAACTTGAAGTTATGTCCTCTGAGGAGTGCCTAAGGTCTTAGGGCTTGTCTAGTTTATAGAAAAAGGAGATTAAGAGACCTTACTGCTCTCTGCAGCTTCCCAAGGCAAGGAAGCACAGAAGGACATGCTGATATTTCTCTGGTATCTGGTGATAGGACATATGGGAATAGTTAGGAGTGGCATCAAGGGGAGTTCAGGCTGAATCTGAACCTCAGGATGTATTTCTTTACTGAGGCAGTGGTCAAACCCTGGTCAAACCCTGGAACAGGCACTTCTAGGCATGTGGTTGATGACCCAAGCCTGTCAGTGCTTAAGAGCCATTTGGATAAGTCCATTAATGGTTGCTTTAACCTATTGATAGCCCTAAAGAGGTTGAGTAGTTGGGTCATTGTAGCCCACTTTCAAATAAAAAATTCCATTCTATTTTTTTCTAAATTATAATACTTCTATATTTTATAATATATAATATATTATATATATTTATAACATATATTCTGTGTTTGACATTAATTAAAAATATTAAGGGAGAATACTAAATATGTTAGTTTCATAAATCCCTTAATTTTCAAGCAGTGCAAGATCTTTTTCTGAACATAAAATTGTCTTGTTCTTTCTGTTCTCATTCATATTCCCAGCCTTTCAAAAAGAAATTTGTCTTGGAACAGTAAAGCTGTATTTTTGCATCCTGTCTAACTTGGCTAAGAGCTCTTCTTCATTACAGTGAAAATCCTTGTAAAGAATCCATTTTTTATGATCACTGCTATGAATGCTTCACACTATGAAGTACGTTTTTTTTAATTTAATAATTTGTAATTCAGTGCATATAGCTTAGTACCAAGCTCAAAAGCTCATCTTAGCTATCATATATTCCATTGTTTCAGCTGTTGCACTGCTATGTTTTCACTAGGCCTGTAATTTATTTTCGTAAAATATATCATCTTGTCTTAAATGGCATTATCAACCTAGCTCCTAAGATAAACAAATCTGTATAGACAACCTCTATCTTAATGTTCACACAGAGATTTATTTGGGTTTTGGTTGTATAGATAAGCAAGTAGGCTATCTGGGGAACCCTCTTCATTATACCTGCAGCAAAATGACTTTCAAGGAAAGTGAATTGAGAGGCTGAAAAGTTGCCAGGTTTTTTTTGGTGTGTGTGTTTATTTGTTATATGGGGTTTTTTTGTTTTGTTTTTTTCTTTTAAAAAGCTACTGTCTTTTGGAACTTGATTTATGGCAACAAGATGAAGCCAAGTGCAGAAAAGCCATTAATAAGCCCAAAAGCAATCATTTTTTGTTGTGTGTTTCATATACCAGACAGAGGATTGAATTGATAATATGTTCACTTCAGTGAGAAAAAGGTCTTCTTAGCTGGATTTCAGATCAGTCAAATCTTCTAGTTTTTTCATTAGTTCCAAAATGTCAAACCCACAAAATGCAAGCAGAAAAACCTCTAATTTTATTCACATTTTTCAAAACTGAAAACCTAAATTTAGGCTTACTGATAGTTCCTGTGTTGGATACTGAGCACTTCTTGTTTCTAAGGATACTTAGATAGCTAAAAAAATCTGGGTGTTTTGATTTATTTGTTTGTTTGGGTTTTTTGGGGGGTTTTGTTTTGTAGTTTTTTATTTGTTGTTTTGTTTTGTTTTGTTTTTTTGGTTTGGTTGGGTTGGGTTTTTTTGGTTGTTTTTGTTTTTTGTTTTGTTTTGTTTTCCTTATGTCCTGAAGCAGAAGGGGATGGGTCTTAATAGGAGATATTCATGGAAAGGGGAGTGGGGTTTGTTGTTTAGTGAGCTGCCTAAACTTAAGTACAGTATAAGCAGGTATTCTAAATGATGTTCTGAATATACCATTTGGTCTTGGCAAGATCCTCCAGGAACTCAGCCCTTTGGAGTTCAAGAATTTTTGTAATGTTGGCTGATAACTCATGAGACAAAATTTTGAAAAATAGATTAATTTTTAAAATAAATGTTTTGTACATTTAAAAGTTCTGAAAAGATAGGAAGCTATGAATGTGGTGTGTATTACAGTTACTTTCTAATGAGCAATTCACATAAACAAAGGGATATTTTAGACATTTATTATGAAAGTAATTTATTCATAGAGTCAGCTGAGTTGGAAGGGACCCATCAGGACCATCAAGCCCAACTCTTGGCCATGCACAGGACACCCCAAGAGTCATAACATTTGCCTGAGAACATTGTCAAAATGCTTCTGTCAGGCTTGGTGCTGTGAAAATCCCTTTCCTAATATCTAACTGAAACCTCCCCTAACTTGGCTTCATGCTGCTTCCTTGAGTCCTGTCACTGATCATGAGAGTCCCTCTACTTCCCCTTTTGAGGATGTTAAAGACCAAGATGAGGTCTCCTCTCGGTCTCATCTTCTCCAGGCTGAACACACCAAGTGACCTCAGCTGCTCCTCATATGGCTTCCCCTCAAGGCCCTTCACCATCTTCTTTGCCCGCCTTTGGGCCCTCTCTAAGACCTTAATGTCTCTTTTATATTGGGGTGACTAAAACTACACACTATATTCAAGGTGAGGCTGTGCCAGTGCCCCTCCCTAGACTGGCTGGCGATGCTTTGCCTGATGTTCCCCAAGACAGGATTGGCCCTTCTGGCTGCCAGGGCACTGCTGACTCATATTCAATTTGCCATTGACCTCCAGGTCCCGTTCTGCAGAGCTGTTCTCCAGCCTCTCATTCCCCAGTCTGTACACACAGGTTGTATTGCAGCATCCCAGGTGCAGAATCTGGCACTTGCCCTTGTCAAAGTTCATGTGGTTGGTGATTGGTGAGGTCCCTCTGCAGGGCCTCTACCCTTGAGAGAGCCAACAGCTCCTCCCAGTTAATGTCATCAGCAAAATTACTTAGTATTCCTTTGAGAGCTGTATCCA
>JAWWES010000094.1:42910792-42937568 GCA_035583135.1 Lophotriccus pileatus
TGTCAACAGAGATTTTAAATTTGACCACCTCATGGTCACTGTGGCCAAGACAGCCACCAATCTCTGCTTCACTCATGAGATTCACTCTGTTGACAAGTAGAAAATCAAGGAAAGCATCTTTGCAAGTCAGCTCCCTTAAGACCTGTTCTATAAAGTTGCCATCCAGCTTGTACCAGCTGTGTGATACTCCTGGTTGATTTCTGGCAAGCTGAAGTCCCTCTTAAGAACAAGGGCAGTTGACTTGGAATTGTCCCTTAGTTCCTGAAAGAATAATTTTTTGGTGTCATTGTCTGGGCTGGGAGGTCTGTAGCAAACTGTGATGATGACATCCACATTATTTGTTTGCCCCCTGATTCTCACCCAGAGGCTCTCAACTATGCCATTGCCAACTGTGAGCTCCATGCATTCTAATCATCCTGTTACATACAGTGCCACCCCTCCACCTCTTCTTCCCAGTTTATCTCTCCTGAAGAGCTTGTAGCCATCTAACATGGCACTGCAGTCCCCAGACTCATCCCACCAGCTTTCTCTTACATCAGTGATGTCAAATCTCTGGGACCTGGGCCTAAGCTTCGAACTCTTCTTTTTTGCTCCTCATGCTGCATATATTAGCGTAGAAACATTTCAGGCATGGTTCATTGTATCCAACACCTCATGAAACAGATTGAGGGATCCCATTAGTCCTCATTTCTTCAAGTTTTGGCACACTATCCCACAGCTCACTACCTGGGAGCCTGATTTTGTCCCTTTCCCCCTTCCAAGATAGTTTAGACCTCTAGCAACAAGCCCCACTAGCTCCTGTTATAGAACTTTTTCCCCTCTGAGATAGGTAAATCCTGTCAGATGTCAGTAGACCAGGGATTCAGTAGATCATCCTATAGTGAAGAAACCCAAAATTTTTGCAATTGCGCTAACCTCAGAGCCACACAATGACCTCATGGATCTGCCTATTCATATCAATATTATTCCTTGATATCAGAAGGATCGAGGAAATCACTACTTGTGTTGCTGATCCTTCAACCAATTGTCCCAAGGCCCCGAAGTCTCTTTTAATTGCCCTCAGACCTCTCCTTGTTATTTTGTCACTGCCAGTTTGAACAGTCAGTAGTGGATAGTAATCGGAGAACTTTACTAGACTGGAGAGTTTTCCGGGAACGTCCCTTACCTGAGCTCCTGTGAGATAGCAGACTTCCCTGTCTGTATATGGGGGCTTCCATTCGCCTTAGAAGGGAGCCTCCTATTACAACTACCCTTCTTTTCCTCTTGACAGAGGAGGTCTTGGCGCAGGGTACAGATGGTTTTGCTTTGGAAGAGCCCACTAACCCAGAAGGACCTTCACCCACCTCATCAGTTGTCTGGCCTTCTAGTGCCAGAAGCTTATACCTGTTGTAGAAGGTGCTGGTCCTACTTGTCAAATTTTCAGAAAGAGGGGGAGTTTTTCAGAAGCGGTGGTGAACAGTGCTGCATACAGTTGGTGTCTGTCACTAGTGGTCCCCCAAGAATCAGTGTTGGGCCCATTCCCATGTAATATCTTCATTAATGATCTGGATGAGGGGATTGAGTTTATCATTAGGAAATTTGGAGATGACACCAAGATGGGTTACTACATAACCTGGAAGGGACCTCTTCCCATGTCCCTAGAGGATGACGTGAGTTATAGAATAACCTCCAGGTCCTAGTCGTGCCTCCTCCTGGCTTCTACAAAAATTAACACTGTTGTGGCCAAAACCAGGACAATGTGATAGGCCCATCACCCATTCTAACTGTCATACAGGTTGCTTTGTAGTTCTGGATTTTGGGAGAACAGTTTTCCCACTAAGGAATCCCATTGACATATTGAAGACCTGGTGATCAGGGCTAAGGAATAAAAAACTTCTTTGGTGAATAGGCTCCAGCAAAATGGTAGAACACCATAATTTCTCTTAGACCCTTAAAATTGACTGTAAATAAAAACTGACTATGAAGAAAATCAATAAAATTATCTCTAACTACAGTAATGGCAATGGGCTCTTCATCTTGGACTTTTGGAATCTAACAGGAGGATTGTAAATCTTGTCAGAATTTGCCACGAAAAGACTGAGATATAAAGCTCTTTGAAATCTGTGCAATATTTAACACAGTTTTGAATATTTTACTCTTCCTCAGCTACTAACTGCTATGTGCTACCTAAAGAATACACTAAACAAATTTGCACATTGTTCTCCATCGTAAGTCCCAAATGTAAACTATCTTACAGTTATCTTTGCTGTTTCAGGATATTCTGAAATTCTGACAGCTTGCAAACTTTTATCAGATCTGTTTTAAGTTATTATATCAGTTTAGTTCCATCTGGAAATCACAATGAAATGTGCAGGTAACTGGTCATCACTTATATGGATTTCCTGTATGTGAGGAAATAAGATTAGTAAACATATCTGCAAAGACAAAAATGTCTTATCTATCTCAGAGACACAGTTTCTTTGGTTGTATGTATTCTTTGTTTCTTCAAGACTGGTAAGGAGGCTAAGTCTATCTGTAAAACTCTTATCCTCTGAAATGAAGGTGCATTTTCTGCATGTCTGTGAAAGTCAAACCATTTATTGCTATCTTCTAGCTGTCTGTTAAGAAACTTCCAGTATAACTACCTGGGGTTTGAAGGAATCTGTTGGAGGTTTTCTGCATCCAGAATTTTATCACAGGGTTCACTTGTGTTCTTACTTAAGTTTATCTGCCTGAGAAATGTTTATGCAAACACTGACATTTAATTTTGAAATAGGTTAAAACCTTGTCACTGGCAATGTGATGGACAGTATGATTGGATTTGCCAATAATCATTGACTTTCCATCACAAGTAGTACCAGAGTGCCATTGTTTTAACTGGAATGAGCATGTCTCTGACTCACTGAAGTGCCACACAGAAATAACAGTTGCTTCTCATAAAGTCAACCACAAAATGAAAACATAGCCTGAGATTATTGTTATTGCTGTTTTAAAATTACAGACCCTAGATTTACTTGTTAAGACTTGATATTTGCATTTCACTGTAATAAAAAGGATGTTTATTTGATGTCTTTTAAATGGCTGTGCTGCTCATTTCCATGAAATTTGGCAATATAAGCATGCGTTTGTAAAGCAAAATGGGAACTAGAAAACCATCCATTGGAAATGGCATCACAAACAAATGATTTCTTTTTTCATTTATTTTATTGCCACTTATTTTGGCACTTTTTTTTTTAAATTCTGCCCATTCTCATTTCATATACATTTATTTCTTTCAAGGCAAGCATGTCATCAAGTGGGTGGGTCAGTAAGCTCTTCTTTTTGAAAGGATTTTAATACCTTCTATGAGTTTGTAAATATGAGATTAGGGAGAAGTGGTGTGTGTTGAACATCTGTGAGGGCTGACAGAATTTCTTTTGCAAAGTGTATTCCAGGTCATCAGTACCTGAGCTTCCTCCTACTTTTAGCAATTCCATATATTTATGAATTTTTCAGATGCAGTATTATAGAGATCTGATAGAAAATACAGAAAATAACAGAGCAGCGAGTAGTTCCCCTTTTCTGTTCTAGGAATACACCAGAGTGTATTTTATAAGAGTACACACATGTAAAAGATGCCTGAGCTTCAAATCACTGAATGCTGGGGTAGTACATTAAGGAAGGTTCATGATACATTTGTCCTGTTACACTCTAACCTATGCTCCTGATCTTGGCCATTGACAGACTATATGTATTAAGTGAAATGTTTTTTAGATTCACATTGTTCACTGTTTTATGCTTTTAACAAGTATCTGTGCAAAAACAGTTTCATAAACTGTATAACATGATGGTAGAATAGTTTTGATAGCAAGCATCTGACATTTCTGCCTCTCTTTCTAGTAAAAAAAAAATAAAACAAAAATAGTTAAGTGAATGGCTCTGAGGACCAAAAAAATAACCCATAAAAAGCACCCACCAAAAAACCCCTGAAGAAGTACAAAACAGAATTCCATTAAAATGAAGACCACTAGTTTAGTCCAATTATTTATGGCACTTGTACTCTACATATATACTAACCTGTCAGGTTATAAAACATGCTAACTAGACCTACATTAATGGCCCATTGTAATTGTTTTAATATCTTTTGAGGCACAATATTTCTAATAATGTGATTTCTTGAAGAAGAGAATAGATTTCTTTAACAGTGCCCAGGAAAAAGAAGAATTTGACAGCTTAACAAGTTATTTCCAGATATATTGCCGAAAGAAAACACACCTTCTTAAGAGCAGTATTATTTTTAATGATTTTGTGTTGGAAGTCACAACTTACTTGCTGAATGTAAATTTTTTGTTAGAACAGAATGTTCCTAAGCAAAAATTTTTAATTCATTGTATATTTAGGGAACAGGATATTTGTGCCAATAGTAGCTAATTCATAAGACATTTGGGTATATATCTGTTTAAGGGAACCAGGTGGTGCTTCATATGACTGAATGATGGATAGAATTTCTGCAAAGATAGGCAGCAGTATTTTGGGCTGTGTGAACTGTGACAGAGTCAGAAGATCAAGGCAGGAACTACTTCTGCTGTGTGCAGGTCTGGTTAGATAACATCTGGCTTATGGGTTACAGTTTTGGTCACCCTAATGTAGTGAAAATGCAGCCAAATGGCAGGAGTTGAAGGAAGACCACTGAGGCAGTGGGGCCAGAGCCTTCTCCCTGTGAGGAGAGACTGTGGCCTTGGCAGTGGTTCAGCTGAGAGAAGAGGTGGCTTTGGGCAGCATGCGGCAGCATCCTCAGCACCAAAGGGAGGGATGAAGGAAGTAGAGCTTAGGCTCTTCACAGCAGTGTGTGGTGGGAGTGTGAGAGACAGCAACACAATCTGAAACATCAGGGCCTCAGGCTGGAGATAAGGGAAAGCCTTTTCCCCAGCAGAACAACTGGGTGGGGCTGGGCCCAAGGGAAGTCAGGTGGTCTCCATCGTGGGTTTTATAGTTCAGGTGGGTCAGGCCCTGAACAGTGTGGTCTGAGCCTACAGATGAAGCCTGTTTGGGGCAGGGATCCTGAGAGTCCAGGACTGCCAGTATGACTGAACATACTTTTAGACAGAAACACATGTCAGAGCTGAACTGGTTCTCCAACTATGCTTATAGACAGGTGTTACTGACAGTACTTCTCTCTCCATTTCTTGACTTTTATGAATTAAAATCCAAACCTCAATATAGAGATGCAGTTCTATTTTATGAGGGTACACGGTATATGTTTCTATTTCAGAAACTTGGTATGATGTCAATTTCAAATTCCTCAGAAACAATTATGAACGAGAAAATATGATTTAAAAAGATAGCATTATTCCTGATGAGTAGGCTGGGTTCAAACTTGAGAGTTAGGGACTTCTTCATTAAGTAATTAGCAACACAGATAAAGATAAAATGAATTTAAAAAAAAAAAGAAAAAAAATCTGCCCCCCTGCTGCATTTGACGAAGAGCAAGCTTTTTAGTTTTTGAGGGTTTTTTGTCCATGTGTTATTTATAGTGATATGGAATGAAATAGACTCCTCTAAAATCTATTTAACTTTTTGAAGTCATTTTGAGTAAGTATTCAAATATATTTGAATTACCTCTTAAACAAAACCATTATAAAGAAGCTGGAATATCTTCACGTGACATACTAAATATACAGATGACTTTTTTTATTAATTTGATAGAGTATCATTTTGAAGAAAGTGTGTAGCTGTGACTTTCTCCATTTCAATGTCTGATTTTTCAAGATTGCCAGTTTATAACCTTACTTAGAATAAGAAAATCAAATGAAAGTATTAAAGGCAAAAGTAGAAAAAATACTTAGACAATACAAATTTTCCCAAATATTTTCTTATCTGTCATAGTGTCTCAGTAATGTGCCTTTGATGTCTTATAGATCATTGAATTTACATGTACAAACAGAACACCAGAAGTCGGCAGATAACTTTGCTTTCATCACAGTACTTCCTGTGCACATCTGTTTTAAGGAAAGTTAGGGTTGATCAGCTAAGTATAAGCGCACATGATTGTTCTGGTAGATGGGTCCAGCACAAGCTGTAGACTTCATTGTTTAAAGTAGTTCATTGAACCACATTGAAGCTTAAATTGAAATTGTTTGTTCTCTGACAAACAAGATTCAGACCTACTACAGTGTTTTTTTCCAGGTTGCAAAGCTATGCCACACTATCCTGAGAGGCAAAAGGCTTAAAGAGAAAACTATAGAAATGTGCCAGCAGTATTCTTCTATATTAATGAAAGTCCCCTTGTGAAGTCCAAATATGCTGTGTTCTGAATACTGATATTTGCATTTTTATATGCAGACTTACATTTATAGTCTTACATTTCTTTAATTGTTGTAATCCAAAGAAGGTTGTCAATTAAGAAGATCTTTTATGAAGTCGTTGTAGGAAAATATACACAATTCAGTGGAGTAAGTACCCAAATGGGTGAGAGAGTGAGTCAGGGAGTATTCATACTTTATAGATCTTTTACCCTATACATTTCATTTGTGAAATAAGCCTCTTTTGAAAGAGGCTTAAAAATTATCTAACAGTACTATAAGACTGCTATAAGCTGCTATAAGACTGGCTCACATTTTCATACTGCACAAGTTATTTTCGCAGATCCTAGTTGTTAGTTTTGCTTAAAATTTTCTGTGGATGTGCTTTGCAGACCTGAAGGTAACAGTTGCTTCTGGAAGATACTGTCATTTTTTAAATTTGTATCTGTTAGCTTGATAGTTTTCAACTAGGTAAATATTTTAAATTAGTTTCCTCTTTCTATATTTAAATGTTGTGGGGGAAAGAAGGAAGAAAGGAAGGAACTCAGGTAAATTCTACTCTCACTTTGGAAAAGAAATTAAATATGGGTATTTCAAGAAATGAGGAATCACTAAACAGTTGGTCCAGATTTTGCCTCTGTGATCAGAGAGTGAAGACTGCATCTTCAGTGGTAGAAGTGTTTTTATTTGCTTTTGAAACATAACTTAAAATCAAAAAGAGAACAGTGTCTAGACTTTCCTCTTCTTACCTACTCATTCCTGGTCTCTGTGTTGAATGCACATATGTCAGTATATTCAAGCATTTAATACATTTTCTTTTAAATTTTATGTTATTTTGAAAGTATGGACAAATTCATGAGAAGGCACTAGTGTACCAGGCAGGATTAGTGTACCAGGCAGAAGAGTTGCCAGCTGAAGTTCAGTATTTTATAAAGTTCTGAAATCTGTCTATTTTATAATGATTTCCAAACCCTGTCTGAATGTATCTAACTTGTTAAACATTCAGAGTAACAGAGAAAAAAATGGTTTTCACTTTTCTGCTATTTCTTTATAATTGTAAGTACTCTTTTCATTTATTCTGTCTCTGTATGAAAAGTAGAATAACAGATTTACATTAACAGCCATATAGAAAATAACTACGGTGAAAGTCACCTTCAAATTTATAATTTTAAACAAAAACATATATCATGCTATCCCATAGGCCTTGGTCAATACGAAGACCACTCAGACTCAGACAAGACATTTTCCTTATCTTCCACAATGGAATTACAAAGACTTCCTGTACTTCAGAATGAAGAAAAACATAAACACATTTTTTAGATACAAAAATGACAGGCACCCAGAAACCCTTTTTTTCCATCCCATCTTCTGATTTATTAAAAAAGATGATATTATGTGACTAGCAACATGCATTTATTATTTAACTGTATTACTATGAGTCTCTGCCAGTCTTTATCTCTGTCTTTGTGCCCTTGCCCAATCTTTTCTTGGTATGTGTTCTCAGTATTATTTAAAATAAACATAAAGAAGTCTGCTCAGATTTCTGCCAGCTTTGTGTTAGTTCCATCTGTCCAATTCCACTTTTACCACCATTTTAAAAACTGTGTTATAGGTTTTGATTTTTTATTATATACTTGGACTCTTTAATAACTATTCTCAAATGAAATAAGCACTTGGAAAGCTGTCCGTAAGTCCAGAAAATATTCTTCCTGCTTAAATAAATTTTATGATCTTGGTGTTCCCACAACACAATTTGTGGTGTTCCCACAAATTGTTCATCTTGTCCAAGAGCTGGGAAATGGCAGTGTGCCGTAACTTCAAGGGCTGGTTAACCATTGCCAAGACCTTAGATGCCAAATGCTTAGCTGCCAAGGTTTTCAAGGCTTCTGGAAGTCATCCAAACTTGTCTTTTTTTTTTTTCTGAAGAATAAGTGTTTCTTCTGGTAAAGTGGTTGCAGTTTTGTTGTGAGGAAAACTTTCTTGTGACACTGAATCCCCCTTTTCTAAAGATGCATTTGATGCCTTCAGAGTGTTAGCAAAGACTTTATTTCACTGGGTTTTTTTCACTTTTCTCCCATTCCCATCTTCTCTTAGACAAGCACTGCTGTCATGTAACAAAAAAATAAAACACATTAATTTTTTGTTTTCTAGCAGGAAATAGGCCCCTCCCTGCCTGCTGCATTTTGTCCAATTTCAGTTTTGCTAGCTGTTGTCTCTGCTCTGATTTCAGTAACAAAAATATTAAGTAAACAGAGATTTTTTTGAGGTGGGTATTGTTACCTGTTTGTTCATTTGCCCATCACTTTGCTCATGTCTGTGCAAAGAAAACAAAAGTTCTTGAAGGAGTCTGCTTTTTTTTTTTCCCATAACATTTCTACATCTGGAAAGTGAGAGAATCTCTTTTACAATATTTGAAGACAAATTTTATTAGAACTGCTATGGACTGAAAGCATAATTTTGTGACATTTCAAAGGAGAGGTATCAAAACTATCTGGATTACCTAATCCCAGTCTTTCTATTTATTGTGGTTCCACTAAACTTCTGTATTTATTGAAACTGAGAAAAAATGAGCTACTGCTAGCCCAAAACTAAGCTACATTATACCCTCTGGGGCAAGAAGATGTAGGTCGAACTGTAGCAGTTTCGGTGATGCTGATCTTTAAAATCACCTTTAATATCTTTATTATGCAACATCAGTTGTCTGGCACTGATTCAGTGGAATATGCTCAATTAAAGTGTTAGGCCTTTGAGTCCTAAAATTATATTAATATTTTGCTTCATAGTCACTACTGTTTAATTTTGTATTTCTGACCCTTCCTGGCTGACCATTGAAAGCCAACATAAACTAAGAATTTATTCTACTGTCTGTATATTTTAATATACCTTTTCTGTGTAATTATTTTGAAATGTTTTATACGGTGTGTATCTATAAAGACTTCTGAAATAGCTGTTATTGTCTTTCATAAAGGACAGGGTACCTGCTCTGAAGCAGGAGAAAGAAGAAAAAAGTATACGTGGCAACAGCAGAACATGATTAAAAGATTTTGAGATAATGACGAGACTGAAGTAGAGCCACATAGGACAGTTAGCCATGAGTGTTGTCAGTGAAACAAACAAAGTTTTAGATTTTTCTTTTTAGAAGCTAAAAGATGGTGGGCTTTGTGTTTTGAAGTGTTTTTAGGAGAAACAAGCAAACATACAGAGAGCAGTTAAGAATTGATAATTATTGCAGATGAAATTAGAAATGAAAGAAATGGGGAATTTCTAAGGGTAGTTTCTGGCAATAAATATCTTATTTGCTGATAATATGTTTTTCTCAGTGTGGAACGTAGAGTTTGTAAAATATTAATAAATTATGCTTACATTTGCAATGGGAAAAATGGCCATTGCAAACAACAGAAATGGTTTTATTTTCATGGAGAAGATAATTTGTTTCAAAGTACTATGTGAAATGAGTTTCTTCCATTATATATTATCTGATTTTCTGCTTTATTTGATCACAAGTAGGAGGAGAAGTCCGTTAAGTATAACGCAGTTTACTGAGGTTACCAATTCATCAGTTCAGGTGTTGCCTAGATTTTTAACCTCTTTGTCAACAACTCTTGGGCAAAGTCAGTGTCTTGGGAGACAATAACACCTTGAAGAGGAGGAATGAATTAGTCTAAATTGAGAGAAAGAAAGAGTCAAGACGTAAAAGACGTGAGAACAAAATATAGTAAATACATAATACAAAATATCAGTAAAAAGTAATACAAATAAGTGAAAAGAAGATGAAAACAACATAGCAGTGCAGAGGTCTGATTAAATTTGGTATAGAGCATATCTGTGATCAGGTTTTCTAGTATCGTGAATTTTCTGGAATGTATATGTGGTTGATTTAAAAAAATACTTATGTAATAAACACATATGTTTATAAAAAATTAGTAGCTATTCTAAAAAAAAAAAAAGAAATTAATTACGTAAGGTAATTTCTAAGGAATACAAATTATTGCTGAAAGAGAAAATTTAACCAGCCTCATACAGGTCTGACGTGACTTAAAATTGAACAAGGACTCTTAATACATCATCCTTATATGTGATGTGTGGTGTTACTTCTGTTAGGGCGTTGTGTAGTGCCATGGAACTATAGGAAGTTTATTCTTGGCTTGGTGGCCGTAAGTTATAGATATCAAGTCTATGTGTATCATACATACATCAAATATATGTTTTAGAAATAAGATCTGGATGATTTGATATTGCAATGAATTTGAGTTGTCAGACTTCTTAACCCTTTGAGACTTCTAATACCAAGTGAATTGGTGATGTTCCATTCTATTCCTAAAAATAAAGTTATTCCCATAATTTACAGAAAGAAAGAAAAAGCACCTCAGTCCTTCGTAATGATCATCATTATATCATTACTACGTTGTCATCTGAGTTGTTGAGTTCTGTTTCCAGGTCAGATAAACCTATTCTGGCTATTTCATATATATCAGTGCTATGCTAAGTGCTAGTGTCTGTATTTTTTCTTGCCAGAGGGATGTCAGTATCGAGGAATGAAAGTGAAGTACCTTCACCAATCAACCAACCAACCAAAACCAATAAAACCAGCAACAAAGGAGAATTATTGACTGTACATCTTTACTTTTGCCATTGCAGATATAGTAAGGTTTTAAGAGAAGGTGTAATTATTGGAGCTTTTTGCTCTTACAGGATTTTCTTTGTTGCTCAGTAACAGCTGTTTTGCAACAACAGTTGCAAAAACTGTCAGCGGTTTACAAATTAAATGTTTTTTGACTGCTTTGCAAACAACTGCTTTTGTATTATTCATGAATCTTCCCAACATGAAGCTTTGAGGTAGAGATGACAGAATAAAGCAAATATCAAAAAAATCAAAGTCTTCTTTACTGGCTTTGTGATTAATTTTAAGATATGATGACATGAAAGCCTCCATCTTACACAAACATGAAAAAAAAGGAGTTTCTAGAAGCCTGGAAACATGTCAGTAAATGTTTCAGATACCAAAACCGCTAATAATGTCTGCTTCTTTCTTACTATATGGATAGCAGCTGTCATGTGGGGCAATAGGAACAACATGAAGAGCTCTTTTTGAGCATGACTACACAATTGAGGAAAGCAACTGATGGCATATGCACTGAAAATGCAGCTGATGATGCATGACATTTTATTTCAGCCTTTGGCATGATAAGTTTTTGACTAGTCTGTTGAGAAAGCAACCCTGCCCAACTTACATTTTAATTCTGAACTTAATGAGTTGTCTTGGGATTGTATGAGAAAGCCAGGGGGCCTAGATGAGAAGGAAGATGAATAAAGTCTCTATGAATCTTTTCTCAAGTCTGTTAACAGCTATATTCTTAGTGTTGTGTCTTGGTGTTTTGCACATCTTATACCATAGTACCTGCCAGTGTGGTGAATAAACTTTACTTACCTCTCCTCAGCTCCCAAGTGTAATACTGTTTTCTAAAATATGTGATTGACTTTAACCAGTCTAAAGGAAATGCAAAGTACCTTCACAATGGTAGCCATCTAATTATACTTAAGTATAGTGATTCAATTTTAGAGTTATTCATACTGTAAAGTTTACCATTTAAATGTAAAGCTTGACAAGAAAATAATCCAGAACTAGCTTTGACTTTATGTGTTCTATTCCTGATGTCGTGTTTTCTAAAGTAAAGGTTTCAGAGTTTGGCAGATGGGCTCACAGGGATGTGTTCATAAACGGCATAGCTTTATACTGTTGGATTTTGTGAATTAAGAAAAAAATTAAAAGTTTAAAACATAAATGCTAAGTACCTTGAGCACAACATCTTTAGGATTATCAGAATGCATTTGAGAAGCAGAAATGCTAATGAAAACAGTTCTGTAATTATTGGATGAAGGTATTTCTAAGCTTTGTCTGTTTATTTTTGTTCTTTGAAATATGGTGGTCCAGATATGTGCTGTATCATTTTTTTCTTGCTGCACTGTGCTCTTTCCATTATTAGCAACCCTTTGTAGCTATCCAGATAAGGAAGGCTTCAATAAGGATATGAGCAATATAAAATACTTACAAAACTAACTTATGCTGGTAAGAACGTGACTGGGAGGATTGTAAATTATGCCAGATTCAATGGGAGCACTGAAAAACACTCTTGTGAAATAAACTTCTGAGTTTGAAAACTTTATTAGATAATTTTAATGCTAGCTAAAATTTGGAAAGTCTTCTTTGCTACAATGCAGCAAAATCTGTCAGTGATTCTCCCTCTGTATAATCCAAGCTAGAGTTATGCATAACTTGTCAGTTATGTCTTCGCTTTATGTTCCATAAGGAGATTCTGCAGCTTTGTGAATGCAGTCACAAAAGAGGCATGAGAGATCACCACTGTTATTCATAAAAGTATCATTATTGTTAATGAAAGTGGTGAGTACTGTCATTTTGGACGTTTTCTATCAACCAAGCAAAAGGAACTAGGGAGTCCTAACTAGTAACACTGAAGTCAGTGATGCAGTTATCAATAAACAGACTGATGTCGGTCTGTACTATATATAATTTTTTTAGCCTTAGTTTAATAGTAATCTTGACATGAGTACTCAGTAGAGCAGAACTAGAAGTTTGGAGAGTTTTTCCCATTTAATATATTTCAAAAAATATTTGAACTGTTCAGGAAGCCTAAGTCTTATATATTACTAGACTTATAAGTGAAAGCCTTTTATGGAACTGCTAGAGAGAGTGTAATCCTCTGTTTTTAATCATATGCTGACAGTACAATGTTGCTAAGCTTAATAACTATTTTATAGCTAAACTTGCCATCCTTACTCTAAAAAGGACAAAAGAGGTAAAAAGAAAAAGCCTGAAATATTCAAGATAGCTTTATATATGATCTTATTCACAACAGTTTCTCAACACTGCAGAAAATCAGGCTAGTTAAAAATTATGACCTCTGCTTTATCACATAACAAATTAGAAACTTTGTTGATAGGAGTAAAACCCATTGTTGCCTAGTGCTATTTAACACAAGGGTAATAACAGTTCCATGGTACCTGTAGGTACAGTCTAATGTACATATGCATTATTCTGAGTAGTCCTTGGCAGTGTGATTCTTTTAGATGAGGAATTATCATTAAAATACATATTTAATGGTCACAGAGAAATTAGACCATTTCTGTAGACTTACCTAGAATTTTTGGGGTAAAAAGCTGCCCTGTAGAAGCAGGAGGAAGAAAGGGGATCAGAGAACATTTCTATGGCATTACTTACCTATGAAAAAGGACAAGCATAATCCAGTAGCTTGTAATCCTGAATGGAAGAAGAGGGATGGTGTTGCTTAGACAAGACTTCTACGTGTAAGAACATCATATATACCCCTGAGAGATGTGTTTTCCTATAGGTCATGATATGAACTGTAAATAAAATCTAAATTTAAAAACCATCTGAGAGCTTTTGCCCATGTAAAACAGAATATTGAATAGTGTTTCCTGCCTGTAGGTATCTTCATATACGTACTATTAATGCTAATGAAAAAGGTTTCTCTTAAAAAGCTGTTAACTATAAGCATATAAAAATAGTTTCCTGCTGTCACTTTTCTCCTATCTTGGACATCTTCTTTCTTCCATTATATATATTATCCTGGGAGCGTCTCTGCTGGTCAGAGGTGAGGTTGTTATCTGGTATACTTACAATATTTTTAAAATTAAATCCTGTCCTAATAGAGAAGAAGTCTGACTATAATAGTAAAACGTGCTTTAAGTTGGAGATAGCTTTGTACAATGAATTCTTTGATATTCTCCACTTTGCAACGGTTACACCACAGGTGTCCATTTACATCTGGGCTAAGGCCGTGGTACAGCATGTTTAGAAGCAGAGTAAGTTTGCTCACTACGAAGTATGTTTTTACAGACTGCAGAAGCAGCCTGTGAGGAGCTCCTTTCTTGTTTTGAGTTCCTGCTGAGATGTTTTTGTTTGCTTTGTAAATTGATTTGGAAAATAACAGTGGTTGTTGCATTTCTGAATTGTACTTTGAACCTCTTTCTGCCCAAGTGAAGAAATGCAACCTCTCATGTTCAGACACAAGTCTTCTTGTATCTGAACAGAATACAGGAGTGGCTGAGGTCACTTGGCTTGTTAAGCCTGGAGAAGAGGAAACTGAGGGAAGACCTCATAGCAGTCTACAACTTCCTCATGAGGCCAAGTGGAGGGGCAGGCACCGATCTTTCCGACTATTGGAAAAGGCATGAAGCTCTGTCAGGGGAGGTTTAGGTTGGATATCAGGGAGAAGTTCTTTACCCAGAAAGTGGTTAGGCACTGGAACAGGCTTCCCAGGGAAGTGGTCACAGCACCAAGTTTGACAGAGTACAAGTAGCAGTTGGACAATGCTCTCAGGCACATGGTATGACTTTTGGAGCTGTCTTGTACAGGGCCAGAAGTTGGACTTCAATGATCCTTTTGGGTCCACTCCAGCTTAGGATATTCAATGATTCTATGTTTCTCCTTAGGGAGTACATCATGATGAGATTTGTTTAGAGGCTGCATTAAAGAAGCATTATATTTATAGATGTTATTAACTTTACTTACAAGTGAAAAAAAAAAGAGTGGAGAACATGAAAGGCATGGAAAATGCCTCTCTTGTGTTTCTGTATTATTAGTAGTGTTTCTACATTCTTAATCGAAAAAAGCCTGTTAAGGTTAATAAAACATATGAACATTTATTAATGTCTTACCATGACCTTTGGCTCTCAGGCAATCCAGAAGCATGTATAAGCCACTATATATATTCTTTTGCTGAACTTGCTTTTTCTCACCAAAGGCTACAAAGAATTGTTAAGTGTTACTATTTTAGATTTAAACATATGTTGTATTCAAATGTATTCAGAAAGTATTCTATCAGTGTTTTCCTAGGTCGTTTCTGCTTTATCTATGGATATCTGTCCTTTCAAGAAAAGGTCGGCCTTTTGTATGCGAAAGTGTATTATATGTAAATACAGTAATTTGCTATGAGTAAATTTAAATCATAAGTATAATTAAACAAATAGGATTAGACCAAAATTGGCTGTTACGGACAGAATGGCGAGGAAACCACAAGACTTATGCCAAAAAAGTCTTAAATATAATCATACTGTTAAATCTGTTACAAAACCACTTCCTATTATTTCCCACTTTTTCTGGTGTTGTGCTCATATTTTCAGAGCTCCTCTGGCATCTTTGAGTTGGTGGCTTCAGTCTGACACTACAGACTATATAGCAAGTTTTCATAATCACAAGTCTGAGAAATGCAGTGTTCCTGTTGATCCTTCTTCCTCCCTCTAGGATCCAGCTAGGCTAGTTTTTATGTTTGCTGCACACTTTTACTCTTCATGGTTTCTTTACCAATCTGCAAGTTTATGTTATATAGATGATTTTATTATATGCTGTGCCTTTTGTGTATGCCAGATGCTTTTTCCCTCTTCACTTTTTTGCCCATCTCTTTAACTGAGCATCGAAGCATTGTGGGTCTGCAGTGCCAGGCTGAGCCCCTTTTTTGACAGTCTGTGCTCATCTGCACCATCTTCATTTCTCAAAACCTTTACTGTTATACCAAATCTTCATTTCTCTATGTATACCATTGCATTAGAATCATAAATACCTCTTTCTGCACAAAGTAACCTCTTGCTATGACTTGATGTAAAAATTGCAGCTATAACAATCCAAAAGGTAAGCAAAAGTCACCCAAGTTAGTGATAGCCACCTGTCAGAAAAAAAGTTTCTGTTACATCTAAACCAAGTGTAAACGAATCTTCAGGCATCTTCAGGCTGATGAAGCCTTACAAGCCTAAGTGCCAAAGCCTTGCAGAACATATTTGAAGCCTGTTACTGGCAGAACCATAACAACATTCCTGGGCTGCAACATTCACTCATTTCCATTTTATTCTGCCTCTCAATCTATTTATTTCATATGCATTGTATGAATTTCAGTATAAGGATGACAAAAAAGTGTTTACTTATAGGTTTCCCTTTTATTATATATGTATAGCTAAAATCCCCTGTCACAAAATCATGTTAGACCTGACTGTTCTCTTGAAAGGATAGAAGTCTATAGATGAAGTAGAAAACAGGGACCTAAGAAAACATCACTAGGATCCATTTGAACTTAAAAGAAACACAAATTGACACTTTTTCTAACTCTTTGTGCTAGTAAAAGGTCTCTCTGCATAGAAGAGACTGCGTGTAATGTCCTTGCCAGGGACCCTCAGGATGAAATAGTCCCTTTTATCAGATCCAATTGTGGCAAAGTAAACAAGGAAATGTAGGCAGACTTCCAGTAACTTTTCTTCCCTGCCTAAAGCCATTCTTAAAAGGGATAGTATGATGGTTGTTTTTCAGCATCAAACAAAGGTGGAAAGTGATTGTGTTAAAGAAGAAAACACACCATACAGATATGGAGCACTTCTTGATCCCGCCCTCAGACAGGACAGGTGAGCATGGTGGCCATTTGATAAGGATAGGACAGTGCTCTGACGCACTGTACACTGGCTGCCAGCCAAAGGAACAGTAGACTAGGTGTGCCCCATGCCCAGCTCACCAGGTTTGTTTGCAGCTTTGTGTGGTTTGTGGTAGTTAGCTGTTTGGTTTCAAGTGCTTTGCAAAAACTCTGTCTCAGATGTTACATGGAGAGAAATTGATTTTTCTCCCATTTTTTTCTTACTGTATCTGTTGCCAGAATTTTTGTAAGTGGAGCCTTTTTCAACAAAAATGCCAAATGCCTCAGGTGGTTTGTCCTTTGCCCATTCATCTGAGTATGGACATATATATCTGAGCTGGACAGGGGAAGGATTACTCATATTTTTCAAGGAAAACTCACGTGTACATGTTTTGTAGATTCAAATGCTAAGCCAACAGTGTTCCAATTCTTATTGCTATCTCTCTTTCATACCAGATTTTAAATCTTTATCGCCAGAAAGTTTATAAAAATAGCTTCTAGGCTGACAACGAGTTTTTATAGCTTTCATTTTCACATTACTTTTAATCATATTGGTGACCATAACTGAATATTTTATAATAAATTGCTAGCTTACTTACTTATTTTTTAAATGGTGACATTCCAGCCAGTGTTCCTCATTAAAAATATTACTAGTTTTTAGATAATTTAAAATGTACCATATAATGGCTACTTTTTTGTCTTTGTGAATGCAATTCAATAAAAAAAGAAATGCCATTATATACTTGCAGAATTTCTTTTTCAAGATTTTTTTCTTTTTCCATCTCTCAATATATGCAGCCTTTGGATTAACTTGAAGGAACCTTCAGTTAAACATACTTTGTGCTTCCTAAAAACATTTCTAAGATATTGAAATACTATTTATTAATGAGACAAAGGAAAAATATAATATTGGTGTGTGCACAGTTCATATGTTATGAAAACGCAAGTTTGAGGCACAGTGCATAGATGTGATGGCTTGCATACCAGAATATTTAGTTCACATAGTTCAAATTACAGAGCTGCAAAATATAGCTCTTGTTTAAAGTGCATGAAAATCTACAGTATCAGGGTGTGACTGTCAGCCATGTGCTTCTAAATTCATGTTGTTTGAAAGATGGCCTGAATGCTAAGATTTCTCATGGCCACCTGCCCAAAATGAAAACGATGTCACACACTATGGCACAAAGGCTGATAAAATAAAACTATGTTTCACCATTTCCCACAGTTTTCTAAATTTTAGATTTTTGTGATTCAGGTTAGTGTTGTTACATTAGAAATTAAATTACTATAAATATAGAAGTGTTTTGATTTTTGCTGGTGAGGTTTTGGCAGCGGGGCGGCAAAAAAGGACCAGTGCCAGACACAGCTGGTTCCAGCAGGTTCCAGCAAGCTCTGCAACAGATCTGCCACAGGACACAGCTGAGTCCCTCAGTGAAGCTGGTGGAAGATCTTGTGGAAGCGTATTTGAAAAAAGACAAAAATACTAGATAGGCAGAGGAAGACAGAACAAAGGCAGAGTGGGTAAGAACACAGGGAACAGCTAGGGTAGTGGAGGAGCTCCCTGGCAGAACAGACATCCACACTGCTGCTTGTAGGTACAGGAGGTAAGATGGTGTTTTAATTTTTGTGTTTGATGCTCGATGTACAGATTTCTTTAAATCAGCATTAAGTGACATTAATGTTTCCCAAGTCAGTTTTGCCCACTAGAGATATCGTTAAGCAGTCTCCCTGCCTTTGCCATGACCTAGCTCATTCAACGTCTTATCTCCCCATGTCCTTAGGATTGAGGAAGGGCTATGAGGGAGCCAGCAGCTGGGTGGGAGTTCAGCTGTTAGCCAAGGCAAAAGTAGCACAAGAAAGAAAGAGTTGTATCAACTACTGCATACCTCATGTAATATCCCTGACAGTGTAAGCCTGTTTGTGTTGGTAAATCGGGAGTGAGTTCTTCAAGATAACAGAAACACACCAGTTAAAAGAAATACTGAGAACAGAAGTCATGTCCAAGTGTGTTATTTTTAGGGTAGCTAATAAATAGCATTATCAAAGCATTGAAGGGATTCTTGTTTAGCAGGCTATAATTTTGATCTGACTAGTATAGTTTTTACAGACTTACAGGCAAATTTAGGCACTGTATACACCTTGATGTAGTGTATATGAATAGAGTGCTCTTGCTGTAAGCACTGAACTTCTATAATGCCAAAGATTTGTCTTCTGCCTCCTTTACTATACCATCTGTCTTCAGTGTGTCTTCTCCATGCCATCTTCCCAAGCTGCTGTTTCAGACTTAAATGATTTTTTTCATCAAATGTATTAATAAGAAATGTTAAGAAACATATGGAAAAATACAATCACTTCAGGAGATTTCCTCAGCTACTCGTAATGGAATAAAGATACTACTTCATTAGCAGTTGATATGCGGCAGTAGATGCTTAGAAATGGCTCATGCAGCTCTCCAGATAAATGAAAGACAATAAGTTACCAGAGAATAAATTAGAGTATTAAATGACTGGAACTACCTTTGCAGACTTTGCTGAAATTCATCCACTTTTTTTTAGCAGAGTATTAAAGTTCCTACAGTGAAGCAACTTTGTGTCCACTTCAGGTCTCTTTCAGTGTGTGTGTGTGTGTGTGTGTCTGTCTATCTATCTATCTATCTATCTATCTATCTATCTATCTATCTATCTCTCTCTCTCTCTCTCTATCTCTCTGTCTATCTACCTATTTGTCTACCTATCTACCTATCTACCTATCTACTTATCTATTTATGATGCATGTATCTAGACGTGTTTAAATTAAAATGTCAGTTTGGACTTTGAAACTTTTTACACCTTGATTTTCCCTACAACACAAAGTCAGTATTTACTGTCTGATTCAATCAGAGACTCTCCAGAAAACTTGAGCTTTTCTTAAAAATAATGAATTTTTAAAACAAACATTTTAATTTGCAGATTTTATGGTTTAGTTACTTTATAAAAATTGTATTACATTGTGGCTACATCTGCAAATTTTTCTTTGTGTCTTCAAAAGCTTTAAAATAATTTTTCACAACTGAAAATTAAATTTTGCAGCGATTCACAGAATTCTGAAAGCTTTCACACCTGTGAAAGGGAAACCTGGTCTCTTTGAAGTGTTATGACCTCGCAGTGGTAATTGAGTTTCTCCTACTACTCTTAGACTTTGGTGGTTGTACACACCATTAAGGAAATATATCTTCTTTTCCTAATTGAATCTCTGTTCATCACCTTCTTTAGTGATTTCATGTGTATTAGGTTTCTAGGTTAGTCTTCGTTGTTTGTCTGTGTTTTATTGCAGTTTCCTGTGTCAAAAATGACAGAATTATCTTAGGAAACAGAGCTCAGAAATAAATTACAGGATGTAAATTTGTGAATAGTTTATGCCACTATTCCTGCACTCTCTTCAGTGTTAGATGAGAATGAAAAATGGAGTTGGGCTTGTTTAAATTGATATTTTATTGATGAGATTTATATCATTGCAATTATTTAGTATTTCTTTAAAGCTGCATGAGTTGAGGCTTTTTTTTTTGGTGATAAGGCCACGGTTGACTACCTATTCCCATTTACTTTAGCAATCCAGTTTCAAGATTAATGCTCAGTGATTTGTTGCTCCTCCCTCTGAGGACAAGACTGGCTTTCAACAGCTCAGGTCAGATGCAGCAGTGAGAATAAATCTACAGAAACAAAAACACTAAGAAAGGGTTAAAAGGAGATAAGTATTCGGGGTTTTCACCTTGAGCTGACGTTATAGTGCGGAGAAGAAAGATGGTTGTGTTTGAGTAGAAGGTTGATAATGTTTATTATCCCAGTTGTTTATTATAGGGAGTTAACCTCTAGCAGGGTGACTGACACAGGCAACACCTCAGTAACTGTACAGTTGCTCTGTTTGCCATATGAACACAGTTATTTCCTTCAATTCGTTACACATCCACTATAGAGACCTCCTGTAACATCTCTGGAAGCAATTTTGTCAAAGAGATGCTAGTCAGAATGGTTATACTTTCGTGCTGTTATATCTCTATTACTCTGTCTTCTCTATATAGGAAAAAATAATCTTGAGTATTTAAAAAATAAGAGTATGGGTTTTGAAAATAGAAATCACTCTGGTTATAAGTGGATCTGCTTACATAAAAGAGTTTGATATACTTATATTCAATTGTCATACTCTTTTGATGAACAAATCATAGGTCAACAGAGTACTATAACTCCAAAGGAAATATGTCTTCTCTCTAGCATACATGAAAAGTGCCTAAAACAAGCCTACAGTACTGAAACATCATCTTGTGTGAGTCAAAGTCTGAGATCTTTCTGTTTTGTTTGCTACCTGATGGAAAAGTAGTCAAGATGGTTCATGAATAACAAGCTGGCAGTGTGTGCTCACAGCTCAGGAAGCCAACCATGTCTTGGGCTGCATCAAAAGGACCTTGGCCAGCAGGTCAAAAAAGTGATTTTTCCTGTGCACTTATGAGACCCCCCACTGGAGTTCCTGCACCCAACTCCGGGGTCCCCAACATCAGAAGGACACAGAACTGCCCTAGCAACTCCAGAGAAGGGCCATGAAATGAAGAAGACTGGAGCATCATCCCTAAAAGACAGGTTGAGGAGGTTGGGGCTGTTCAGCATGGAGAAGGTTGCATGGAGACCTCATATCAACCTTCCACTGTCTGAAAGGGGCCTCCCAGGAAGCCAGAGAGGGACTCTTCATCAGGAACTGCAGTAATAGGACAGGGAGTATTGTGTACAAATTGAAAAAAGGGAAATTTAGGTATATGATATTAGGAAGATATTCTTGACTGTGAGAGTGGTTAGACACTGGAAGAGGTTGCCCAGGGAAGTTGCGAATGCCCCAACTCCGGCAATGTTCTGGCCAGGTTGGATAAAGACTTGAGCAACTTGGTCTAGTGGGATGTATCCCTGTCCATGGCAGGGTGGTTAGGAGCAGATGGTGTTTAAGGCTCCTTCCAACCCCTTAACATTGTATGATTCTGTAATAACAAAAAGAGTTTAGAAATATTGTGAACTTGTTTGACATTTAGTCAATTCAGACAAGAGACTTAAGTTGGGATTGGATAGATTGCTAAAATGTGTACAAATTTATTCATTTGAGTAAGACACTTCTTGCATCTGAAACACTGTATAAACAATTTTTCCACTTCCAGATTGCCTCCCTCATTTACATTTACTACAGCAGAGAACTGCTGAAGTGAAATTGGTGCAGGAAGATCTGTGGAATTAATTAGCATTAACAGCTGTTGGGAGGTACTGTCAATCAAAGCCTGGAGTGGAAAAGATAATTGGGTTTGGTAGACGAGGAAAAGGGAAGAGAGAATAACCTTATGAAATTTTGCCATGAACCCTTACGGTAATAATGTAGTTACAAAGTTCATGTACAAGGACAATACCTTCTAACTGTGAAATAAAAGAACAAGAAAATAGAATATAATGCTCATCTAAATAAATTTCTTGAAAATGTCAAGTTATACTGTTCTTGTTAATGGCATTCTTTTATAAAATTAGTATGTATTGACTTTCTTTGAGTGCATTTAAATTCTGTCATCCTAAATTACAGTTTTCAGAAAGCATTTTGAACACACTTATTTCATTATGAGTCTGCAGAAGGAGTACCACTGAAGATCAAGGTCCTCCAGAGCCTGCCTTTCTTGCCTGCCCTAAAGAGTGGAATTCACATTATTTCTAACTTCTTGTATGATGTCTTTAGTTTCATTGTATATCCTAGAAATGGTTGCCTTATGACTGTTTTATAACCTGACCTTGGAGGTTGCATATCACTCTAGTGAAAGTGACACATAAAAAATTGAACCAGAATAAATTTCCTGGGTTCTACTAGCAGTAAGTGAAATCCACAGGATTTGGCAAAACCTTCTTGTTCTGGGAAAGTTAAATTTTTCCTAACACGCTGTCCCAAGGCTTTTGGTTTTGTTATAAATAAGAAGGTCATCATTATGCAATGAGCAGCACAGCATGATGCTATAACAGTGTGAAGAACACCTCAACACTGCTACTACAATGTTTATCAGGAAAAAGAAAACCTTAGACATTAAAAAATGTAGAAATTAAAGAATGTTTAAAATTATTTTGAGTAATGTAAATACAAAAGGCAACTAATATGATATTTTAATTTTGCTCATTGGGCTTTAATCAATAAAGAATTAAATAAACAGTTACCATTGCATGCTTGGCATAAATAAAAAGTAGCAAAATAATAGCCTTTTAACATAAAGAAGGCCCAGCTGATTGCAGTCCAGAAGCTAATGTCAATCCAATTGGTTTTCATTATTTAGAGGCCTTCTGAAAATGTTTTATTTGAAAACTGACACAGATTACTTAGATGCACTGTGAAACCAATTCACATCAGTGAGAAACATGAGTGTATCATCCTGTTCTGATCTTCAGATTGCTTATTCTTAAGAGATTCAGAAATAATCCAGAATTCCAAGAGTAAGTTTCAGCTACATCATTAGCGTTTTTCTTTCTGCCCTGCAATTTACTGTAGCAAATAGTCAAAGCAAAGACCAAAACCTGATAAAAAAGTAGCATGTAAATACATTTTGCTGTAAAATAAAACCCTGTTTGTGAATAAGTATGTCCAAATCTGGTAAACTTAAGCCTGTACTTTGGCAGGACAAAATCATCTCTCCCTAGGTACAGTGAAGACATTTGGATATCCGGCAGCCCAACACCAAATATGTGGATTAGTTGCATGTTTGATGTTGGGCAGCCCAATTTAACAACAGTGAAGTTATCTGAATGCTATGGAGTAATTTCTTGCTAAAATGTTTGGGTGAAGTGCTATAATATTGAGGATTTGACATGTGTGTCTTACAGTGCGATCACTGCAGACTTACAGAAGTTACCTGTTTAGTTGCTTGTGGTTTTGGGGTTTTGGTGTCATGGTTTAACCCCAGCCAGCAACTAAGCTGCTCACTCATTTTCCCACCTGTGGGATGGGTGACAGAATCAGAAAAGTGAGAAACCCTATGCACAGGGTGACAAAGACAGTTTAATAGGAAGAACAAAAGCCATGCCCATAAGCAAAGAAAATCAAGGAATTCACTCACCCCTTCCCATGGGCAGGCAGGTTTTCAGCCCTCCCCGAGAAAGCAGGGCTCCATTGTGTGTAAGGGTGCCCTGGCCCCCTCTCTTCCTTCTTTTTCCACCAGCTTTATATATTGACCATATATATATATGATTTGAAACATCCCTGTGTTCAGTTGGGGTCAGCTGTCCTGGCTGTGTCTTCTCCCAACTTCATGTGTACCCTCAATCTCCTCGCTGGTGGGGCAGTACGAGAAGCAGACTGACTTTGATTCTGTGCAAAAGCTGCTCTGTGCAAAAGCTGCTCAGCAATAACAAAAAGAATTCCATATTATCAACGTTATCTTCGGCACAAATCCAAAACAAAGCCCCATACCATCTACTGTGAAAAATTGTCTCTCCTAGCTGAAACCAGCACATGGATATTGCTGAGGGGTTTTCGATCGGTTTTTTTTTTCTGTTTTTTAAATAAGGAAGCTACCTTATCCTCCTTCTTCAATAATGGACTGTTTGTTCCTTACCCCCCTCTGTCCCCCAGTTTTATTTCAGCAATATGGTGTGGGATTTTTTATTGAAAGTAAATAGCAAGGCATACAATTATATAGGTAATTTACAGCCTCATATCCCTGTCTTTGTGCTAGAGGCTAAGTTGCTTTCAGCAATAGCAGGACTACTGATACAGGCTATGGGAAAGAAGGGTCATATTCTAATTCAACTTCTTTTCTAAGATCTTTCTTATGTAATCTGGTACAGTGCTGTATTTTTACCTTGATCTTTGCCCAGGAAATTAGTAACAGATAAAAAGGATAATGTGGTCAGTAGTGATATTTTCACAGTAATGTATGCTCAGCTGCTCTTGGTTTTGTTTTCTCTTAACATTAGATTATAATAAGGGCATGAATACTGAAACATGTTCAGATACAACCCCAGAACAGTATTTTTAATAAATACGAATGGCATGAGTGCATTATTTCTTAAACAAATACATTATATTTTGCAGAACCTCCTAACATGAGTTTATACTTAGTAGCTTCCCACAGACTTCATTCAAGTAAAGTGTGTACTCTGCAGTTTGCTCTTCTCATACGGGGTCATGTTTCTCGACATAGGGGAGGATTTTGTTAGAAAGAAAAACCAGGGTAAAGAAGGAAAATATTAGGCAGCTAAGTCCCTAATGGTCTAACAGAGTTTTATTTTTGCCATTCCTTCTACCACTCCTGTGGTCTTCTGGTTGAATTAAAATCAAGTTTCAATTTATATTGGTAGGAAAAAAGTGTTTAAGTTATTATTTCTTGATTATTAAACCATATTCTATGGTGAGAATTTACTTATTTACATACTCATTTCATTCTTTTTTAAATTTAAGGCTTTTTTTTCTGTATGTGGTTCTTGTTTTTTAAAGGCTCTATTGTTCACTTGTTATCTTGACAGAGATCTTGAGAGAGAATGAACAGAAAAGTCTATGAAGTAATGTTCACTATTACAAATAAACATAGCTAGTACAACTTTAATCATAAACACCAAATGGGTTTATGGCTTAAGGTAAAGACTGATAAATGGAATATGCTAAATAAAATACCGAATACGAACACTTGCCCAATATCTGTAGGCTATCTGTGAAACAGGAAAGTTAAAGCTTTGTACTTTTATGCATTAGCCTGTGGAAACAATTTCACTTCTGAAGTGCTTCAAGAACATTTGAGTATAATGGGCTTTGTACTGCCAGCCTTGGCTTTACCCTGTAGAGAGCACTCAGCCCATTCAGCTTGAACTCCATTTTATCTAGCTCTTATCCATTAATTTTGTCCTGACCTTGGGCATAAAATATATGCACTTTTTATGCTCAGTGCTTTTTGTGGAGAAAGAGGAATGGCATTACTCATCGATCACCATTATGAATGATACAGCTAAAAACAAACACAGGTCAGAGACAGATATGTTAAGAGCAGATTTGTATTGATTCTATCACAACACTGAGTTAAAAGGGAGAAAAAAACCCACATCGCAGTATAAATGATGAAAAGACATTTGAAAAACAACAACAGCTATGAAGTAAACTTAAGAGCTTTGCTTTAGGGTTATTATTGGCCAAAAAAAAAGAATTTTTTTGTTATTATTAATACAATCTACCTCCCCTTAATATATTTATTGTCATACCTTAGGTTCCACAGCATACTAAAGCAGTAAAGTCTGTGTGTTTTACTGCAGCGCTTTTTCCTGTTGAAAGCTTTTTTGTTATAAGAATCTTACACTGATTAGATCCTTTAATCTATATTTAGCTCTAGTGCTGAAATATTTATACCATACTTCTAGCTGTAGGCACTTTTTATTTGTAACTCCAGTCTGCTTACAGAGCACTGTTTTTCAGTATGAAACTGTATGTTTTTTTAGGGTCCATGACACTGGTACTAATGGTGGAAGTTTTAACAAGCCTACCTGAATCTCAGTATGCATCTCTGTGATAATTACACAAAGGAAAATATATCCTGCTTCCTCAATGGATTTCCATTGAGAGAATAATGACTTAAAGGATATTATTGATGGGGGAGTATTGGTTTACGCTGTGAGACTTGGATCCAGGAATATGAAGGTTGAAAAATCTGTAATAATACCTTCATGTTCTGTTTATTTACTAAAGTAAAATCTGGAACAGTTAGGGAGAGATATTCCATCATGGCCTTCCTTTGCTGGAAGTCAAAGTAGTGTCAATTCAGTATTCTAAGAAGTTTTCTTGTCTAAAACTCTGAGTGTTGAATGTTAATTGAGTGGTTCTTTGACATTACTATCCTCAATTCATAGAATTTACCCCATGATTTTTATGTACTTGGGGGTTTTTTTGTTGTTGTTTTTGTGGGTTTTTCTTTTTTTGTTTGTTTGTTTTGTGGGAGTTTTGTTTGTTTTGTTTTTGTTTCTTGTTTTTGGTGGTGGTGGTGGGGTTTTTTTTTGGGGGGGGGGGGGTGTTTTTTGTATTTTCTAACTTTATAATATCAGTTACTGATTAAGGAGGTAAAAA
>JAWWES010000094.1:42937668-42976392 GCA_035583135.1 Lophotriccus pileatus
TGTAGTTTCTAACTTTCTACTCTCAGTTCCTGATTATGGAGGTACAAAGATAGACAGGTTTTATTAGCACAGTGGCTCCTGTGAGAACTGGGGAATAGGTAAGAGGAATGTGAAAGGGCGTCTTTCTGTTCAGCTGTGGATGAGCGGATCTGAGGAACTGCTAGTACTGAAATGTTGTTGGTGCTTGAGGCCATCTTACCCATACTTGCACTATCTAGAGAGCTTACACATAGGGAATGCAGCAACTCTCTGTTGGTGAGACTCTGTCTGGTAAAAAATAGCTTAGCTGAGTGCTGACTTGTATACTAGTTGAAGACCTTCCCACTGAGTTTCCTTCCTACTCTGGGAGAAGATACAGTTGGTAAAAAACAGGAAAAGTTTAAGGTTAGATTTAATTTATTTTCCTGTAGTTTACTGTCATATTATTGCTGGTAGAAATAATTATATATGTTTGTTTACATCCTCAGGTTTTTTACAAGTATTCACATATGGGTCTTCGTTCACTGAGTTCTACAGAACGCTTAAAATTTATTTTGAAACCTGAGTTAATATTCAGAACATTGTACTAGATCAGTGACCAGGTCATTTAATTTTTGGGGGGGGTCAACTTGTGTTTTAAAACAAAGAAATTAATAATTTGAAGATTCTGCCATTTACTACAGAAAAAGCATGGTGTATTTTTCCCTCTGGACTTCTTCCATGTTAAGAATTTTTATCACAAACAAAGCAGGTTTTGGAAAGTACTGTGTTCCACAATTGCTGGAATCACTCTGGAAGGACCATTATGCTTAACAATCCTTTTTTTAGTCCATTAGATTGCATTTTTAATAAAATAAGAATTTTCTATGTAAATGTTTTGGTATTGCTTATATGGATAGTTCCCAGGAAATTCAGGGATGAATGTGGCAGGTGGTCTGAATTTCACTTGTTTTCACTTTAAAGAGAGATATTGCAATACTTGCTTCTTTTACTAAGCATCTGTGAATAAAATTTTATCATACATGAGTTATATTCTTCAGGTGTCTTTTGGTAATGTTCTATTGTTATTATGCTTTTAACTATTCTTCGTGTGTTTAGAAGAATATGCAATCATCAATTTACAGAATCTTTGTAAAATAGAATCAGCGATAATACATGTTGTCACATGGAGAAACAGAAAAGGCAATGTACAGTTGTTCAGTGAATTGTAGAGTGAATCAATTGCAGATTCAGAGACACAGTTCTCCTGAGTCCATAGGTTTTAAAGCCATAAGAGTCTAGTAAGATTATTTAGTCTAGCCTCTTGTATAATACAAGCCATAGGATTTCCCTGAATTAGTTCCTACTTCATTATCTAAAGCTTTTGAGTAAAAGTGTCAGCTGGGTAAGTGCCTGGTGCTGTTCCATGGGATGGCTCAGGCAGGATTTGTACAGACTTCAGCAGAAACTGTGCTTCCACGAGAGTACATATCCACCTCTCTTATAGCTACATAGAGGCAAATTTGGAATACAGTACTGGGTGACGGAAGAATTGATGAAATCTGCCTGAACTGGTCAGGTGAGCAAAAAATATAGTTCCATAGGATTGCTTAATAGCCACTTGAGCTCTCTTATATCTTCAGCCACCTGCTCTTCTGTAGGTCACCCACTATCAACTTCTGTGCACCACTTGTGCTATGAGTCCTTTTCTCTCCCAGAAATCTCTGTCTGGGAATTCAAGTCAGCCTTCTGAAAGAGCAGAAGGCAGATCAATGAGATAAAAGGCAACCTTCACAGTTTTATGCACACTTTTTTCATGTGCAGCTGAATCTTGCCACTGTAGTTGACAACTTCACAGTGAAGGAGATCTGTAGATCATGTTTTTGACATGGATGTGCTGCATTTTATGCAAAGAAAAGAAATAGGCATAGTACTCTTTTTATTTAAAATAAACTTTAAGAGAAATTGTTTAATCTTCCACTTTTGTCAATGACAATTTTGAAAGAATAGAAAAAAAAACCCAATTCCATATAGCTTTATCCACTTTAAAAATTGCTTTCTGGCATCCACATCCTAAAAAAGTAGTTTGAATGTACAGGACATTATAATCATAGCCAGCTTTTATTCAGACATGTATTGTAAAATATCTGGAATTCTGCCTGTGGTTATGGTCATAATAGAAAAATTTGAAAAACAAAAGAAGTGTCCAAATTTGGTAACTTGTCTCTTTAAGTTTAGAAATGTAAATGAATCTTTTTATTCGATTTCCAGTTAATGCACAAAGCATTGCACTTGCTGCATGGAAAACTTTAAGCCGTATAGAAAACTAGGGTCTAGTTTTCAAAGTGTTTTGTCTAACTTGTTAGTTAGGCAAAGTTTTGTGTTATTTGCTGTATGTAAAAGGAATGCAGAAACATACAGTACACTTGAAGCCTCTTTATTTTAAAAAAAGTTGGACAATGACTGTGTATTCATAGGGGAAAAGCAAATACAGGAACTAACAGAGATGGTCAGCATTTATCTCTGTGTAGCTACAAATGTACACAATGCATTCTTTGTATGTCTTGTAGTTCTGATTTGGGTATCTCCACTAACAGGGAGATGTTAAGGTGTGCTTGTTCTTTGCATCTAGTTAGCCATATACACAACTGAATGCGAAATCTCAAGTGTTCCCTCACATTCACAAAAGCTTGGTCTTTGTGAAGACAGCACAGGTATATTGAATCAGTAGTTAGTATGAAGGCATCTAGTCCATCTAAGTGGTATAAATACAGAGGGTAGTGCCATGAATTATCTTGCTTTTTTAAAAAAGTAATAATATTCTTCATTTCCTTAATTAATACTTTTCTTTATGAACTGTATTCATGGTCAAGTAAAGCCTCTATTCTATGTTGCTTTGTGGGAATATCATGTGAATCAAGCAAAGCTGATCTGTTTATAAATAAAGGTGGTAAGGAAAAGCTTCCAGGAAATTGCAACTACAAATGCTACACTACTGTCATACATTCAATGCATCTAATTCTTCCTTCATTTGGTGCACTGAAATTTGTAAAGATTATGTTTTGTATCACATGCAGCCATTTTTGCCCAAGGGAATGAAAAAATAATGGGAGGAAATAAGGCAGGTTTGAACATACCCTAGAGCATGTTGTCTTTCCCATTGTGTAATTTCTGTTGTTGCCTTATTAAGGAGAATACTTTCAATGCTCTTAAGAATGTTCCAAATCCAGACAAAATAAAATCTAGTCATCCTGACTGAACCTTTTTTTCACTGATTATTGGTAAAGTTAAAGAGGGGAGCCAGGTAATGAATTACTAAGGTACAATCCCAATCTTTTAATGCAGCCTTAAAAAAAAAGCGAACCCTGACAAAACATCAAACCTGACCAAAAAATACTGACATCATTGACTTCAAATTGAAACAAGTTATTCACAAGATAGAGAAAAACCTGATAATAAAGTTGAAGTGGGGAACATATCAATTTCAAAGCTGCTTGGTCTAATTACTCACAGTTTGGTGGGAGGGTATAACTATTGAACTGAATGATCAGCAGTTTGTGTGTACTTCATTTTGCAATCACATTCCAAATTTTAACAAACGGGTGTCCACTTAACTGCAATCATGATAGAACTATGTCAAATCCAGTTCTTCTTAGCTGTCTCTCTGAAGAGATGGATGATCAAATACACGTACAGTCTAAACTGTCATCTCATCTACTGGTTCCTCCAGGTCAGCTGAAGACCCATTGACAGGGAAGTGTAACAAAGCTCTCAGAATAGAGAACATTGAATGTGTGGAATCAAAAATTCTGTTTAAGGTATTACTTTATTACTGAAGGCTTCTTCAATGACCTAACAGACCCTTATAGCAACTCTTTAGTCTTTCAGATGTGATGTTGAAGTGAAGCATATTGTTTCTCTTAAAAATGGAGAAAGGAGAATGGTGAGAGTTTGTCCTTTGTTTGTTGAACCAGTCAGTGGTGAGGCTGGAAATGTGATCAAGATTAAACAAGCAGCCTGATCTGACCATTCCATTAAGGGATATTAATGTTTCACAAACGAGGTTGCTGATATCGTCACTCACCGACTTATCATTTCTAAATTACAAATAATGGAGAATATTGTTAACTCTTAGACAAATCTGCGCACTCATTCCTGATTACAGATTTATTCCTTTGTTGGCTTACCTGTACCCAGAAAGGCAACATTCTCAGAAGCTATGACAAAACTGGGTTGCTTCTTTATGCCATACAAGTACCACAGTCTGATTTAAAACATACCTACTAATAGGGAGTATATCCTGGCTACAGAAATTAAATACAACTGTAGTTGTATAGGAGTGAATAAATATAGCTGCAATAAACAACTGGAAAATGACAGTTAAATTCAGGGGAATTTAGTTCATTGAGTCATGGTAGTCACCTACTGTTTATTAGGGAAAAGGCTGGATTAACTAGCAAAAACTTTACTGTTCTTGAGACACCACCACTGAAGAGAACAGACACTGCTTTGCAGTCTTAGAACTGAAATACTGGAAAGAATGAATGTTGTTTAGCTAAAATCACTCCATACTATGCATAAAATGAATTATTTCATATGAATATTTCATATTTCATTTCATAGAAATTTCTAGAGCCCCAGGACTTTGCAAAATTTAATGTGATTTTGTTTGTGTGTGGCTAAAGATGTTTTGAGGGGACTTCAGTTGGATTCCCCTGTGTTAATCATCACCGTGGGGCAACAGCAGACACAGGCTGCTGTCAATTGACTGTCACCCACAGGGTTGCTATTATCTGTGTCAGCCACACATCATGGTTTTGCAGTTTAACAGATTTTAAAGTTTGTGGTACAGTTTAGAGGGAAGGGTTGAGCAATGCAATAAGATTCTGAATAGTATAAGCCTTCTGCCAAGCAAGTATTTTCATTTCAGATACAAAATAAATTTTATTCAATCTTGCCTGATATTTGCAACTGACAGTTCCAATAAAAGTCCTTTTTAGTCGTGCGTATGTGTCTGGTTTTTATCTGAAAATCTTGAATTTTTTAAATGAATGACAGACATAGGGCAACAAATTATCTACTGTTCAATAACAAAAGTGATTGTATTTATTTACTTTCTAGAAGGATACATTTAGGATCACTAGTATGTGAACAGAAGGATTTCCCAGTGATAAAACAGATCTTGGAAAGTTAGGGTTTGGCATTGTAACATTGGTCATGCTACTAACCCACTGTGTAATTAGTGGCGATTCAGAAAACTGCATTGTATCAACATTTTATTTTCTGTAAATCAGATAGGACATAGAGATTTACAAAATGCATTTTATATAGTTATTTAATTTCTACTGGCTACTACTAAATTAAAAGCTAGCTTATAAATTTAAAATCATAGAATCATAGAATGAATCATAGAATGCTAAGGGTTTGAAGGGACTTCAAAGATAATCTAGTCCTGACCCCCCCATGCAGGGGAAAGGGCATATCCCACTAGACCATGTTGCTCAAGGCCTTATCCAACCTGGCCTTGAACACTGCCAGAGTTGGGGCATCCACATCTTCCCTGGGCAACCTCTTCCAGTGTCTAACCACCCTTACAGTAAAAAATTTCTTCCTAATATCATACTTAAGTTTCCGCTTCTTCAATTCATACCCATTACTCCCTGTCCTATCACTGCAGTTCCTGATGAAGAGTCCCTCTCTGGCTTCCTGGTAGGCTCCCTTCAGACAATGGAAGGTTGATATGAGGTCTCCATGCAACCTTCTCTTTTCCATGCTGAACAGTCCCAACTTCCTCAAACTGTCTTTTTGGGGCGCTGCTCCAGTCCTCTTATCAACTTCACAGCCTTTCCCTGGCCTTTCTTGAACAGTTCTGTGTCCTTCTTATGGTAAAGGTATCAGAACTGTACTCAGTACTGCAGGTGGGGTCTCACAAGAGCAGAGTAGAGGGGCAGAATCACTTTTTTCTACCTCCTGGCCACTCTCCTTTTGATGCAGCCCAGGATTTCATTGGCTTTCTGGGCTGTGAGTGCAGACTGCTGAGTAATGTTAAGTTTTTCTTCAATCATCACCCCATGTCCTTCTCCGCAGGGCTGCTCTCAGTCACTTCTCTGCCCAACCTATAGGTGTTGCCTGGGATTGCCACGACTCACATGTGGCACGTTGCACTTTGCTTTGTTGAACTTCATGAGGTTCACACAGGCCCACCTCTCAAGCGTGTCAAGCTCCCTCTGGATGACATCCCTACCCTCCAGTGTGTTGACTGCACCACACAGCTTGATGTTACTGACAAAGACATTGAACAGTGTCGGCCCAGTACTGACTCCTGAGGGACACCACTCCTCACTGGTCTCCACAAGGACAGAGAGCCATTGGCCACAACTCTTTGCATGTGGTCATCCAGCCAGTTCTTTACCCACCAACAGTTCATCGATCAAATCCATGCCTCTCCAACTTAGAGACAAGGATGTCATGTGGGACAGTGTCAAACACTTTGCAGAAGTCCAAGTAGATGATGTCAGTTGCTCTGCCCTTCTTCTTTGCTTCTCCACTTCCTCTTTCAGCTCTGCCAGCAGGCTGAGCAATCATCCACCTGTTCACTCTGCAAGCAGGTATTGTCTCTGCTGCAGTCTGGCATCAGTGACAAGCTCAGGTACTCAGTGCAGCTGGAGATCTTGACAGCTGCCTGTTGATGTGTGAAGTGTGTCTGGGTCACTGTTTTCCTTCTGACAGTGGCTTTTAACTGAGTGGAAACCATAGTTAGCCCTCTTTTAGTTTGGTGGCTGATGAATTTCTCCCTAAGTTTTGCGCCCTACCTTTGCAAACTGTCTGCGCAAACTTCCATGCCAAGCCTTTCTGATGTGCCACACCCTATTTGCCCACTCTGGTCACTGCACTCCTGGTTGCTTGCAGTCCCTGGAGCTGTTTGAATCTCCGGCAGGTGCTCCTGGAAAAACCTCCTCCATGCCTGATTGGCTTGCAGGAGCTTCTGGGTCCATGTGGGGACCTGGTATGCTGATCAGGTGTCCCTGAGCTCAGGAAGCTCAGGAAGCCCTTTACAGAACGATCCAACAGTCACCCATGGACTTACCTCCATGACTGCTGCTGACAGCTCACCAGTGTAAATCTGATAAAGATCTATGTAGCCCTAGGCTATTCAAAGGTTACCTGAATAAAAGTAAAAATGGCTAATGAAAACTGCTGAAAAGTGAGAATGGTGCTCTCACCCTGTGTCAGCTTTCCACATGGACTCCTTGATATTAACACTGAACAACAGAAAATAAATCAATATATTATGCCATTTCTTTGTGGAAGGTTGTGAAGACCATTATCAAAATTAACATTAATCACTCACAGCAGACATTAACTTTATGTATAGCTTGAAATGTATGATTATCAGAAGCCCTAACCTTTTTAAAGAATTGTATCAGGGAATATTTTACTTGGAGGTCTGCACATTAGGATGTAATTTTTCTGTGATAAATTGACAAAACTTTTGAAATGCCCTAGCTGTGGTCTTGAAACCTGTCTTGTACTCCTTTTGTCACCTCAGGTGTTACCATGTTTCCCAACAGATGATCCAGTTGTAAGTTCAAGTCCCATAACAGGTTTCTTGAGTGACATTCAGTGCTGGTGTTACAGGAAAGCTGAAGTATATGTCTTTTTCTCAAGATAGAAGGAAAATACTGTCTTAATGCTCATCAGAAGAGAATTATTTGGTTGCGTTGTATAACTCAACAAATCACCAGTAAAATGTGTCATTGAGCAAAGAATCATTATCACTAATAAAAACAGTTCTATTATGGATACACTTTTGTTATTAACAATTATTATTTTCTCTTTTAATACTCATTCAAACTCCATGTTATTTTGACCCTACCAGTCTCCAAATCTACTGCTGTCAGTTCTTCAGCTAAATGGAAATGAAGATTTTCTGAAACTCTTAGCTCCCTAATATTTTATGCAACATTTTAATGGCATTTTAGGAAGGAAGGCGGGAAGAAGGGAAGGAAAGAATGGACACAGTGAAAGGAGAATAGGGGAAGAAAAAGAGCTCTTTAGCAAGCTCATAGATCAGACTGAACTGTATGTAAACTTGTAACTAAAATAATTAGAATAAAGTACAAAGTTTTCCAAATTCATTACTGTCCATTTTAACTCTGATGAAGTTTAAGATAAACACATGCAATTTGGGAGGCGAATTTATGGGTTAAAAATAGCTTTTTATCTAATTAGCTAAAGCAGAAGATATGACATACCACACAGATAAAGAATAAACAAAGTGATGAAATTCATGTGCCGTGTCAGTGTTTCAAGGAAGGAAGCAGGTTGAAGCTTGTATAAGAACTTCAGGCAAATCTATATTGCAAATGAGGTTTTTTTTTAGAATCTGACCTTCAAAAAAAAAAGTAAATTATTTTTTATTACTATTTCTGGATAAATTTTATTTATTAAAACTCATAATAATGAGAATTCAGTGTTTATTTTGTGGTTCATACTTCCATCATAATGTGTACCTTTTATTTTAGAATTAATCTTTGGTTAAATAGCCTTTTCATAATGTTATTCTAAAAGGACATATCAGTATTTATTTACTCTAAAGCAGATGAAATAGAAGGGAAAGAGTCAATAGATTGCTTAAGAGAATTATTAGAATATGAAAATGCAGCAATATTCTTTGTTTAACCTTTCCTTTTACAGTTTCCCGGTCGTAAGAGCCATGAAGTTGCAACAAAGCATATCAGACAAAGTAGAATGGAATTTGTTGCTAGTTAAAGATGCTTATATACTCAATGTTCATCAATTTGAAAAATCTGACAGCAGTCGTAATAGAAGATACTGGGGATATGAATTGCTAAGATTCATGATGGGAAAGTATGTACAGAGTACAGAATATATATATATGGTGTATGTATATATGTATATACACACACGCAGAGATACATATATATAAGCAAGGAATAGAAAAATGTGACAAGAAAAAAAAAAAAAAACAAGTTAAAAATGGAAAATTGTGACGAATCCTGAATTAAGCAGATTAATGACGTAGTTGGTGTTTCCCATTTCCAGTTTTTTTCATGATGTATGATCATGAACATGTTCAAATCTGTACACGAAAGATTATTTTCTTTCCAAATAAAAATCATCTACTTTTGATTATGTCTACAGAGCATCAAAAGCATAATATAATTGAAATTCAATTCTCCGATCTCTAAGGACACTTCTCAAAACAAATAGACAAGATAATATTGCAATATAATTTTCCTTGTAATAAAAAAATCTGCATCTCACCCTGCTGAAAAGCAATACTTCTTGGCTGAACAGTACTAACAGAGATGTTTACGTTAGTTTTTCTAAGGCAAGACATGAAGTCTCTATTAGACTATTGAAGACAAATCTTGATGATTTTCATTATCTTGCTTTGAAAGCCATTGTTCAATAGATAATTGTTGTTTTATTTAATCATTCATCAGTGCAAATAAAGGAAAGGAAAAAATAACGGGTTTTTTTTGTTATGACCTGATGTTTGATCATTGATGGCCTTATTTTCCCAATTGCTTTTCTTTCTTTTCTTTCTTGTATTTCTGTAATTTCTTATTTCTTATTCTTCTGTAATGTCTAATTTCTGTGTCTACATTTGGCAAGTTCACAATAAATTGCAATTACAGTGTTCATCTCTTGGCCTGTTCTGACTGACAGCCCAGAAATAGCCATTTAACTTGTGTCAGATTCTCATCGCTCTGTATGAAAAGTAAAGTTAAACAGTTTTTCTGGCAGTCTGCATATAGTCTTGAATCTTAACATATCAGCTGGTTTGGCTGTTGTACCAACCTTTTGTCTATGCAAAAGTACATAATTTTATCTTCTCACACTAATGGCTTACTGAACACTGTTGCAGCTGTCGATTTACTTTGGGGCATGTGATAGCTCAAAGTAATTTATTTACCAAAATAGAGCTATTCTCACTAGCCGCAATCTTATCATATATTAAGTCATTATTTTGCATTTGCTCCTAGTGTGGAATGAATGAAAATGTTGCATTGTCACAAAGAGCACTCAGGTTTTATAAAAAGAGTGGAACAGTGAATTCAAAATCCCTGTGAGAATAATATGGTCTCATCAGCTTTCATATATTTATCTAATATTTCAATCAACAAATACTGTATTTGTGTTACAATAGCTTTCTGTGTGTCCAATCAAATTAGAAGCACCATTGTGCTGGACACTCCTGAAGTCTATATGGTGATACTGTTCTTTCCATAAAACCTTTACAGTGGAATAGATAGAAGCTGCTAGGGAAAATGCAGCTATTAATCTAGATATAGAATGCTCACTGCATATAAACATCCTGTTTCATTGCCGAGAAAGCATTATATGACATCAGGATTGAAATCATCTTGCCCCAACTGCAGGGTTTCTCACTTTGTAGTGTGCTATTACAGGTACTTATTAACACAGTGCAAAAATAATTCTATAAATGAAAGGAAATCCCCCAGACTAATAAAAATAAATTCCTAAGAGCCTTTCAAAATGTGATTTAAAAGAATATTTGGGGGGGAGAAGAGGAAAGTTGTTGTCAGTGACAGCTATACTAGGAATTTGCATATTCTGAGTCAAAATCATAGAATATCCTGAAACATAAAAATGCAAATGTAGGGCCTGTTTATGCAGGTCAATCACATTTATCAACTCTCAGGGTAGACTATAAAGACAGTCATGAATCTACCCAGTCTTCTGGAGTTTGGTGAAGTATTTATCATTTATTGCCTGTATTTAAATCCTTCTTATATATAGTACAACTAAGTAAATACTGGTTATGCTGTACCATTTCTTAAATGTGTATATATAAACATACTACATATACATATAAACACTATCCCTTGAATTAAATTAGACTTGGTAAGAAGCCCATGCTTCTTCTCTTAAACTACTTTTCAATGCTGCTTATGACTCACTGAAAAACTCATCCAGTTCCTGCCCTCTTTTTGTGCTCATCCTCTATTTCCTGAACTGCTATTTATTATAATTATTTGCTAAGAGAACACTAACACTAGCCTTTTAAGCTTGCATAATAAGTTATATCACTCAGGTGCTTCCTAAGTTTTGTTGTTATATTCTGAGCTCTGTCTTTACCACAACAACATGTTGCAATAAAAATGAGCTTTGATTTGGCGTTCCCCAAGCAATACAGAAAACAAATATGCTTTGTGACCTGATGTTTTTCTGTTTAGATGAAAAATCCATTACACCTTTTCTTTTGTTAAGAAAGTCCACTATAAACTTTTGTCTGACTTTCTCACCATTGTTATAACATGAATGATAATCCATGTGAAGATTTTGGTGTGTTTTTTGTAACGTAGCTTCTCATGAAAAAGTGGAAAAACAGATCAATCCTGACAGACTTTTTTTCAGGTCATCCATGGTTATGGAGGAACCCTGCTGTATTCTTTCTGCATATACTTCAAAACAGCTCCATGTTATTATCTCCTTTTCAGAAGTTGCAGACAGAAAATTTCTTTCACCTACTCAACAAATATGCAGACAAATAATTTGAAATCTTACATAGGAAAAACAATTTCTAAATCCTTTTAGTCAAATATGTAACAAAGTATATGATCACAGTATGGAAAGGTGAAGTGTCTTTAAGTATTTTGACTTTGAATAACAAAATATTTTATTTTCATTTTTACGGACAAAACATCCTAATTTTATAGTAGACTCTGATTTATAACATCCCTTCTCTCAGTATTGTGCCTACCAGTATAGCTGCTGAACCTAAGGATTGAATTTGTATGTCTCACAATCTCTTAGAACATCTGATTGTAAAACATGATATGCAGTTAGCTTTCATAGCATTTTCAAACTTAAAAATCAGGATCACTATTGTGAGTAGTGATATCAGCTTGAACCATAGTAAGCATGAAATCAGAATGTGCTTAAATTTAATCATACAGAGGAATGCAATGATTCTGATTAAATTCACAAAGTTTGCTAAAGAATCTGTAGAGGAAGAATAATACTAATAATTAGAGATGAAAAGAAGTTCTCAGTAAAGATATGATCAAAGAGGTTAAATGTGCTGATCTAGACACTGCACAGAAGTTGTAATGAATTTCTGCATCTTTGAAATACTGTGTTATTATTAGGCTGGCAGCATATCTCCCATAAATTTTTACTGCGCATGGGATAATATATATAAGAAAGAAAAAAATGTAACAGTGGACTGTTGTATTTATTCTTGTGGATATGTTGGTTTCCTGCTTTCTTGTGCTAGAAATTGCAGTCCTTGGTAAACAAAACCTTTGGATTATTTTTATTTTCTTTCAGAGGGAGGAAAAGCATCCCACTCTGTTCTCTAGAGGTTTTTGATTGCAAGATGTTTTATATGAATTTGTATCTATATATAGGAAAAAAAAAACACTGACACAAATTGTCATATAAACAGAATCTTCAGTATAAAATCTGAAGATCTGACCTTTAAAAACCTTAGAGTCCAGTTCAGAATTTTTCTACCTTTTAAGTACCTTCAAAACCAAGAATGAGATGTTACTGAAGAATAAAGATGTTATTATATTTAACAAAAATATTGGAGCTATCTAAGCAATTTGTCAAGTTGGTCTTGGCATTTTACCTCTTTCTACAGTAGAGTTGTCTTTCCTCCACTCATCAGGAAAGCAAACAGTGGTTACTGTAGCCAGACCACAAGACAGATAAGCTTCTTTTGAGCAGCAAGCTATTTGCATCAGCAAAGTGAAATTATATTACCTGTGACCATATGGATATAGGACCATGTCTTAAATCTGTATGCCCTCAAGTTTATGGTAAATTTGGCACTATGAGTTATGGAAACACTTTTTCTAACATGTCTGAGAAGGGGTAGCCTATTTCCAGATTCCTGTGTGGCGTCAAATTGAGTTAATTGTCAAGAACAGTAGAGGGTTTTAAAGTAGGTTTCAAGTAGGTTTTAAAGACTTGAATTGTTGTATCTCAAGAGTTACCAAACACTGAGAAAGAGTTACAGAGCACTGAGACATACAAGGGTTCTTACTTTTCAACTGCAGTGCCTTTATAGGTCAATTTCTATGTCTTGGGACAAAGTGAGGTGCTTCAGTCCATTCAATCCCTTGGTATTTTGAAAGAGAGTATTATTTAGAGGTACAACAATATTTGATTGAACACCCTGGATAGAACAGACTTATTCCATGTGCATGAGTGTTAATTACACAGAGAACATGGAACCATTTTCTGTGATAGACCAGCTGGTTGTAAAAAATGAACCACAGGGCTGTTTGCAAGAGTTCTACAAGCATTTCATAATGCACAAACTGTCTTTTACTGCAAATTCAGATTTTGTTTTGCAGAATTGTACCTACTGTTTTTAAACTTATATCAGAGTTTGATTCTATTGGTCATTTGCTTATTAAAATAGCATTTTATCATAGATATTGAACTTAAAAGCAGACCTGTAGAAGTCTGCAGAACTTCTGAAAATGCTACTTAGTATAATTAAGAAATACAGAAGCAAACATTCTTGTCTCAGACCCATGCTGTTGAGAAGCTCAAATTATTTTATCTAATCTGAATACTGTTTCACAAAACCAGCGTCATTCAGTGACTTGGTCTTTAATTGAATCAAAACAACGTGAAGCTGATATGTTATTTAAGTTTGGGTGTACAGGCTGTGTGCTTCATAAGAAAGCCTCTACTTTCTAATATGTATATTCACTACAAAATGTATAATCACTCTTCCCAATATTCTTCATCAAAGTATAGAGGTGAAATACTGACTCTCTGAAGTCAGCCTGAAAAGTCATTACATGTTTCTAGGATAATCCTTTTACTTCGTGTTTTTTGAAAATTGCTAATATAGTTTTAAGAATAACCTTTTTCTCTGTGGAAATGAAAAAAAAAAAAAAAAAAAAAGGCAAAACGAATTACCCATTAGCCAAAATGAATTACTAACATGTTGATTAGAAGTGGTTACTAAGGCCTCTGTAGAGTCCTCTGTAGCACTTTAGAGGATTACATGTATTTCTTTATTCTAGTCATATGTGGGTTTCAAGTTCTCAAGCTGGAATCTCTACCTAGATGTATCCAAACATTTCTTTATTTTCTGTCATATTTTGCATTTCCCACAAGATTTTATGCTAATTTAGGAGAAACATGAAGTTAAGAAATAATTCTAGAAATGGTGGAATAGGATTTAAGGAAATTTTCTATTTCTGTCACTCCATCTGATCAGCATTACAAAGTTTTTCATTAATAATCCCTGAAATGAAATGTGACTGCTTGGCATTTAGTAGTTACGTTGGTATACGAAAAGAAATATGAACCATCTCTTGCTCTTAATATTCTAATGCAAGCTAGATTTTTTTCTTAAGTGAAAATAACCCAGGATAAAATGTGGTATTACTCAATTTGGAAAGCATGAAATGACTTAATATCTGTGGAGTGATTATGCTGTTATTGCATTCACTGTTCAAAAAGAAACTGAGGCTTGATTTTCAGCTTTTTAAGTACCACATATGTCTTCATCACATTTAAATTTTGGAGTTTGCATGCAGATGTGATTATTATGCTGTTTTGAGTTTGGGCCCAAATATCTCACATACATAGTCATATTGCAGATGTTGCATCTCCATTAGTTCTTCTTACAGAATTGCATGTTTTAAAATTCTTCTGGGAGTTTTACCCGCAGTCTTTTTCCCTTTCTATTGTAGTTGTAGTCGGCTGGCACACTCCCACCAAATTGTGAGTGAACTTAGCTGTCCCTTTCCACACAAAAAATGTTTTAAAAAATGCAGAAAGCATGGAAGTCATCATAATTGTTTTCTGTACCTACATTTTAAAAAGCAGAACACACTGAAACATCTCTTAAACAACTTCAGAAATGGGAGCTTCCTCATAAATTATGAGCTAAGAATTGGAAAAGTAAATTGTCACACTCAGGAATGGTATTGTTTCCTCCAGATCTCATTCACTGGCCTTCTAGTTTTCAGTGCTACAAGCAGAGTTTATCTGACATAGTAAACCAAAACTGAGAGAGCTGTCATCTTGGAGATAAAGAAATCCATCCTCCCCAGAACCTCATATCCTGCAATAAAATCTTCCTAAATTTTAATTTCCTTTGGTGTTAGCCACAGGCAGTGCACAGACTGACTTCAAACCCTTCACTGGAACACACTGGCAGAAAGTGCACACCAACACTCTATACCTGAATAGGAGGAGCACTGCATTGGCAGTGTTTGAATTAGCAAACACTCTCTGTCTTAAAGCCACCATGCCTCAAGGCAGCTAATCAAAACTGAGAGCAACAGCAATTTACAGTGAATAGGAGGGGAAGGAGAAGTTGTTTTGCTAATCTGTTTTACCCCCTCCCCCCCCCACCCCGCCCCGATAACGAGGATGGATTTAAGGAACACAGACACCAACTTTAAAGAGTAAGTGTGTGAGTTTACTGTAGTGTAAAATAGTAAAGAATTACAAAAGAAGCAGTGGCTTATGAAAGAATACACTTAACAATGCATCTAATCATTACTACAAATGAAGTCTTATAGTGATTAAGAGAGAGATACATCACCATTTACCCTAAGTACATTACTGCAATTATCATCCAGACCGCACTTCAGCTGGAGAGTCCCTTGATCACAGTGAAGGTCTGGAGAACCTCTTCCCCGTAACTGAGAAATCCTACGCAGTGCATCTACTCTCAAGTGAAGCATCCATCTTTGCTGTGAGAGGGTCCAGCTTACATAATGTTAAACAAACCAGTTTACATCATTCAATTGGTGCAGCAAAACAATCTGGGTTTCTTGCTCCATTGGTATTTCTGTGAGGCCTGGCCAAAGCCCAAAGGGAGACCAAGGGAGTCAGTTTGGACCATCTGCTAAGGCCCTACAGCCTTGACAAGTCACTAAATACAGATCTTATAACTATAATGATATCTCAAATATGAACCAACTATGGCCATGTGAGGACTGCTGTTTTCATCGCCTTGGCAGAAAAGGCATATTTATAAAACATACAAGCCTTACTGATTATTGATAACGTACTGTGCTAACAAGCATATATGTGTATTCTCAAGGCACTACTAAGGATTATATAGCATCTTAGTTAATAAGCACATACATGGCTAAATACAATACTAGGTTGGAAAGTTCAGCTTGTATGTCTACTTTGTCAGGGCCATCTCTTCAGGCCCTAGCATTACAGGAGTTAACATTACAGCTAAAATGTGCTTTAAATTCTTACCTTTGCTCTTGGGAGATTGACAAGTAGTTGCAACTCTCAAGGGAGGCAGTTTTGAAAAGAAGACAACACTGATTGAAAGACTCCTCTGCTGAAAGAACATTTAGGGGAAAGAAAAATCTGAAAGGTAATTTTCTCCAGAGTAAAAATACTAAGACCAAAGGTTAAAACTCTGAGCATTCATCTCTGTACTCTTAAAGTAATAAACATATCTTGTTACACTACTGGTAGACAAATATGTGGAAAGGAAAACCAACACCTTATTATAAGAACATAAATTTTTGCACAGATGGAAGAGCAGAAATAGCTTAAAACACTAACAGCATAGTAAAATAAAATCAGTGTAAAATTAATATCTCAGTTCAACACTGTTAATAATATTACAGAATCACAGAATATTCTGAGTTGGAAGGGACACATAAGGATCATCAGGTCCAACCCTTAGCCCTGCACAGGACCATCCCCAAGAGTCGCACCATGTGCCTGAGAGCATTGTCCAAATGCTTCTTGGACTCTGTCAGGCTTGGTGCTGTGACCACTTCCCTGGGGAGCCTGTTTCCGGTGCCCAACTACCCTCCGGGAGAAGAATCTTTTTCTGATGTGCCAAATATGGATTTTAGGTTTTATAGCATCTATTCTTTTGATGCACTTCTCCTATTGAAGTTAATTAGTATTATATACCCATCAAGAGAATAGAAAACATATGCGTTATTATAATAATTATTCAATAAACATCTCATACTGACTGAGAATATAGTTGTTTCCTTACTTCCCTACAACCTTCAACTGTGAGCTTTCAATCTTATAACCTCTAAATAACAAAGGTAGTTCAATTAGCATGTAGGTGCTAAAACAAGTGGTGGTAGTAAGTGCTAATTTTACCATTTATCTAGTACCTAGTAGGTACTTTGGTAAAATGCTAAAAGCTCAGTGCTGTTTGTCTTAGCATACTGTTGTGATCTAAAAAATAGTTATTAGCAATGAATGGTGAGAAAATCCAGTACCACTTTTAATCAATTATTGCATGTGTGCATGTTGGTTCACCTGCATTGCCGAAATATCAACTTGGAAAACACTTTTGCTCTTTATTTTAGTTTTCTAGTATCTAATTTTCAGTATTGCTTGCATGAAAAGACGACCAGTTTAGGCCCTAAGAAGGTTGATGGCTATTGGTAAGAACAAATGCTAAGTGGCTTCCTTGTTCTTTCTATGATATTAGAAAATCATATTTTCTTTCTCTGCAATGCAAGCTATTCCAAATATCAAGGTGAAATTAAGTGTTCTGAGTGGTGCACATCTACATTTTTATGGTACTCAACATAAAATCCAAACAGCACGTTATGAGTCTCAGACAGATAAGTGATACGCATACAAGTTGACTTTACTTACAGAGAAAGAAAATGTAATATTTGTAATGTGGGTGGGAACGTTTTTAAATAAGCTGATTTACTTTTGGAGTAGGAAGAAAGTATAAGATGCAATAACTTCTGAAATAAAATGGCAATGAATTTCGAAAATGTGACAGTTGTTTTAGAAAATGTGACAGTTGTTTTAGCAACATTTATGTAAAGTATATGTAAGTATGTAAATAGTTCAATTATGGTCAGTTTCCTCCATGAGATTACTTATTATCTTTAAGTTAGACAAATTATGTAGTGAAAAATTTTAAAGTCATTGGGAGCCAATCAAATTATTTTCTTCAAATGATTATTTGGAACTGAATGCCTAGACTTAAGAAATATGGGGCAATAATGTTTTTTTCCATAATTTTTACTTTTATGCAATGTTACAGTGTGTTGAAAAAAGATTTTGGATATCTTTTAATGTGTAGTGGTTTTATCATTAAAACTGTTTTGCAGCAGATGCTTTTTAGGCTCAGAAATACTGTGGATCTTTTCACTGGCTTTCATATAACTAAATAGTTTATTACATATTACTAAATACTGTAAAAAATAAGAATTCATTCTGAAATTTTAAAAATCTGCTTTAATTATATGTAGCTGTTGAGATGTAACTGTACCCATTTTTTCACTATAATGGATAAGTCTGGTTTTTGAAACACTTTGCAAAATCATTTTACATAAGAAATAGCTATTTAATTTTTTTTTTACCTTCATTGATAAGAAGTTTTACCCAGGAGTTTAAAAGATAGAACTGAATGAGATCTCTGAAAGCTTCTATAGCTAATCATGCATTCTCAGAAGAAATCACATAATTTACCCTAAGTTACACTTTGGCTTTGCATATGTTGTGCATCCATTTGTTTAGCATTACTACATATTTTACTGATGCATAATAGATACGTACTTTGTTCCTGACTCGGAATCATTAGAAAAATAGTCCGCAGAATTGCAGTTGATGTATCCTGACATTTAAACCCGTGCTAGTTTCTAATGTCCTGCATTAAGTTTGAAACAGGAAGCAATAACTTACAGATGGTAGTTGGTTTCATTTTTGCTTTTTATATAGAATAAAATATTTTCTAAGAAATTTTTTTCTCCTTCTCTGGAACAAAATAATTTATGCCCAAATTTATGCACAAAATAAGAATGCTACATGTGGCAGTAATTTAAAAATTTTTTTTTAGATTTTTTTATGAAAAAGATGTTTTTGTTAAGTTTATGTAAAATTGGTAGAAACACTGAAGTACATTTGTTGTCAGGTTTGAAGGCTTCAGCAGGACATCATATGGCAAAGACATTGGTCTGCTTTTCTTTTGAAGACGTAAGTTAGTAATAGAAGTTCACATAGTCTGCTTTCTATATGACCTGCTAAAGATGATCAGCAGCCAACATGGAGATTTGTAAGGTACTTGCCTGTAGTTTCCAAGACCTTTCAGACATTTCAGTGCAGGAGATTTCCAGTGTGTTCAGGCAAGAACTTTGTTGTGCTTCTGCAGCTGGCATCTCCATGATGCCGAATTTAGTGCAAACCCAGCTACTAAATAGCAAAGAGTCTTGTAGTAGAATGAACTTAAATATTTACATTGGAAAATTTTAGCCTAACGGTTTACAAAAACTGGTAATAAAGATTTTTCTCTTGCTTTGTAGATATTTTTAAGGCCAAAATTCAAGGGAATGTTTTTTCACAAAGCCCTTGATGTTGGTTTTTGAGGTTGTTGCTGGGCTTTTAAAGGAAAGTAAGATGGTGGGACTTTAAAGATAACAATGTTTATGGACACATATAACTGCAGCAAGTCATGTAACAGTATGAAGGCTTAGGTGTTTCATATTAAAAGTTAAAAATCAGAAAGAATAAACATCGGGATGCATCAGAATAAACAGTTTAGACAAAATTTTTCCAGAAGCATAATATTTAAAGCAAGAACACACATACACACAAAGCTAGCTATGTGTTAGCAAGACATTTTTCTCATGTGCCAAAGTAACTGGAAGTTAGAGAAAAGGAAAAAAAAAAACTAGCCCTTCTTTTTACAATCGCTGTCTTAGCTTTCATTTAATGGAACAGCTTATGCTGTATCACTTACTCCAAGCGGAATGCTCTAAAAAAGCAAAATCAGAGAGGTATTTAGCATGCACACGTTGATTTTTAAGTCTTCTTCAGGTACCAAAAAACCCCCAAAACACTTTTGTTTGGTCTAAGGCTTATGGCTATATATTTATGTAGTGCCAGAAATTATTTCTCAATATTGTAACATCTGACCTCTTCCCACTTGCTTGTAAAGAGTACATACAATAATTTTCATGCCTACCTCTCCAGCCTACAGGAAAAATAGTTCTATGTCTTTTCTGTAAAAGAAATAAGTATTGTATTCAGTTGTAAAATAGATTACAGCTGTTACTAGTAATAAATCCAGGGAGAAACAGTTCTATTGTTGAAATCATATACAACCCTGGTGCTTTCAATCAATTTCTTGCAGTGCTTCTGTAGCATAGGGCCTCTCACTGAGTCTTAATTTACCATTGGATAGATTCACATCTTCTGTTATCAAGCATTCTGTCTTCTTCATTTGTACCTTTTTCATGCAACTTATCATGTGTTAAGCCTATCCACAGAGTTGGCACAGAGTCTTTTTGTGCTTACACTGATTTTGATGTGCTTGACACATACAATGCTATGCTAAGCTTAGTCTGTCACACTATGTCTGCTCAAAGGCAGAAACTGGCTCTCCCCAGCTGTTTGACTTCATTAACTGTTCTTCATAGAACAGTTTGTGATGAATTTGCAAATAACTGACATAACATGAAACTTTTTTCTGTTCCTTCTCAGTTGCAGTTCTCAACCCTTCTGGCAATCACACTGGACTGTTCTAACATTATCCTAGCCCTTGTTTAGGCCCATGACTTCCAACTACACAGAAAAGCTGCTTTCTGCACTAGTACAGTATTCGACTGGAACTGAAACATCATTCTAGTGTGTTAAGAAATTATTGTTTTGTTTTACTGAACTTTATTTTACAAAAACAAAATCCAAAACAAGCCAAACAAAACCCAAAATCAAACAAAAACCAAAAACCCAAACAAACAAACAAAAACAACAACAACAACAACAAAAAGGCAAACAAACCAAAGCAAATTCAAAAAGAAACAACCCAGGCTTGTAATTTAGAAAGATCAGGAATGATTGATAATCTTTGCCCAGATAGTTTGAAGTTAGTGAGAAAATTGTCAGAAACAGAAGCTGTGAAAACAAAAAAGGCTTACCTATTATATGTATAAAACCAGTTTAATATATAGTAAGCAAATGCTCAAAAATATTACAGACCAAATTTTTATTTATAATTTAGATATATTCACTCAGACTGTAGACTAATAAATTTCATTTTACACTACCTATTGTGGATTTTGATTTTGTTACATTTTTAGAGGTAGCACTGAGTTTCATAATTATTAAAATAATTGAAATGTAGTTAAAACAAATATGATCTGCTTACAGGTGTTAACCTTGATCTCAGCATATAGAAGATTTAAATTAAAAAAAAAACAAACACAGCACTTTTTAACATCCTATGCTCCAACGCCCAGCCAAGATCCTATTTCAAATTACTGACAATATAATCTGTGGTAGAATTAGTCAAGTAAGTTGCAGCAAAAGTGATAGAAAAGCTTAGTAAATCTGCTTTTGTTCTATGTTCAACATCTTATGAATGAATTCCCACATCACTCCTCATTTACAGTTCCATGAGAAATATTAGCTGCTGTTGCTAAAGAAATGTGAAAGTGTCATGTTTAAAATAACCTCTCTCTTTCAGTCTTCCAGAAAGCCTGCTTGAGTTTTCTCTGTTCAGCTCACAGTGATTCACAATAGCTCTTTCAAGGCCACATGAATATTATTGTGAAAAATGCATTGGAGGAACACAGGACAGGAGCAAGCTCTCAGCTAATCAGATGGAGCACTGCCTTACGTCACCAGGCCCTCTCTGCCAGCTGGGGGCAGGGCCTCTGCTGTGCTTCAGAGCATGCCAGGATGCTGAGCATTTTCTTCCACACAATACCTCAGAGTACAGACATTGTCTATCATCTATAAAAGCAGCACATTATAACATGAAGCATGTTAAATTCCAGGCAAGTCCCATTTACTTCAGCTTAAGGCAGCAGAAAAATTTCAGGTAGAAGTCAAAGTCATAGGCTACAGACATTTCTAACATTGGATTTGGGGGAAAAAGTAATCCATAGAAAAATAGTGTTTGTGACACCATGAGTCTTTTGAGATGGAAACCTTGAAGTGTTGACTGCCTTATCCACATGTATACTATTAAGTCTTAATATGAGGTTCTGTTATGTGACTCCATGCTAATTAAACGTTATTTATCAGCAGTTATTACTGAACATGCCAGAGGACTGTAGAAAGCTGGATTTTAAGCCAAGCTGAAGTCATTTGACTGTCTAGGCAGTACTGCCACTCCTTTAGATTTAAGCACAGGTTTAGACAGGTAGGGGAGGCAGGAGAGAAAGGGAGACTGTGTGTTCTGAAAACTCCTTTGACAGACTGCTTCCTATTTGCTCTTTTCTCTCTTGCTCTTTTGGAAGCAATAAAACAAGATGCTTCTTCCTTCTTCTCAATTTAATACATTAGAACTTGATTATGGTGATTTATTGTTTTATACTTTAGAACGAAGATGAGGTAGCTACTTATAGAAAGTGTCATGTATATTTATCAGTATTGTATCAATATTTTCACACAGAGTATTAATGAGTAGAAAGGAGAGGAAGAAATAGAAAAGAATGCTTTTATGTGTTCTGGACTAATCTGCGTATTCAAGGCTGCTAACTTGAGAAATATGCTCTGGTGTACATATGAACCTGCTCTCATCTCATTATTTACTTCACCATAAAACTCTATGTGACATGAAAAATTAAAACTTAAAGGCAATACTGCCAGCACTGCACTGCTGTTATACTTTCCCCTTTCTTCTTCAAATGACAGTAAGGACAATTTAAAACCATAAATATTAGTATGTAAAAAATATTGACTAGATAGAGCAATCATGCTTTTTCCTAATCTTGAGTCTTGGCAAGCCCCTATTTAACCCCAATTTAGTGTAATCTAAATCCTAACCCTGTCTGGAAACTAAGCCTCGAATTAGAAATGGTAATCATGGAAATTCATATTGCCTCCCTTTGCAGTACTCTAGTCTTTTATTCACCAGTGCAAAATATAGTAGTTTTTCCCCTGTGAATATTTTCATGTGGAAATATGGGGAATGCTGTATTCTCTTTGCTTCAGAATTCTAGCATTTCTTTTCTGAAATAAATAATAAATTATGCCCTGCACTTAAAACACCACATTCTCTGCTTTGTTTCATTACCTCAGACTCTGTCTGAGTCCTCTCCTTATGTTAGAGGAGGGACATCTGGCAGGGATGCTTGGATTCCCTACTTTTTTTTTTTTTTTTTTTTTTTTAGGACACAGCTTTTTGCATTTTCCTTTACATTGCCAGTAAGCAGAACAGACAGACAGACATCCAAAAGTTCAATCATAACCAAATTTGGTTATGTTCAAATGATACACTCTGCTCTAAGCTATGACAGTGCCTGAGTTCAAATCTGAGAATAAACCCTTATTTTGAGGCTTGAGTATTCATGTAAGTGACGACTCTCCAAATGTTAACTCCTGTTGTTTGGAATGTTCTTGTTAAAAGAGAGTGAGAGGTATTTCATTGTTCACGTGAATGAGAGACGTCACTTTGGAAAAAGCTTTCTGTGTGCAGTCTAATTTAACAGATTTTGAGAGCTGCCAAAAGGTGCAAATTCCTTTTTCCATTTTCATGTCCTTATAAAGATATCTACTTTCAAGGGCTCAGTGCACTCATTTGTTAAAACAGAGAACTTATTTAAAGCTAAATGCTAATAACAATGAATGTTAACTGGCTTAATGCAATGTGAAATTGCTGCTTCAACATTCATACAAATGATAATTCAGTCTAAGTGGCTCTGTGTTCTGTTATATAGACATTACTTTGCAATTTGCAGGGTAATTGCATACAGAGCTACTAAACAAATTTGTTTTCTTTTGCATCAGAAGTTCTTCGCACATCTCTTAAATATATTTCTGTATATTTATATTGAAGAATATTTATAAAGGCATGGGTTTTGATGGGATGGTATGGACAGCTGTTCTCAAATTTTTACCAAGTCTGATCATCATACCAATGTCTAATTTCATTTCCTTGTGTGAAAAAATTGTGTAAAATTTAAGAGAACTTCCAACAGATACCTATATCTGTCCTTGCAGTGTAGCCATTACCCTGCTTTACTGATGTACAACACCACTAAGTAAAAGTATCTGTCTCTATTTCGCAACTTGGAACAAAGGCTCTGGGAAATAATTTATTGGGTGTATGTAATTACGTTTATTTGTCAAAATTTACCTTGTGAAGTATTTCAGTGTAATGTTTATTAACTGGCACTTTTCTGTTGCTTTATATCTTTTAAATCCAAAATAGTTTTTATGTATATTTAGAAATGGCTTTGTTTTTGTTTTTCAATTCACTTATGTGCATAGTTCTTTAATAATACAGAATACCAACTTTGCTGTAAAGTGGTGATTTTAGTTCCTCCCTTAGTATCTTTGATTTTACCGTTCTTAAACCTTCATTCACTGCAGTAGGAGGAGGAATGATTTTGAGTAATACGATCATGATGTCAAAACAGTGCAAATTATATGCTGCTGCCATCTGGAATAGTGAAAATAAAAGCTTTATTTACACTGTTCTTTGAAATAATAAACTTTATTGTGGCAGTTCATCTTCAGTATCTGTAATGTATTCTGGAAATGCTCCATGTATGCCTTTTTATTCTGTGAGCTACAGAATGACTAAAATTTGCCTGTGGCAAAGCTATCAGTGAATCTTGAAATAGATTTTTTTTTTTCTTCTTGAATAAAATGGAGAACCGTCTTCCATTTGCAAAATGAGAATAATTGATTCACATAGGCAATATTTTTAAGAGGCACAGTCAGACACTATGAGTATGTATTTCAGTTAGGTAGATTACACAGATTTATCTACAGGGTACTATTCATAATCTGGTTAACATGGTTATTTCAATAATGCAAATGGTTAATGTGGAAATACTTAACAGACACATTAGCCAGTTTTCTTGACAGCTGTCTGGTCTTGAACCCTTTTACTTTGCCTTTATACTCCATAACCCTAAACCAAAGTCATCCCAATTTGCTTTGGGTACTTCATGTTTGCACTTCACAACCATGTCATAGTAATATTATCATAATGTACTGTAACTGAGAAAACTATTCACACTATTCTGTCTTTCTTGTTAAAACATGACGCTGATGGCTGAAGTGATTCAGTAAGGTAGCTATGCAAAATTTAAGATTCCAAGACCCAATCTCTTTCTAAAAGCTGACACTCTTCTTGCTGCCAACAGGATGTATACATGATCTGAAAGTACCCTTTTACAGGAAAAGTAGCCAAAATGTTAAGAAGGTGTGGCACAAACACTGGATGAATATCGCTGTCTTTCTCTTCATTTAGCACGGTTATATATAAGATATGTATGTTTATCATGAAGAGTCAAAGCTGTACTGGGTTTGAAAAGAAATCATGTTCTTTCTTTGGATCCATCTAATAAAATAATTGTGTCTTATAAAAAAAGAGATTGCGACAGCACCTTTTTTCTTTAAGATGAGAGAAAACACAGTTAAATGATGAACAGCACGATATATAGTTGTGGGACAGCTGTGGGTTTTCTCTGTCAATATTACTTAAGGGTAAGTATTGTTTCTTTTTTGGTAGAACATAATTTAACTTTCTGGTATTTTCAAGATACAACTCTATCAAAGTTACTGCTCATATAAAAACACTAAATTTGAGTCTCTACCATAAATGCTGTTGCATTTATCAAGGCAGGCTCACATGTAGAACAAATTCAGCAATGTGTGAAATTATGTATTTTATATTGTCTTTAGATATAATGAAATCTTAATGTAAAGGCTAATGTGCTTTTTCCAAACAAGTTGCTTGAAAGGGAAGCAATTACTACTTTGACTAGACTTGCACCAAGGACATTTTTTACTGAAAACACAGAATCATAGAATGCCCTGGGTTAGAAGGGATCTTCAAGATCCTCTTTCAATTTAGACAGAAGGATGTTCCTTAGCATAGCTTCTAGGAGGATCTGTTCCATGGTCTTCCCAGGCACAGAGGGGAGACTGACAGGTCAGTAGTTCCCAGGGTCCTCCTTTCAACCTTTTTTTAAGGTAAGTACAATGTTTCCCTTTTTTCAATCACCCAGGACTTCACCTGTGTGCCATGACTTTGCAAATATCATGGAGAGTGGCCAGGCAGTTCCTTCAAGACTCTGGGATGCGTCTCATCAGGTCCTACAGATTTATGTACTTTGAATTTCCTCAAGTCATGAACGTGATCATTGCTTACAGTGGAAGGGACTTTGCTCCTCCAGTCCTCATCCTGTTGTCCATCCACTCAAGAAATATGGGAAGAGATTGCTACTGAAGACTGGGGCAAAAAAAGTTGTTGAGTACCTCAGCCTTCCCCTCATTCGTTGTTACCAGTTTTCCAAGCCTTGTTTATGAGGCAGGTAAACCTTCTTTGACCTTCCTTTTCTGGTTAACATACCTGTAGAAGCCTTTCCTGTCACTCAGCATTTCTTGCCAGGTTGAATTGACCTTCATCTTGGCCTTCTTCGTCCCATCCCTAAAGAACCAAACTTCATCTCTATACTCTTCCCAAAGTACCTGTTTCTGTTTCCACTGCCTGTGCATTTCCTTCTTGCTCTTCAGTCTGACCAGCAGTCCCCAACTCACCCATATTGATCTCTTGCCTTCCTTACCTGATTTCTTGCCCTTGGGTATTGCCAGCTCTTGTTCTTTGTGAAAGACTTCTTTAATGATCTGCCAGCTCTGATCTGCTCTCTTTTCCCTAAGGGAAGTTTCCCAAGGAATCCTGTTGACTATCTCCCTAAGGAGCTGGAACTTTGCTTTCCTAAAGTTCAGGGACCTAACTTAACTCCTTACCTGACCCAAACGCCACCAGTGATCACTGTAGCTAGACTGCCTCCAATCTTCACGTTCCCAATTAGCTTATTTATTTATTTGGTGCCCATCAGATCCAGTATTGCATCCCTCCTGGTAGGGCTGCTATCTATTCCCTGGCTCAAGAAGTTATCCTCCATGCTTTCCAGGAGCCTCCTGGGTTGCCTGCAGCTTGCTCTGCTTGCTCTGCTACTTTCCCAGCAGATGTCAGGGTGATTGAAGTCCCCGAGTGGGGCAAGAGCATGCAGGCACGGTGCCCCCTGTAGCTGGAGCAAGAAGGTTTTGTTAATAGGCTCTCCTTGATCAGGGACCAGCAAGGTTCCCTTTGTTGCCTTGGTCTCTGATTCTTACGCACAGGCTTTCGATCTGCTTGTGGCTGTTCTTCAGAGACAGCTCTTCATACTCAAACCACCTCCTGATGTAGAGAGCAGCCCTCTGCCTCTCCTTCCTTCCCTATCTCTTCTGAACATCCTGTAGCCATTGGTAGTCTCACTCCAGTCATGTCCCATCAAGTTCCAGTTACGGCAAGAAAGTCATAGCTTTCTAGCAGCACAGTGGCTTCCAACTCTTTCTGCTTGTTGCTTGTGCTGTGTGGATTGAATGAGCTATGCCAAGCAGGTTGAATACACAGAAAGTGAGTTCAGAAATGCTAACAACCACTACTAACAAAGCAAGGCAAAGCCATTGTGTATCATTCTATCTTTAGGGCTCATCTGGTAACCATGCTTTGTAATTGCCTTGCTGGATGAAAAATAACTTTTGTAGAGCTCTTGCAGCAACTGGAAATGATACTAGCATGGTACTAAATGCATTCTTTTAATACTAATAATGAAATGCATTACTGTTAAGACACCTAACAAATTCAAAGAGTATGCTCTATTTCTAAATCACTTGTATCTGTCATCCTAAACAAAATATGTATTACATGTATAAGCCACAAAGCCACAAGGACAGAGAAATCTGACCTTTAATGACCTCCCAAAATGACAGTACCAAACGGCTTTGGGAAGGTCAAGTCTGATTTGAATTGTTGATGAATTGGAAACTAATTGACTAGAACTAAATATTAATTGGAAAGAGTGGTAAATATTACAATTTAGAGCCTAATGAGCATATTAATGATCAGTAAAAAAAAATTTTCTGTTCACCTCATGTAAAACTGTAGAAGTACCAATATATCAAAATTTTATAAGAGTTACTTTTCTCTTACTGTGGCTGAGAGGCAGTTCATCAATGATTTGATCCTCAGTTCTCTTTCACAGTGTTTGATGACCTGTCAAACTTGGTATCATCAAGGTGTAAAGACAGTTTTGTACAAATCATGAATAAACTTAGAAAAAAAAAACAATTAACATCTTAAAAACTAAATCCACTGTGATAAGCCCTCCAATTAGAAATTTCATTATTTCCCTGGTCCATTTGACATTGAATATTGGGATTTATTGCCAAATACCTGAAAACCAGGTTGGAAAAAAGCCACAACTGTCAAAAACATAACAGTTCTGGATATTTGAATCTGTTACATTGTGATGTTTCTCATGAAAATTTCATGAAGAGCATTCATTCAAAGAGTTTCTATGCATAAGGCAGATGGATGGAATTTAATTGCCCTTATTAAAAGTAAGAAAGGGAAGCTCTTTACTACTCCATCCTATTAGTATTCAGGATAAATTGTGTTTGTTGTACACTTAGGTATTTGCAAAAGACACTCCAGGGTTTTCTGTACGAGCCAAGTAGGAAAGGAAAGGTCAGGTCATAAAAATCCTGTTCTGTGTCACAAGTCAAATCTTGTCAGTTAATATCAAAGAAAAGACCTTGTGTTTATAAGCAGACATGAAACATACCTTTCTTTGGGAAGAGGCTATGGATTTGACATTTACGCATTACTAGTTGTGAACTATTATGGAAGCTTATCCGGGAGTTGTGTTTACTGTAGCCAGGCCCTGGGATGATTGGTGAATTAAGGGTGCAGGTTATTTTTTTCCTCTATTCTTCCAATTGCAGAAGGTGACACTGAAAGAAGCTGATGAACTAACATGGCCCCATGACTGGTGCCACCATCAAAATTTTGGTTTTTTGATAACAGGATGGCCTACATGGCACCAGGCTTGCTGAATGCAGTTGGGGTTCACCTCTCTCAAAGGGGAGAAGAGGGTCTTTGGTCAAGGGCTAGCGGGAGTTATTGACAGGGCTTTAAACTAGATAAACAGAGGAGGGGGATATCATCAGGTTTAGTAGGGTTAAGGTGTGGGATAACATGCCTTCCCACTCATACCAGTTAGATGCCTAAGCCAGCAAGATATGCTCTGAGCCCGGAGAGAGTATGCAGGTCAGCAGCAGAAGTCCTGGACAGCACCAAGAAATTCCAGCCACTCTAGGCAGAAAGGCAGCTTCATTGGAAGTGGGGCACAGGCAACTTAATGCCTCTGGGCTAACACATGCAACATGGGGAATAAACCAGAGGAAGTAGATGTGTGGATGTCTGTAGGGCTATGACCTTACTGGCATCACGGAAAAACAGTGGGATGTCTCCTATGACTTGAGTGTTGAAATGGAAGGATACAGCCACTATACATTGTATTTGAGAAGTCATGGCAGTCTGGTTAAGTTCCCAGGAAAAGGGGAAACATGACCCTCACTTTTAAAAATGGAGATAAGGAAGACCCAGGGAACTACAGACAGGTCAGTCCCACCTCAGTGCTTGGCAAGATCATGGATCAGATCCTCCTGGAAACTGTGCTAAGGTACATGGAAGATAATGAGACAGCCAAAATAATTGTTGACAGCCAACATGGCTTCACTAAAGGCAAATAGTATCTCATAAGTTTGGTGTCCTTCTACGATGCACTTACAGCAGTGGTGGACAAGGGAAGGCAACAGAAATCATTTACCTGAATCTGTGCAAAGCATTTGACACTGTCTCATGTGACATCCTTGTCTATAAACTGCTGAGGCATTTGACAGGTGGACCAGTTTGTGGATAAAAAATTGGCTGGATTATTGCACTAAAAAAGGTGCAGTCAACAGCTCCATGTCCAGTTGCAAAGCAATGACAAGCAGTGTTCTTCAGGGATTTGTACTGGGACGAGAACTATTTAGCATCTTTGTCAGTGACATGGACAGTGTAATTGAGTGCACCCTCAGCAAGTTTGCCAACAACACCAAGCTGTATGGTGCAGTCAACATGCTGGAGGGCAGGGATGCCATCCGGAGGGACATGGAAAGGCTTGAGGGGTGGGCTTCAAGAGTTTCAATAAGCACCTGAGTTGTAGCCATTCCAACCACAAATACAAGCGAGGTGGAGAATGGATAGAGACTAGCTCTGGGTAGAAAGGTGGGGCTGTTTGTGGATGAAAAGCTTAATGCGACCCAGCAATATGCACTTGCAGCCCAGAAAGCTGATCACACCCTAACATGCATCAAAACAGGCAGGAACAGGAGGTGGAGGGAGATGCTTATTCCCCTCTATTTTGTTCTTGTGAGACTCCACCTGGAGTACTGCATCCAGGTGTGGTGCCCTCAACACAAGAAAGACACTGACCTGTTTGTATGAGCCCACTGGAGAGCTACAGTGGAGAGTTGATAGAGATCTGGAACACCACTTCTTTGAAGAAAGGCTGAAAGAGTTGTGGCTATTCAACCTGGAGAAAAAAAGGCTCTGGAGAGACCTTCTTCAGCCTTTCAGTATGTAAAGGGGGCTTACAAGAAGGCTAGAGAGGGACTTTTCACAAGGGCGGCTAGTGATAGTAAAAGGGGGATTTGTCTTAAGCTGAAGGAGTATAGGTTTGTCTTAAATCTCAGGAAGAAAGGCTTTACTGTGAGGGTGGTGGAAAACTGAAACAAGTTGCCCAGAGAGGTTGTGGATACCCTGTCCATGAAGGTGTACAAGACCAGGCTGATTGTGGCTCTAAGTAACCTGGTTTAGTGGTTGTCCATGGCAGAGGGGTTAAAAGTAGATGACCCTTAAGGTCCCAGACTATTCTGTGATTCTGTGGGTATCTATGTGCATTTGTATTCCAAGAACTTAAGTATCTCATGGGCAGCTTCACACCCCAGGAACTACAAAGATTTATAGGCTGCACTTGCTCGCTATGCATTTTTCAGAAAAGACTTAACCTAACTATTTGAAAATGTGACACTTCTTCATGGAAGAGAGTTGACATTGATCAATTTCTCATGTTAATTTTATCCCCTAATCAATTGCATGTCAGTAATGACCAGTCAAGACATTTAATAATATGTGTTTTATAGTTAACATTGGTCCTCTTTCTTAGATTATTTTTGCTTGTCATTTTGTAACGGAAAAAATATTATTTTGTGATAAAAATATTTTTGCTATTGTAGTGAGAATGAGGAGCAAGATGATATATTTCAAATAGATTATTTTAGCTATGCTAACTTGGTTTCTGAGAAATTGCTTAATCCCTCTCTGCTTCCAGTTCTACTTGCCAATAGGTATCATATTAAGAAAGCCAATTGCTCTTTTTTAGTATGTCTTAATATTTCAATATTGACCACATCAGGATGAGGATTTTTGACCATATCTGAGTGGTCAAATTGACTCTGTTGTGTCTAATTCAAAATCATTATGAGTATCCTGTCACTTTAGCTTTACTAGTCTGCATAGCTCCAATGTTTAGAATTTTGCAGTGCTTTGAAATCATGTAATGCATTCATCCTCACAGCACTTCTCTGTAGCAGTAAAGCACTGTCATATCCATCTCACAGATGGACAGCTGAAGCACAGGGCCAGTAAATATTAAGACCAACAACAGAGAAGTAATAATGGTGAAAGCAAGAGACATAACTTGGTTCTTTTGAGTCAGTGGCCAGATCCTGTGCTGCATTATTGTATTATGCATTTGTATGATGTATGGAAAAGAGATTTTCCTATTGTTGATAGGCATGGTAATTCAATATGTCACATAAAATAGTAAGGACTCATGTAAGCAGAGCCACAACAGTGTTGTAAAGTAGCATTGTATGAGTCTAATGATTATACACTGTGCAGTATATCTCATGTTATTTAATGCATTTTATAAGACAGTATAAAGTTTGTAGCCAGTGTTTATGAAGTTTTTAATTTTTATCAGCTTTTTGATAATGTAAGTTAACCAAAAATACTGACTGGGTATCTGCTTTTTTCAGTTCCTTATGTACAAACGGGTGATCCCTGAATGTTAAGCAGGCTGGTGATTCAGGCTTTCATGCAGTACTACATAACAAATGTGAAATCCTTCAACTTACACGTTTTTTTTCCAGAGGATCAAATTCCTCGAGGTTTTCCCACCATTGATATGGGCCCACAGCTGAAGGTGGTTGAACGAACTCGCACAGCTACCATGTTATGTGCAGCCAGTGGCAATCCTGATCCCGAAATAACTTGGTTCAAAGATTTCTTACCTGTCGATACAAGCAACAACAATGGCCGCATTAAGCAGCTACGCTCAGGTAGGGTCTTGTTCCTGTTTCCACCGACGCCCAGAATTGTTCTCTCTCACTTTTTCTTTCCTTTCTTTCTCTTCCTTTTTTTTAAAATTTTTATTTATAGGTAATAATTTCTCTTTCTTCTCTCCTTTTCTGTGTTACTAAGTGTGTTGTCCATGTCTGTGATGTTGTCATAGCTTTCTATAGAGTCTGTCTCTATATGTTTTGCAGCTTCTGTTTACTCCACATTGCTCACTGCTGTGACTGTATTTTTTGATAATTTTTTTCTTTACTGCTTTTTGCAGTACTTGATGGATCCATTTTCTCCTCTTTCTTTCTTCTTTCTTTTTTATTTTTTTTAACAAATTTATTTCAACATTGGACTTCATTCAGAAATTGCAAGGAGTACCAATGGTTATATTCATCAAAACCAAAACCTGCATTAGACACTTCAATTAAAATTTAAAATGTGTTTTGTGCTGTCTTTTCCACATTTGACTTCACCAAAGATTAGCCAGTTTGGACACATCTTCTTTCCTCTCACAAATACATAAAGCACAGTACTTCTTCCCATGCAGATTTATACCTTAAAAAAAAAAAAAAAAAAAAAAAAATAAATATTTGGGTAATCTATGGAATAAAGTTGGGGTTTTTTTGCTGGCTGAGCGTTTTTCCAACACATTTAGCCACAGTAGTGTGCGCCCACGCTAAAGCTTTATGAATCCTACATTTTCTGGATCTACAGAAGTCTGCTTTTGGTGTAGAATCCAGCTTTTGCTGCTCTCTCTCTCTTTGCCCCTTGCACCTCCCTAGCAGTTCTTTCACTCTCCTCCTGCCCTAGTTTATTCTTTTGCTCTCTTTAGATTAAATAAAAGAAAACAACAACAACAACAAAAAATCTCGAAATTTATCAGGTTTAAAGCTTATCCCAAAGTAAGATCATTGGGATATAATGAACTTTTTTCTTTGATAACTGTAGTAGATATCGTTGTAGAATCTAAGTTGTTTAATCACGTGTCTTCCCAGAATTCTCAGCTTTTGACCTGTCCTGTGATGTTAAATCGTCTTGTTAACTGACTTTTTGCTTGTTGTCAGCAGAACTGTGTAAATTAACCTTCTGTTAATGTAAATTAAGATTTTTTCACATGTGACATAGATGATTTAGTATATAAAGCTTTAACTGAAAACTTTGTACCAAATTATAAGGAATATAATAATATTTTTATGCTGTCTTTCTTCTCTCCGTATTTAAATCTCCAGAATCTATTGGTAAGTGCTTAGTTCTGAAGCGCACTTCACCCCCACTAATTTCCATATTCAGAATATTATTATTATTATTATTATAATTATTATATGATTAGTATTATTATTCTTAAAATGCATGGCATGCATTTTACTAACAGTCAGTGTAGTCACCAGATCCCTTTAGTGGCGCACACGCACACCTCCACAGAAATGTTGTCTTAGCAGTCATAGCAACACCTAAAAGAAACAGTACACATGTATCATGTAGATCTGGAACAGTAAATGCCATAATCCAGCCTAAACTACAGTGTTTGTTTTGAGATAGCCTTCAGTGTATCCTCTTTTTATATATATATAGATTTATATATATATATATTTAAATAGAATTTCCAATATTTTTCTAAACTATGTCATAAGTACAGTTTTGTAAAGTTTCCTTTAAGTTATTTGAGGCATATTTGATACATATCTAACTCTATATAACCAAAGGTCTAAGAACTCAGATGCTTCTCTGAGGATGGCAGTGCAGCCAATTGTAACATTTTTGCCCCTTGTGGTACAATGAAACTTGCTTTTATTTGATAATACTATCTAATATATTCCTGTTTTAACAGTATAGTAATTCAAGTTTCTCTTAAGACCTTATTTAATTCTGTAAATCTAATTTGATTCTTCTTCCAAAGCCCTAGCCTCCTTCTTCTCGTACTAATGCTTCTTCTTTCTAATCTTATTTGCATTCATATTATCCACCCAGGTGGTACACCAATAAGAGGTAAGAGTGCTGAACTAACGTTCACAGAATGATCTTACTCATTCTTTCTGTCCTTTCACCCTCTCATCTTTGTCTTGTTTTTGGTTTTGTTTTATTTTGTTTTCCTTAAGGAAAAAACAAAACAAAACATAAACCTACAGAAATGTCCATCATCTGATTTTCTTTTTCCTTTGTCCTGTTTGGTTATGATCAGTGACTCTCATATTGTGATCTTTCTTTCTTCACATTGCGTTTTCATTTTCCTTTTTGTTTGTTCATTAAAATAAATAAACAAATGAATAAATAAACAAATAAGAATTAATTTGTGATATGCTTCAAAGCAAGCATATCCAGGTCTCCTGGCCATAGCCCAGTCACAGCGTACCATTTGTCCCTCTTTTTTTCTTTTTCTTCTCCTTCTTCTTCTTCTTTTTCTTCTTCTTTTTCTTCTTTTTTTATTTTTCTTCCTTTTTATTCTTCTTTTTTTTCCTTCCTCTTTTTTTTTTGTCCAACTGGAGCAAAAAAAGATCATTTTTTTTCTTCCTTAGCTGTTCTTGTCCTGGACCAAAGCCAAGATGGTCTGGAGAACAGTAGCAGACATGCAGAAGACAACATGGACTATCTTCTTTTTGTCTTATCTTTCATAAAAGGTTTTTGTTTTTGTTCTTCTTCAGTCCTTTTTTTTTCTCTAACTTCTTAAAATTGAAAATTATGTGTCCCCCTCTAAAAAATTACAGAAATGTTTTTTCCCTTTATTGTGGTTTCTTTTTTCTGGTGGGTTTTTTTTCTTTTTTTTTGGGGGGGGGTTTTTTTTTTGGTTGGTTGTTTATTTGTTGTTTCTTTTTCTTGGAATTCTCTCACCTCTGGATTTTTGGATCTTCTAATCTACAGGCTTTGGAAATGAAAGGTTACTGACTCATTATTCTTGGTGGTATGTGGTATTGTTGGTTTTTGATACTCTAGCAAAACTGTTTACTTCTTTTATAATTCTTGTTTTGTATTTTTCTTGGGTTTTGTGGCACCACACTGCTAATCCCACTTGTGGATTTTGATGGGTGTCTTGTGGGGGCCCTCCTGCGGTCCTCAGCAGTGGATGGTTGGTTCTTCCTTGTTGGAGTAGACCATGCTTTTTAACTTTTTTGTCTTCTAATTCAACTGCTCTTTGTTTTTCAGCAAACGTGCTTTAAGCTTGTAAGTTGCGGAAAACTGTCTTTCTTTTCTTATCAATCTGCATGTCTTAAAGGAGTTTTATTTCTTTAAAATAATATTTTGGTGTTTGTAAATGACTAATACAGTTTCTTTTTTTTTCACTTTAAGCAGCCTTTTTGTTATTGCTGCACATTTTTGGCTTTCTTCAGCAGAAGATTTCTTGAAGTCTGTCCTGCCCTTTTTTACGAGTACCACCTTTTGTGCTACTTTTGTTACTAGATTGAAACAATTAAATAAAAATTAAGTAATTATAATGACCCAACTACTTAATCTGTTTTGTTTTATTCAAAAGCCATTCTTCCTTGAAGCAGTCTCACCCATCTTCATTTTAATGGTTTAGGAAAGAGTATTGTTTAGAGGATTTTGTTTTTTTTTTTTTTTGCCAAATGCAAATTGTTTTCCTGTGCTAGCACTGATGATGTGAAAAAAATAATCTCTGTTTTTTTCATTGCATCATTTTCTGTCTGTGCACCTTAGCAAGAAAATGAACCGACGTTGAATGGACCTTCGCATACAAGCTTTTCATATTGTTGAGAGGTGTATTGTTTTGGTTAGAAAAAGCCTTCTCTGACCCTCTCTTTGGCAATGTATTTTATATTCATACAGGTGCCCTCCAAATTGAACTGAGTGAAGAATCTGACCAAGGCAAATATGAGTGTGTTGCAACCAACAGTGCGGGTACACGCTATTCTGCCCCTGCCAATCTATATGTCAGAGGTAGGAATGACATAACCCTGGCATCCACTGTTCATTCAGGTTCAGGGCTAAGATACTCTCAGGATCTATACAGTTACCACTGTAATAATCAAAATTCCATGGTAAATGTGTCAGTTTAAAATTTATTTTAAACTGTAGAGGAAAGGCTTGGGGTTTATTTTGTTCTCTTAAAGCACTCTTCAGTCCAGTCTATCCTGTGGGTTAAGGTTTGTAAGTATATTTATATTTTACATCTTAACTTCTATTTTTCTCCTGATTTAAGCTAAACTGTGCTTTGCATTTATTTTTTTTTGTTGGTTTTGTTTTGTTTTGCTTTTCTTTTTGAACTCCTGAAGTGACTGCTGTGTGTGCTACTAATCAGCTGAGTGTAACCCCAAGGCATTGAGTTGTATGCCTATCTGACCTCTGCGGTGTAACTGCAAAGGAAAAGCATCTAACTTTATAACTTGATGTATGCAGAGCACAACTGTATTTTCCTCTTTCCTGTTTCTTCTTATTATATATGCATGTATATATATATATTTAATGTACGATTTGTGAGTGAAGTGTGGTCCTTTAGAGTGATAGTAGTCAATTGGCTGTATTATTTTAAGAAATTACCTGTGTATATGACAGGTATGATTAATAAGAAAACAATTACATTCCTCTGTACAGTAGTAGAAATGGTTATTAACATATGGAAATATTTTTTAGTTCAGCTAGAAAGAAAGGCTTTGTTTCAGGCAGTATTTACTACATCTGAATGATGTAAATTTCTGTAAAACAAAGACTATAACATACATACGTACATACATACATACATACATATGTGTGTATATGTATGTGTGTGTGTGTGTCTACAGTGTAAGGGGATGGGTGGGGGAAGTAGGACTGAAAACATGAATAGCTTTAAACTTTGCTGCAGGGTGGATTACCTTACAAAAAATGCCTAGCTTGATTTTGAAATTTTTTTTAGAGCTGATTTTTCAATCAACCTGATATGTTTTCATATGGTGTGACTCTTTTGGCTAATTAAAAAAAAGAAAAGAAATGAAAACCTTTCATAGTTATGACATCCATAGAAAGTTATTTGATCTTTTATTTTCTTTCTCTTTTCCTCCAACATACTGACTTTCCTGTACTGCATGAGGCATGTATACCTTTATATCCAAAGGAAAATTTCAAAATTATGCTAGCTATTGTTTCTAACACCATTTTAGCTGTAGAAAATGCTAACTTTTCAAGATGAGGTAGGAAGGTTTAATTAGTGCAAGTAGAGATGTTCAACTAGCAGTTAAAAGCCTTGATATGGCCTTTTTACTCTCTCTGTGTTTCCCTTGTTTTTCTCCTTTCCTCATTTCATTGTGTTCTGCATCAAACCCCCTACATCCCTCAGAGCTGCGAGAAGGTTGGTGTGTTTTTTACTTTTTACCCACCTTACAAAACTATTAATTAAACCAATAACAAAGAATACAAATGAAATGAATGTAGCTGCATTGTGGCATTTTTTAAGTTAATGTTATGTTTAAGCAGAGAATGCCCTGGTCATGGCTTTTGATGAGTGCTGGTATCTAACTGTTGTGCATGATAAGAGAGAATGAACCTGGATGCATGGCAGTCTTTTTAGCTTTAATACTAACGTTTACTAAACTTGGTCAGTGTTCCTGCTTTTTCTTCCCTTTTAATTTCTTGCTTATACTGATGCCTGCTTTTCAAGGAATGGTTTCAGTAGTTGCTTTTCTAAATAGCCTGCGCATGAAGACTAGACTCTCCTTTGTCTATAAGGATTTTGTTCAATACGAGAAGTTCCTCACTGCTTGCCGTTTGCTTCGTGTGGCCTCTGTGAACTGGCCGCTTACGGATGTTTTGCTTTCTGCTTGTTCCCCTTCTGCCTGTCATTCACTCATGAGGCCATTGCAGTAAGCCCCTGCTGAATCCATAGAAGATCACAGAAATTTAATCAAACCAAGAGGAAAGGTTTTAGACTAATATAATTTTCCTTATTTTTTTTTAAACTCACTCATAGTCTTATTTTACTTTTAATTTATTTCTGAATTAAAACTATCTTAATCATTAGCCTCTATTAAGGCCGAATAAATACAGTTTTGAGTACACTGTCCAATTAAAGGTCTAAATACAAACCTACCTCTCTCAGCTACCTCCTACACACATGTGCACACCACTGAGAATATTTGAAGCAGGAACACTGATCTATTATTGCCTGGTAATTTTCTCGGTGTTGTGTTTGCTTAAATATTAACTACTCTGTTAGTGGAATGTCCTGCTATGTCTTTAATGTTGACACCTCTTGCTGTCAATACAGACATGTCTAATATTATCAATCCTTATTTTGCTTTCCCTTAACTGTGAGCATAGTGAAATACCGAGTGTTCAATATTCTGCTATTTCCCCAGTGGCCCTTCTTAGCAGTTGCTTTTTAACTCCCTAAATTTAATCTAAGTTCCTTCTCCCTCAACCTCTATGCTTCTCTTAAACTCCTGTATCTATCTGTCAGCCTATCCCCATCTCTTTCAAGTTTTATTTCCTCACCCAGTATGTTTTCGAGTTCTTTTTCTCCCTGCAGTTTTTACTCAGACATTTCCCTAAGCATGGTTCTCTATTGTTTCTGTCATTTGCTTGCTTGCATGACCAAATCCAGTACTTTGTACTGGCTTTGCCTAGTCTCCTTCTGTGACTCTCTCTCTCTCTTTCCATAT
>JAWWES010000094.1:42976606-43023577 GCA_035583135.1 Lophotriccus pileatus
GACTGTGATGTGACAGTGTGGCCTAGCACATTTATTCACATCAAATGGAAGCACACAGCATTGAAGTTGGTGATCAACTCAAGCATGCTGTTGACCTTCCAGTTTTCTTCTGTGCATATATATATGTATGGGCAAAAAAATGCATATATATATGTGCACCTGTGTGTGTGCGTGCACGTGTGCGTGTATATCTTTTGCATGGTGTTTGTGTATTTTTAGTATATAGTTAGTTACGTGTGGGGCCCCAAGAGGTCTGAATCAACCTTTGTATGAATGTGCCTATTAATATCCTCAAGTAAATACAGAATAATTCACATTGTGTGCAGACAAAATTCTTGCTTAGTCTCATATTTCTCTTATAGATACATATTTTTTTTCTGGCAGATTGGAATAAACGTTAAAACATTAAATTGTGTCTGTACACTGCATGCTGTCCATATGCAAGACTCAGTTTCTTTTTTTTTTTTTTATATGTTATTACCCTTTTTTGTGTTTTGTTCCAGTTCGACGGGTCCCACCGAGGTTCTCTATCCCACCCACAAATCACGAGATCATGCCTGGCGGGAGCGTAAATATCACCTGTGTTGCGGTGGGGTCACCAATGCCATATGTGAAATGGATGCTAGGAGCAGAAGATTTGACACCTGAGGATGATATGCCAATAGGGAGGAACGTCCTTGAGCTTAATGATGTCAGACAGTCTGCAAACTATACTTGTGTTGCAATGTCTACCCTTGGTGTTATAGAAGCAATAGCGCAGATAACTGTCAAAGGTATATCCCAAGCACATATATATGGACATAGTTCAGTCTTTTACTTCGTTCATTGCCATCTTCTGAGCAAATACGTTACACTGAAAGGGACTCAGTGCCGCTTGCGCTCTTAAATCAAGAGGGTAAATATTCCAGCCAATCACTGGCATAAGACAAAATATAGGCTCAGACAGCAGTAATACTCATTGATTAAATAAGTAATATTTATTAAAATAAGCTGTAGTGTGCCATTATTCTTCCATGTCTAGCTCCCAGCTTTCATTTCAGTTAAAGATCTTACAATGTTGCATTTAGTTGTCAACAGCAGGAACCCTTAGGAACCAGACATTGATTTTTAGAGTTGCTGGGTGTCCAAGTATCATATTCATTGAGTAATTGGAAACTAGATATTCAAAAAATATTTGAAACTTAAACTGTAATGGTTTATTGTCCCTCTGTAAGATTTCTGTTCTGCATATAGTTATGGCATTTATTACAAAAGTCGGTACCAGTAGTTCATGACAAATGAACCATATTGAACAGAGCATGAAGATTTTATGGTAGATTTTTGAAGGAAATCATAGCTGCCAAAAGCTTCCTCTGAATGGATCACACCTTCTTTCCATTAAGTTTTCCTGTTACAATTTTGTTTTGTTGTTTGTAATCTTCTTAATTTAATAATTAATGTCTACTATTGCCTAGTGCTAACTCTTGTTTTTGTCATTTGTCTTTAGCCTTACCTAAACCTCCTGGAACACCTGTTGTGACAGAAAGCACAGCAACAAGCATAACACTGACTTGGGATTCTGGAAACCCTGAGCCAGTTTCTTACTACATAATCCAACACAAACCCAAAAACTCAGAGGAGCCATATAAAGAAATTGATGGTGTGGCCACAACACGTTATAGCGTGGCTGGCCTAAGCCCATATTCAGAGTATGAATTTCGGGTAGTTGCTGTAAATAACATTGGGCGAGGGCCACCCAGTGAGCCTGTGTCAACAAGGACTTCAGAGCAAGCACCTTCGAGTGCACCCCGCAATGTGCAGGCACGTATGTTGAGCTCTACCACCATTTTGGTACAGTGGGAAGAGCCAGAGGAACCTAATGGGCAAATACAAGGTTACAGAGTTTATTACACCATGGACCCCACTCAACATGTTAACAGTTGGATGAAGCACAATGTGGCTGACAGTCATATTACCACTATTGGGAATCTTGTCCCCCAGAAAACGTACTCTGTGAAAGTTCTTGCTTTTACTTCTGTTGGGGACGGACCACTTTCTAGTGACATCCAAGTCATCACTCAAACAGGAGGTAAGCTAGCAGTGAACAGTATTTGTGTGAAAAAGAACTGAATGCATGCAGAAATTTTGCAGAGACTTTGAGTTTAAAATGTTGCAAAAACCCTCCCTCTCAAGGATGATCAGTTTATTCAGGAAGCTTTTGCGATAACATTTTCTCAATTCCACAGTGCAAGTTATCTCTGAAGACTGAAAATTACCGCCTCACACTTTTATTTCTTTTTTCATCAGTGTCAAGAAGTTTATCAGGAGTTTAACTGAAGTCTTGGGGAGGCCTTCATTCTGGAGGTGCCCAAGTGTTATGGCTTCTGTTTGGCAATGCTCTGCGCACCAAACATGTTTGTCAAATAGTTCTTCGTAGCTTTCTTTGAGGAGTTGCCAGTGTTGGCAGGCTTTATTTAGGTGTCCTGTGGCTCCCTTATGCCACATCACTCTAGTGAACCTTGCTTTTGGAAGTCTACAATGTGTGTGTGTACCACACGTGTATTCAGCTAGCTGGTAAAGTTCTGAGAACAAAATGAACCACGAAAGCATTAAATACAGCAAGCCTTTGTGTAGGTTCAAGCAAGCAGTTCTGTACACTTTGAATTTATAAATCGAATGCTACCTGTCCCTACGAAGTGCACTCCAAAAGGTTTGTGTTTGCAGTTTGCAGTTAGGTTTTTTGTTTCTGTTCAGGAGTTTGAGGTCCATGAATTAGTTTTATTAGCAAAGGACAAGCAAGCCCAGGGAAAAAATTGCAAAAATTTTTTTGTGAAATCAAAAGCAAGAAGCTCTGGTGTAGTTACACTGCACAAAATGGTTTATTGTAGCAATAAGAAATAAAAGCTTCTTTTGTCTAGCAGTTTAGAGAAAGCTCTATGAAATATTACTGTAGGTCACTGATTGTCTAGAAATATATAATACTACTTAAATTTTTTAGTACAGGAAAGTTTCCTGTTGCAGAATTTAGCATCCCTCAAATTCTTAAAAAACAGATCTCTAAAATGTAACTGTAGACAGTTATGTTTCATCCAGTTTTTACTTCTCCGTTTTACCAATATGCATTTAATAAAGACAGAAATTGAGGTATTACCCTGGAATCTTTCTAGTTGTTGTGTTACACGAAGATCTAAGTGATTCCTTTTGCAATATCTCAGCTGAGAAGTTACAAAATTAACTATTTATAGACCTTCGAGTGGTACATTAAAATGTGCCTGGATGCACATGCAAATATGAATATGTACACCATAGTTTAATTTTGGCATTCGCAACCTTTCTCACAGAACTAGTTTTTATATTGGTATCTGCTTTCTGCTTGAATCTGCATGCAAAAAGCTTTTCCGGAAAAAGGTTGAGTGAGCTCCTTAACTGTGTTTTTAATCACAACTGCAAACCTCTTAGAATAGAAAGTGTTTGACAGTGGCTTCCCCAGTAAAGGATGAAGGATTCGAAATAATGAGCACTGAGGCTCAGCTGGACTGTCCCAAGTCACATTACTTGCTAAGGTCACTTCAGAAAAGTTCTGTTTATTAAAACCTTCATAGAACTTGCTGTTAATCATGCCCATCTGTTCCCGATTACTGTTGCAATCTGAAGAAATTATAACAAAATTAATAGTGCTGGAGGTTTTCTCAGTACATACTTTCAACTTCATAACAGAGTTGACTTGATAATGTTTATTTGTGTTTAATTTAAAAAAAAAAAGAGACGCACAGGAGGCATATTTAAGCACTGATACTTTTCCTTGAAATACCAATATTTTAAATCATAAAAGAAAAAAAACTAAGAAAGTCTAGTTCAGTTCTTCAGTTTAGGGTATTTCTAAAAACTCAGATTCTCCCATTTTTCTACCCAGTAGTTTCTCTGCAGTGAACACCACAGAATAAAATGTTCTCCTTGCCCTTGTCTTCCAGATTTGCTGTAATGTAAATCCGAAAACGATTGTTTTAGTTTAAGTCGCTCAAAATGAAACAGATTCCAAATATTAAAGTGAGTTATAAAGTGCTATTTAAAAACAGGGGAAATGGATTTCATGGAAAAATAGAAATGGGGTGCTAATTACGTGTTTGGGTTTTTTTTTTTTCCTTTTTTTTTTTTTTAGACAAATAAGCCTGCCATTATGAATATAACTTAACCCTTATACTTACTTTTGGGCATATTAGAGCATCTATACAACAAAAGCTTACTGACATCTGTGACTTACAGACTCTGTTAAATAGTTCAAGCTTGCCTCCCTTAAGTGTATTCTGATCTTTGAAGAGAAATTAGGAAAATTATTAATTTGTTCTTAAAAAGACTATTCAGAGAAATTTTTGCTTTCCTAGTACAGCAGAGTTTTCTTTTGAAATGCCTGTGAGTCGCTTCTTACTTTGCAGGTCAGCTGAAACCCTGCTGATAATGAAGCAAGTTTTTAATTAAAATATTGACTTGGAGCATGTAGTTTGAGGGGAAGAGAAGGAAGCCTTTTTCAGACAACTAGAAATAAAATATTTTTAAAAAATCGTGTTCAGTTTTGGTTTTCAGTATTTCACTTAAGCAGTTTAAGGTAAAGCCATGTCCTATTGCCCCACAATAGGACAATTAACCAGTTGTTTTCAGCAGTGTTTTCTTCATGATAAATTAAAGAAAATTTTTAATCAGAAAAAAGCTGTGAAGTTGAGCTTTTTGAATAAGGCAAGATCAATCCCAAAAGTTATACCTAGGAAAATCCTTATTCTTGCCTTTTGGGCCAAAGGATTTTATTCCCTTGAGGCTGGAGTCAGGATTGGGTTGTTATTTAGGTGAATTGCCTTACCAAATTTTGAACAAAAGAAATATTGATATAAGTTTTAGTATGATACTTCATGCCCTTTTTTTTACTTTTTTAGAGAACAAAAGCTCTGTTTGTCTGTATCCAGTTTAGGGGCTCAGCATATAGTACTTGTGTATCTTCCTGTGTTTCCTTTATGTGCTTAAACTGGTCAGAAGTACATATACTCTGAGGAACGTATTTTAACCTGTGTATGCCAGAAAGATTTAGAGTTTTAAACTGTCTGGGTTTGATTTTGCTTTTGTTTCATTTCATTTTGTTTCATTTTGTTCATTTTTACTGTGCAAAGAGAGGATAGCTACTAAAGGAGTTAAGAGAATCTTGGTTTTGTTCTGAGCTTTGTTAGAAAGAGGGGAGAGTGAGAGATACATAAGGTCTATTGGATAGTGCATTATTGGAGAAAGAGAGAGAGAAAAAGTATTCAGGGAAATTAATATGGACCTGTAAGCATATGCTTCTTTAGACAAAAACTTAAAGTATAAAACATACTATTAAATTTAAACCAAGGATTCTCCATGGCTTGGAGACTAAGGATTGTTACAGTTATAAAGGGCAAATGTTTTGAAGATACAAAAAAGAACAGTAATGAGAAGGTTAAGTATCTGACTTGCAGGGCACATAAATGAAACCTTAAACAAAATTAATGTTTCTGGAGTTCTTATAGTAAAAGCAGATTAGAAAATCAAAGGAAGAGAGTCCGTAGCAAGTGAATACTGTTCTGTGTTGTAGCAAGCTAACTACTTTACCAGACATTTAAAATTTTTGTTATGAACACATGAAGGGGGAAACCTCATGTCTCTCAGTTGTAAGAGATTCCCTGTAGAGTCTCATGCTTCTTTCAGAGAAAGTAGGAGCATAAACTCTTTGTCTCTCTAGGTTCCCTACTGATTGTAAATTCTTTTGGTCAATCTCTTGTCCTTTACAAAGCTGATTTCTAATTGAAATAATTGAGTTTTAGTCTAGGTATGGATTTCACCCTAGCAATGTCATGGGTCCCTTTTTAGCCTGGAGATTCTTTCCCAGTATTACTTGCAAACCCAGAGCAGTCCTGGAATGGTTTTCTGTTTATCTCAGCCAGCTGAGGAGCTGTGCAGGAAACTAAAGTGCCTTTCTGATTTGAGATCCCGTTTTATGATTCGGTTCTGGCACTTTAATCAGGAGTGGACACAGAAAGGAAAATGTCCAGCAGTCTGTGTTTGTTTCCGGTTATCCAGCAATAAAGATGGAGGACTAAGCAAACGAAAATGGAGAACTTTATCGAAAGTTTTGAACAAAGTCATGGACTTTGTTCTTTGTTTTGGTATTGCATTGTAGTCTTTCATTGTTTGTACTACTTAATATTTGTCAGGTTTAGAAGTAAGAAGACTTATATTCAGAGCACAGGGATGTTAAAAGTTTTAATGTACATTTGTAGAGCACATTACCCTCAAAGCAGAAAAGACAGTATTGAGAAAATGCTTGCTCAGAAACATTCCCTTTAGTGACCTGCCCAAATACAGTGCTAATGTGGAGTTAGATTTGATGTGTGAAATTAAAAATCCTTCAGTAAGAATAGGAAGTCCACTTACAGAGATTTTGAAGTTTCTCTAGGTTTTTTTCTGTTTCTGAAGTAAACCAGTATCTTCTGTCAGCTCCAGCTTGGTTTAACTCCTATGTGCCACTGAAGATTGTTTTGAACAGATGTTGTATGTTTTAGTCATAAATCCTAAATAGTTTAGAAGTTATTCTTCCACTTTCTTAACTGGTATTTTTCCTTTATCTTAAGCATTGGGTTCCCTACAAGAGTTTATCAGCAATACAGTGTGTTTAGTTGCTGTTATTTTGGTTTTATTTTCTTTCTTCTCCTCCTTCTCCTATCTGCCTGGAGCAATGCAGGTCACCTCTTTCTTCTGTCAGTGTTTTCAGCATCAGAGTTGCCAAACTATAGTTAAAAAATCTGAGGGGAGACTGTATTTTGCAGCACGGTATTATTTTGACAAACAACATTTGGAAAAGTCCGATTAGGCATCAACTTGTCTTAAAAAATTATTGAGAATTGCAGACCTAAGACCACAAAAGGTTGGGTTTTTTTAATAGGAATACTTGGAGAATGAGGGTTTTAAAACATGCAGAGAGACAGGAAATACCCTTAGTTCTCCATCTGCTGCCATATCTGTCATAACAGGTGGTACCAGCATTCATATGAGTCACTTGACTGATCATGTACTATTGCTGCCTGGCTGTGTTGTACGATTCATGTATCCATACATTAAGTAGAGATTATAATATCACAGAACAACTCAGGCTGGCATATAGGGAGATCTCAAGCGACAATTGCTGCCCAGAGCAGGCTCAGGTGTGGGGTCAGGCTAACCTTCTTAGGGCTTCACCCAGTTGAAGTGTAAACCCCCCTCAATTCTGGTATGGTCAACTTCCCTAGGCTCTGGCTTTATTGCTGTATTGTCCTGAGCAATATTCAGCTTGGGATGCTGCTTTTTACCTGCCACAGTCTCTGAAGAGCCTGGCTGCATTTCTTCCATCCCTTCCATCCGTGCTAGGACCGCTGTTGAGTGCCCCCAAAACTATCCCTTCTCCCAGCTGAGCCATCCACAGCCCTGAAGCCTCTCCTTGCAAAATCATAAATATTTATGTCAAAAATATTTAGTTGATATATGCTATAGTTGCTCCCTGTGCTTTGTGATCTTTTCCACTTTGCACTTTGCAGTACTTAGGAAGTGGACCCTTTTAGACCAGGCATCTTTTAGGAAAACAGGTAATTAGTTCTATCCCTTTTTATTCCTGTAAAAGGAGTTGGTCTCTCATTACTCTCACTCATTGAAAAAAAAAAAAGGAATAATAGGAACTTGCAACCTCCACATAGGAGCTTGAATGTAGAAAGGTTATCTGTCTGTTTTAAGTTAGGTATCAAATCTGTACCAGCATAAACAAGGGCAGTGTTATCCTCAGAGTAATATTCTGTAAAAGTCTGGGGAAGATAAAAATTAAAATACCAATTTTTTTTTTACTGTTTGCTCCATGGAATTTTTAGGTGTTTCATGGTACAAAAGATGCATACTTGTAAAGCTGTAGCAGAGTTTTCCTCTGAAAAATGTGACATCTTTATTGTCACATTCTATTTGTCACACCTCAGTGTGTGCTAAGAGGTATTTTTTTTTCCCCTTAAAAATATAACATGCTACATTTTATTCTCAAACATAGAAATGCTGTAAGAAACTGTTTCATGCCTTATCAACAGCAGTTATCAACTGAAAGTAATGTTTCAGAACTTGGGTGCCAAAACTATTTTATACAATCTAATTATTGTATATTTATTATTATTTGCTTTAGATTTGAAGATGTAAATGAGGGTAACATTTGGTCTGGATACTTCTATGACTATTTTGTTCTGGATAATTTCTCTTACCATTACCCAAGATGCAACAACAGACTAGTGCAATCAAAATTGTATTTTTACTTCTTGCAATTAGAAAGTGTTGTCACTAGAAATTCAACTGTATTGGTAAAAGTCTTTAAAGTGTAGAAATATGTCACTAATGAGAACTTAACTGAAGATCTCTTCAGTAGGTTATACCTTCTTTAGATTAAACAAGCATTCAATGTGTAGGTGACTCAAAGAGCAGGATGTGTTTACTATCTTTTATTTATTAGCTGAGAAAGTAACTTTCATCTTTGGAAATGCATGTAATGGTTTCAACACTTTATTCTGGGCTATTCCAGCCAATCATATGTTCTGCTAGCTTTTCCCCATACACACACAAATATATAGATGTATATATTTGCAATTTCACATGTAGGCTATTAGATCACTGTATTTATTACCAAGTATCTCTTCAAGTGTGTTTCATTTTTGTGTGCATTAATGACACTGTGAAACGTTTATTTGAAACCACTGATAATTGTTTAATATGTGAATTAAATGTATCAGTATTCTTTTTCTATGCTCAGATTAATTTATGTCATAGTACTGTAATCAGTTTGTTTAAGTTCAATAAGTTAAATAAAAGTAATATTGCGTGAAATATTCAGTTAATAGTTCAAAAGGTTTGAAAGTGTTGAACTAGCCAAATAAATAATAGGCAACACTGCTCAACTTTTTCTTTAGTACCTGGTCAACCACTGAACTTCAAAGCAGAACCTGAGTCTGAAACAAGCATATTGCTTTCCTGGACACCTCCACGCTCTGATACCATTTCCAGCTATGAACTGGTTTACAAAGATGGGGAACATGGGGAGGAGGTAAGTGGCACTTGTGCATCTTCCAAATAATCTTTAGTGAGTGAGACATGAAATGTTGCAATGGTTTAAATTTCATGGATTAGTTAAGTTTCTTTAGTACAAATGCCTCAATGCTTAAGACTTTTTAAACCCAAGAGTTAGTCCAGGGACAGACTGAAAGTGTGTAAACAGCTGAAAATGCTGTTGGTGGTTACCAGCCAGTGGAATTTTGCTGTGGACAGTAATGAGTCCTTCACAGAAGTTCCATCCAGTTTCAGACATGGATTATGTCTCTCCAAGCCTGTTTCTCTACAAAGGCTTGGAAGCAAAAGTGTTTGGGGGCATGTTATGGACCTGTTAAGCTTTTTTTGGACTTATACTTGGACATTGAAGTCTATTTTCAGCCTTAGATAATTTTTGTTTCTCTATGCCATCATGTAAGAGAATTCTCAAGCTTTTTTTAGTCTTTCAATAATAATTGGGAAGAAGGCATGGGTATTTTTCTAGAGATAAAAACCTGCTATGGACTTATTCTGTACCATTATTTCATACAAAATTGTACCATAATCTTCAGAATAATTTTCTGATAGCGAAAATATGACATTATGAGGTGTCCCAGACAAAATAAAGAAGCCAGGAGTGTCAGAAAGCAGCAGGAGAATGTCAGTCTCATTGGTTTCTTCTGCATCATCTGCTCATTGGTAATGTTTCAGCTGAGCTTACATTTATGACAGCTTCACATACACTGTGAATGCACAAGCTTATTTAGTGGAACGGGGCCGGAACCACATTTGACCTCCAAATAGGATGCAGGCCCTGCTTAGTAAGTTACCCTTTGGACAATTTTGCTCCTTAATGATTTGTAGACAAAATTTAACTACAAGGTTAAACCAGATTATTAACACTCTTAAATCCTGTAATTCACTGTTGTAAAAGAGGCTTTGTTCATGTGGTATTGCCTGAAAAGCCTTTTATGCTTTGTTCCTCAAACAGTCAAGCAGTATTTCTGTCTCTGAGTTCCTCCTATTAAACTGTTGCCTTTTAAAAATACTGTTCCTTTTTGTATGTTTGTCAAATTAATGTAATAATTTTTGGTTTGGTTTAGTTTGGTTCTGATTTATTTTCATGAATTTAAGGTTTTCTCAATGGGGTTATCAGAGTATGGAAGCATTTCCTCTGTAGGCAGCATAGAGAATTCAGAGTCTGAATACTAATCAAGACATCCTCTTATGTTTACCTTAAGCAACGGGTTTCCACCGAACCTACTACTTCTTATCGTCTGCAAGGTTTAAGACCAAACAGCCTCTACTTATTCCGTCTAGCTGCACGTTCTCCTCAAGGCCTGGGTGCTTCAACAGCAGAAATCTCAGCGAGAACCATGCAGTCAAGTAGGTGTCTTTCCTTGCAAGCTTTATTGCCTTGTCCTGTATTTCTTGAAGAGATTAATCTCATTAGTCCAGAGAGGCATCAGTAAAGGCAAAATTCATGTTGCTTAATACAGCAAAAGAATGCTTAAAATGTATATTTTTGAGGTGTATTGTGATCAACTTAGTATATGAGTGGCTTTTACATAGTTTCAGAAAACAATCTCTGTAAAGCAGTGCCTAAGGAGGCAATATAATGCTGTCATAATCATATTTTATTTTATGTTCTAATAAGGTAAAATGTTGCATCATGCAATAGGTGTGCATTTATAACAGTCGCCCATAAAATTCCACCAGTCTGCATATTTCCTGCAATACTAGGTTGTTTCTGCAGCATCTCCCTGAAGTACAAAAATCTGTAGAGTGGGTTATGTTGAATATTTCAGACTGAACCAAAAATGTCTTTACAACTCTTCTACAGAAGCTAATAATTCTGATTTTGTTAGATTTGCCTAATCTGGGCTTTTTACAATGTTCAGTCATTCTACAGCAGTAGAAAAATAAGTTTTCTCACTGATGCTTATGGAAACAGTGTCGTGAAACTCATCACATTTGCCCACAGCTGAGAGGTAAAAATGTCTCAGGGATTTATATATACACCTTAAAATATTTATATTAAGACTTAACTAAAACAATCAGATATTTAGCAATGATGTCCATAAGTGTTATTTTTGCCTGATTGATTATGCTTTTCTGACAGCTTGCATTATGTGTCATTTTAAAACTTGGTGCAATTCTATTTGTATGTGTTTTAAATTAAATGTCCTGTTTTTAAAGTAATATTATTCAAAAGAGAAAATTCAGTTTCTCATTTGACGTGAGTCCTTTTAATCTGCAGTCATGACAGATGTGATTACACAATCATTCTTTGTTAGCGTTATTTATTAATAGCAGTTAGTGTGACTGGAGACACAGTGCTACACCCTTTAACCAAAGCTAAATGTGCTTCCGAAGCACTTCTAAGGCATTTGGAATAAGCATAAATGACAGCTATATAACAAGGCTGATTTTAGAGATAGTGGCAAGGCACCTTTTCATTTTAGTAATCCAGAATCAATAATTTGATTAAGAAAAAGGTATTTATTTATTCTGGGAGTAATTTCAACTATTTAGAATGCTCATTCTCTTATATTGAGCAAAGATTGCTTAGACTGTGCAAAAAAAGAAACATCTAGGAGCCAATGCATGTTGCTTGTATTAAGGTTATTGCCAGTTTTCCTTCTTAAATATAAGAACACACTGTGTTTTCCTCAGCCTTCTGTCTTCAGATAGTAGGGAGATCCAACTGATTTCAGGGGTCAGGCTCAAGTTATTTGCTGAAAATATTACAACATTTTTTTGCAAAAAAATGTAAGAGAAAAGTATATACATTAATAAAACTGATTACACAAGTAGCCTTCAAATTATCCTTGCTTACGTAAGTGCCACATATTTGCATCTTCAGAGTATAATGAATTAAAAATTAATAAACTTCTATGAGTTTATTAGCAATATTCACCAGAATATTCTATAGCCTTTCGTCTTGGTATCAGAGGAAGATGCTGCAGGGATTTATTTCTTTTGTTCTTAAGGGACATTTTACAAGTATTTTACTTCCTGCAAAGGATAATGGTAGAAGGGGATCCACATGTTTTGAGTACTTGATTACTGAATTAGTGTGTATAAAACCAATCCCAAATGTGATAAATCTGTTCCCCCATCCACCTCCTCTAGGTAGTTGAAATATTGGTGCATTCCCTCCTACTTTCCCTTCAGAAGAGCAGGGTACCATACTGAGTAAAAAGCCATTGATCCTTGTGGAAAGAGCTGTAGGGAAATGTACCTAGTATAAATATAAATATAAATATAAATATAAATATAAATATAAATATAAATATCCATTTGTTTCTTTTTTCCCTTAGAAATGGGAAGAAAATTGGAGGGAAGGGGGAGGCAGGGGGAAATAAAGGTCTTACACAATAAAATTCATGTTTTCCTTACAAGAGAGAAGGCAGAAATAGGAAAGGAATTTGCATCTGCTACTTCTGCTAGTGAATTTGAGCCATAGCTCCTTTTTTATGGTACTCTGAATAATCTGTTAGTAAGCGTAGATTTTCTAAGTCAAAATGCATGTAAGCCCTAACTTTCAGTACTTGATTTGTCTCACTGAAAGTAGTGAAATGACATACGTGCTTAAATGTCCTGGAGCTTGGAAATGGTAAATATGCTAACATATTCCTTCAAGAACAAGTCAGTAAAGGTGAGCATTTCTGCTCTGGAAGATTGGTGCTGGTGACAGAGGATGAAACAAAGTCAGAAACTCTCACAATTCCAATGTACTGAGCTTGTAAACTTCCTTTGTAAAATGAATACCTGCTATACCTGCTTTCTTGATGCATTGTTTGGGGTAGATTTTTCTTTTTCGTAGAAGTAATTTACATTACTGGTAGGACTAATTCTTTGCTAGCAAAGGTATCTCCAAGAGGAGTTAAAAAAATAAAACTGACAGCTGATCTAGGGTAAGTACAAGTTACAGTCAGAAACAACAAGCCTGTCACTTTTTCCTGGTAGGTAAATCTTTGACTAAAACTTTCTTCATCTTCTATGGACTGCATGCTCCTAGTATGTTGGGCACAATAAATGTTTCATTAAATGCTTTCTATTTAAATGTAATTTATAATTGACTTGTGTCAGGCAGACTCTGGTTTTAAAAAAAAAGATTAATTTCTTTAAGAGAGTGGAAAGGCTGCAAAAATGGCAATCTGTGGAGCAATTTCTAGCAATTACTGCAAGTTTTTAGGAGTTGTGTTATAAGAGATCTTTTTTCTGAAGGAAAGTAAAGCCACTTGAAGGGGATGTGTCCAAATTTGTAAGTAAATATGTGTCACATGTCATTTAAAAGATTATAGCTTGCACTAATTGCAATGATTATAAGGATAGACCAGTAGTCATAAAAGTGTTACGTTTTTGTTTATTTCAAGAAGAATTTTAATTACAGGTAGGTAATATTATTTTGAGGCTTCATTTTCATATATTTCCCCTACATCCTTTTTCACCATTTAGTTGGTCTCTTCATTTTCAGTTTCCTCATGTTAATAAGCCAAGGTGCATATGATTATCTGACGTTTTGCTTTTTTAAATTTCTACTTTTTATTTTTGTTTCTTTATTATTTTCATTTGGTTGTCTTTTATTTATTTTTATTTTTTTCTTTTGTTCATTTTTTTCAATCACTCCTATCCTTCCACTCAAATCCTCCTTTAACCCACTACTGAAATTAGAGCCATCAGCTCCTCCTCAAGACATTAGTTGCACAAGCCCCAGCTCCACTAGCATTTTGGTAAGTTGGAAACCTCCACCAGTGGAAAAACAGAACGGCATTATCACTGAATACTCCATCAAGTACATTGGGATTGATGGAGAAGATGTCAAGCCCCATGAAATTTTGGGAATTTCCTCGGATAGTACCCAATACCTTTTGGAACAGCTGGAAAAATGGACTGAGTACCGGATATCTGTGACTGCTCACACTGATGTTGGACCTGGCCCAGAGAGCTTAGCAGTATTGATTCGGACAGATGAAGATGGTATGTTGCCTCCACTACATCAGTTTGCACCTCTATGACTCTCTGTCGATCTGCTGTCTTTTGTGTAGGAAAAACAGTAATTTTTTTCTGCTCTTCTTTTTTTACCAAATGTAATCAGATATTATCACCCTTTGAGCTTTTTTATCAAAGACTTGCCCTTTCTACATAATTTTTATTTTTTATATTTTTGTATTTTTTTATCAGAAATCACTGGTTTTGTGAGTGACATGAATTTGATGTTCCTTTGTACCCATGCGTATCCTTCTTGCTCCTTCTTGAACATAAAAATAGCTCTCATGGAAAAAACTTTCTGCCTTTTCCTTGATTTTTCCATCAATGTTACTTTTAAACACTTTTGTCTGTAAACTTTTTTACAGGTTTTGTTATCTTGTTTTTTGTTGTTTTTTTTTTTTAACTGCTTTCTTCTTCCATATTGTGCTTTTTGATTAATTTTTTTGGGGGTGGGGGTGGGGGTGTTGGTTTTTGGTTTTGGTTTTGTTTGTTTGTTTTTTGGTTTTGTGGGGTTTTTTTTTTTAGTTTTGTTTTTTGATCTGGAAAACTGATGCTCCACACATTTTGTTTTCTTCCATTGTTGAAAGTGACAGAAGACAACCTTGTTATCAGCCTCCTTTTTATGCTACTGAGGAAAAAAAATCAAAACAAAACAAAACATAGAACTTGGCGAACAAAAACAAGATAAACTTTTTTTGAAATCTTTTGTGGTTTTGTTGCTATTATTGTAGTATTATTATTTCAATGATTAAAATACCTCTTTGTACTATAATGCTTTGAATCTCAAAGCATCTTCCTTGGCTTTTGTACATTTTTACATGTTTTTCTATTTCTCCAATACTCCTTTTTCTTCCATTTTTTTGCATCAGTCATGTTTTTTGATCTTTTCACTGAAAGGTAGAGCAGATTGGTTGAGCAGTTTCATTTATTGAATGTTTTGTATTCTTCAAAGAAAACATAGTGAGTCTGCCCTTTTTTAAGAAAAAGAAAAAGCCATGGGTGGGAGAGGTGCCTGTAATTCTCTTCTGTCCAATGATGTTGTTCCAGTTCCTAGTGGTCCTCCTCGCAAAGTCGAGGTAGAGGCTGTCAACTCTACTGCTGTTAAAGTGTCATGGCGCTCGCCTGTGCCCAATAAGCAGCATGGTCAGATCCGAGGATACCAGGTCCACTACGTGAGGATGGAAAATGGAGAGCCAAAGGGTCAACCCATGCTGAAAGACATCATGCTGGCTGATGCACAGGTAATTTGAGCACTTTATGTTCTTTTCTAGGTCACAGTGAAGACATTTAATGTGCCACAGACCTATCCAGGACCGTCTTGTGTTGTTTGTATGTGGGTTTTTTTTCTTTCTATTTATCAGCCTACCATTTTCTGTCTCTATTTTAAAAACTTTTTTTAAAACACTTACTTTTAAAGGTTCTTGGGCCAAACCTAGGCACCTTTTTCTCTACTGGTCTACAACCACACGCTAAGATGTGTCATTCTTGTGGTACACCTAAACCTAGAGGCTGATGGACACCCTATACCTATGCTCTGAAGTCTTAAAGCATCATAGTGGTCTGACCCAGGTCACATTCAGTGTAGTAAATTGTGCACAACCTGTTCTACCCATCTGCATTGTTTCAGTGGAGAGCCTAAAATCATTAGAAACCTGTGTTAGCTTATTATTACAGTGTTTGTGTGATTAGCTTGTATGCACCTCCCCACACATTTCATAAGAAATGATTTTCTTAATGCAACTTTAGAAAGCCACTGAAGTATTTATACTTTTTGTTATTCATATCATAACGGTAATAATGAGGAGCTTAGTTTAAATAGGCATGTGGTTATTTATATTGCAAAATTTCCCGTGTTTTAAAAATTATGAGATTATGAGGTGATGAAAACATCAGGTTTAAAAAGCTTCTCAAACTAGGATTTTACTGATTGATGCAAGTGTTCTGTAAAATTTAAGATTTCCAATGCTTCTGGTACTAGAGGAGTCATTCTGCGTTGGAACTATTCTCAAGTACACATCTCTCACTCCTAGCCCATGGCTTATGACTGGATTAACTGGAAATTAAAAGAAATTATCAGCCTAAATTAAAGAGTTAAATCTGCTTCTTAAGTATTTTCTGTGAGTAAATATATGAGGGGTTTGCTTTCTTTTTTTTCTCCCAGTCTTAGTTCTAAATTTCAGTTCTGCAGAGACCTTTTTTAAGAATAGGTTTCCTATACCTGTGTTTTGTTGATGAGCCTTTTCTCAAAGTACTGTCACTGTGTCTGGACGTCTTTGTTGCAGTTTTACCTGCCAGTACTTATTTAACTATTTTGCAAAACGTGATGTTCTTACAGCTCAAATTCAGTGGAGAGAAAGATGAAAGTGGTTCAAGAAGTGGGAAGGGAAAGGGAAAAGGGAGAGGAGGTGGAAAAGGACGTGTGCTTTGGTTCTCCCCTTCCTTGCACAAATTTTTACTTTCAACCTCTCTGAGTTTAAACAGTTTTAAACACTAGAAAGATAATAACTGGAGACTAGGAGAGATATTTGAGCCCAAATATCATAAAGGCAAAAGTTGTATTTCTTCTTTTGTCAAGTTTGGCTTTGACCTGCCTGTTTGCCAATGTTCCACGCTGGATAGTCAACTGGTTTCTCTTCCTACCACTCCCTCCCACCTATCATGTTTCAGTGATGCATGAGACCATGGCTTGTGCAGGTGTGAATACCCTAAGGGTAAATTATTAGTATGGTTAGTTTTCAGGATCCTACTATTAATTTAAATAATATGTTGCATTAATTTAGGAAACTGAAGCATATGGCCTGGTAACTTGATTACCTAATCCAGGTAACCTTTAATTCTGCCTTGGTAACTTTTAATACAGACTATTATAAAATAATATTACGTGGTACAAGAGGATTCATTACTTCCTTCATTTATCAAGGAAAGAGAAGTAGCTGGATTTAGGGAAAGCAGAAACGGAATTAAAAATGTCCAACCTGATTTCATTAACCAAATTCTATGTGATTCTACACAGTTAATTCAAACTGTAAATGATTTTTTGAGACATCTTTCCTATTTATTTTACTATTAAGAAGAAAAATTCATCTGAAATGGGCTACAAATCTCCTTATTTCTTTTGTTTTCCCCTCAACTTCCTTTACTCTAAATCAGTGGGAATATGATGATACTACAGAACATGTAAGTATTTTTTGAGTGGGCAGAAAAACATTGTGGGTTTGGTTTGTGATTTTCTTTTTCTTGCTTGTCTGCATCTAGCATCATTCTAATTTTTTGAGCTTTCTTTGGGGTATTTTTTGTGTTTGGTTTTGGTTTGGGTTTTTTGTCACTTGCACAAATGCATGCTCCTAACATCAAAGGTTATCTTTTATGATGCTTTTTTTGTTTTGTTTTGTTTTGTTTTTTTTCTGTCACTAAGTTTACCTCACAATTTCTTCTTTGTAAGGTGTAAGAAAAATAAAACAAGTGCTTCAGAGTTGCATACCAATCCTTGTATTTTTCTGTATTCATTTTAAGGTTAAGAGTTTTTTTGTGTAACTGAAAGTTGAAGTCAGTTGTGCTTTCTTTTGGGTAAAATAAATGTATGCTATCAGAAAAGCCAGATGCCATGCACTTTTTATGCCTGAGTTTGCTGTATCCAAGTCACACTTTTAAGCATGCAGTCATATCTCTTATACCATGAAGAACTGGTTGTTTTATGTGAGGTTAATATCTTCATCACTGCTTTGGTTTTTTGTGCATTTTAGTTTAATTCTTAGATCAGGTGCAATTTCCTTATGAAAGATGTGAAGTCTGTCTTACTAATTTTGGCCTTGAGGCTCAATTCAATTCTGAGATAGAGTCTAAGGAAGGGATTTTTTGGTAGTAATTTTTTATTAGAGCTATTTTGCCCACTCATTCTAATCATTACCTTGTTTTTTCTGTATTGCCAATAACTGATTATAAATACAATGTTGAATTCTAATCACACCTTTAGTAAGCTCATACCCACTGTCTTGATAAATTCATATACTAGGAATAGTCTAACCCATAATTTTTATATTAACTTTTCATAGCTGTTGCATCTGAGGCGTATGATTGCACATTTGCTATTTATTCTAGGTGCATAAATACACCATCTCTCTGACAGCATTGCAATTTAGTGCAAATTCATTCACGCATCTGGAAATGCAAAGGAATAGTCCAGTGCGTACAGTCTAGAAGTTGGGAACTTAAAGCCAATCAGTTGTCTCCAGATACTGTCCCTTTATATTTGCATATAAAACTTATTTGTATAATACATGTCAAGACTTAGTCCTCTTATTGCCCTTATAGCATGACATAAGTTTAGTGCATTTCTGGTGGTTCACCCTTCACCGTCTTCTGTGTACACATATGTGTGTGTGCGCACACGTATGAAAGGGATCCCCCCCTTGCTTTGATACTTGCAGTTTGATCTTGTTGCTGGTCATTTCTAGTAGCTGAAGAGCTACTTGTTTTGTAGCCGCTGCTGTTGTTTGTTTGAGGGCCATCAGATGTATCCTCTGACCAGATTTTTAACACTGTTCTAAGTAGTTGTTTTAGAGCTGAAGCGGGAGTTGTTTCTGAAGTCCTTTGAGATATTTAGAGGCATAGTCCAACCACTGACACTGGGTGCAAAGAAAGTAGTAAGGCTTCCTTGTGCAGCTAAACCATCGTTACTGACAGAGTGTGGATATAAATGCAACACTTTTCTTACTAGGCATTTTAGAACTATGTCAGTGATATCCTATGAATGACTAAGTGAAACTGAGTTTTTCATATCTACATATGCATGCATTTCACAATGTCAGTAGTATTGCTCATGCAAGATGTTTCAAAAGAATTTACCCACTGTTCACACCACTAAGCCTTTGACCTTTTTCTTTGAACTACCTGAGGCATACTATTTGGATGTATGCTGTCTTTTATTGCTTAAGTGAGTGACACATTTTGCATTATGAAGTATTTCACACAGAACATCAAATGCTTCCTATCACAGCCAGTAGCTCAAATGTGTACACACTGTGTAATATAAAGGGGGTTTCTGAAGGATTCCATATTCTCTTGGCAAACAATTTTTAATTCATTTTTCTTGTTCTATTTTATCTTAGGAAATGATAATTTCTGGGCTTCAGCCTGAAACTACATACTCTTTCACTGTGACAGCCTATACAACAAAAGGTGATGGAGCACGCAGCAAGCCCAAACTCATATCTACTACTGGTGCAGGTAATATTTAAACACACATTAAGCTCTAAGTGAATTCTTTGACTTTTTCTGCTAATGTTTTGCTCCTATTATTTGGAAGTCTCCTGTTGTGTGAAAAGTGTTTCTAGGACATAACATTTTATGTTTCAGTATTTGGCCTTTCATTTATTTAGATAAAAACAGAACCCTTTATCCCTCTCAATTCAAGATGAGGCCACTTTATAGATTTTAGTAGCTCTTCCATTATGATTGGTTTCTTCTTGGAGAGGAAAAAAATTGAAATTCAGAGCTGAGAAGAATATTTGAAAAATTTGTGAAGGGCTTTCCTGATCTTAATGAAAGCAGCAATTCTGCTGTGTGTCAGTAAAAACATTGAAAGAACCTGTCTCCATGACAGTCACAACTTCTCTCAGAAGAATGTGATTATTAAAGCAGAGATTTGGAAAACAAAATGAAAATTGATCCTGTAAAAACTCAAAACCCATATTGATTAATAGGTAATTTAAGGCACAAACTGAGGCAAAATACACCATGCCACTGTGTTCAGTCTCTATTTGATCACAAGGGGTACTAGATGGTGGATATCTGCATAACCAATTCAGTAGTTAGCACTGATGGGTGAACCAAATTGCTTTTAGATGATGAACAATTTTATTATTTTTTTTATAACTTAAATGCTTCACTGTGGCACAGTGAATTAACCAATTGGTTAATCAGTTAACCAGTTGATGCCACCACAGCTTTAGTGTGATGTTCACCTACAGTTATTCTAGTCTGTAGGTATGGTGTTCATTTTAAGGGGTTTGTAGTGCAGCCAACAATTACATGTAGCTGCATTACAAGCTCTTAATAACAAGGTATTGTTTATACTAATAGATAAAGTCCAAAAGGGATATGTATTTGTATTTATAGTGACTGACTCCGTTTTTAAAACCATCACTGAATGTAGAACACATCTTGTATTAATATGAAAAACATGTCTCATTAGCTTCCTTGGAAAAATCTCAGTCCTGATGACTAGATATATAATATGGTTTCGTTTCAGATTTCAGATTTTAGAATGACTACCTTGTAGTCATTGCTCTTGGCTAATGCTGAAATTTACCCTCTAATTTCTTATCTTTCCTGGATTCTCATAGGCTGGGTAAAAAAAAAAATATATATATATATATACTTCTTGCTTGCATTTGAACTTGATTTAAGAAAAAGGCACTTGCTCCATTATTCTTTTTTAGGTTTGGTTCCAAATTTAAGTAAACGCAAACATATAAATTATAATTTGATTAGTTTTGAGACCTAAACATAGGGTATGCAAACATGCTTGCAAAATGTAATGCTTCACGTCAGTTAATCCTTATTGATTATTCATTTTTCATTCTTCCAAGATCTCTGATGCTTCTACTTTAAAAAGACGGAACAAATCTCATATCCCATATAAACTTGAGTGACTGAAGAGCAATAGAAAATCAGAGGCATGTCTATAAATGTAATACATATATGCTGTTCTTGCTGTTTGCTTAACCCTTTGGAAAAGTAATGTTTGTTCTTGGTATGTAGGATAACAGCTAGATGCCATTTTGCTGCTTTGTAAATACCAGATTGTATAGATATCTATTTGCTGGGTGGTACAGCTTGCTGTGGTTGAGATCTTTTTGTAGGGAAAATTCATATGCAGATTTTTGCAAAAGAAGGCATTAAATATAGTTAGTGCCAAGAGTTTCTTGCTCACTGTCTTTCTGTGAGAATACCTCACACAAATGAAGGAATGATGCATTAATACCAAGGGATTGTAGGTCCTCCTTTTCTCTTTGAGCTTCCATTCGATTTCTTCTTTTTCTAAAAAGGTGTTATCCAAATACAACAATAAAGCACATACAGGGTCTGACTTTCTAGTCTAACTTTTAAAGTTTGAGGTCAGATGTATTAGAATGAGTGAGATTATATCCATAGGAGACATGAAAAGAGAATAGATATCTGAACATTTACTGGAGAAGCTTGTGATCTGTAGGCTATTCAGATAATAAGTAACTATTTAACTCTGTCCAGTTACTGATATAAAAGCTTAATTTACATTTTTAGACAGGAAAAATTCACCAAATATAAGTAAACCTACAGTACAGGAAGTCAGTTATTAGTAAAGTCACTGAATGCTGTCACTATTTTCACTTCAAAGTGTGTATTTTGTCTTATATTCAATTTCCTTTCCTTTTTATTAAAATCAGATGGAAGAAAAAATGTTACTGAAATTTCTAAATCAAAGTACTTGAAAATTTTAGATTACTTGGGGCAAAAGTTAAAAAAATGTGTGATTAATAGGACATTGATAAAAATGAAGACTTCCTAGGCAGTGATATCATACAATTTTTATTATGTTTTTAATCAGACCTTTAATTTCTGTGTCACACTAGTTTAAGAATCCAAGTACAATAGCTTGTCCATTATTTGGTATTTGATCTCATGCTGGACAGCAGTCTTGAAATACAGATTTCAGCTAAAATGAGAAAATTTATGTTGAGGCAGTGGGTACTTTATAGCAGCTAACAGAAACAAATTACTTCATGTAATTTGGCAAACGCAGCTTGTATGAGCTGCTACTAGCAATGGCATGCCATTGTAACTGTAATGTCTGTGGCAAAGGGGTATGTGTGGGATGTCTTGCTGTGTAGTATTGGAAGAGGATTTCACTAGATCAGAGAATTATTTTTTTTATGGACAATTTCTCTTCTTTTGGGCTCATGGAAAATTCAGGTTATTATCAGAAGTTTTTAGGCAGAGCTATTTCATTACACAACCATATATAGGACTTCACAGAATCCTGCTGTTCATCCTAAAAGACTGTAATATTTGCAAGTGATCATACTAAAAGTAAATGTCAGCTGAAAGCTGTCTGGAAATAAAAAGAAATTTATCCACTTTGCAACATCAGATAGGCTCTGTGGTTAAAAAAAAAAAGTGACTATTATTATATACCATTTTAGTCACATGCTATTTTATTGCTTAAGTAAGCTTTATTAGTTCCCCATTCTGATCAAGAGCAAGGACTAATTTCTTTCTTTCTCTGTAGTTACCATAAAGGTTAAAAAACAGTTCTGATTATGACATCTGCCACAAGAAAAAAAAGGCAATTTATCGCAAAAATAATTTAGTAATACCTTTAAGCAGTCTCTCCTCTAGAAGGCTGAAAGGGGTTTTATTCTTTTTGTGTGAATTCTTCTATTCTTTCCTATGCTACATTGGTGTCAATAATAGTTATAATGCAGTGAAAAATATGGCCTGCAAAAGACCTTCACAGCCTTTTATTTGTTCCATAAAGGCTTGTAATTATCAGTGAGGAAAATTCAGAACTAATCAGATAGATATTCTTTATGCACCAGAAAGTGTGGGAAAAAAATCACAAGATCCATGGGAATAATGCTGCGAAATGAACTAGAGAATTTAAATTAAGGGTATTTGGAAAATTTATATAAAACCTATCTATAATTCTTATGAAATTAGAAGCAGTGTCATGATTTATGACAGATGTAATGAGAAATGCAGAATTTTCTTCAAGGCGTGCCATTGTTCCCACCTTATTCCTAATTCTTTATGGGATGGTAGTCAGAACTTCTGACAATAACAGTCTGAATTGCTGGGTGCCTAAGAACTGAAGACGAGTAATAAAATCTGTTGAAGTGTTTGAATACAGGAACCAGAGCTCACAGTGCAGCAGTTACATTCGTGTGGGAAGGCTTCAAATTTAGATGAAGCTAATTAGTCTTCACTGAAGACTTACGTTATCAGTGCCCTACTACTCCCAAAGTTATTCTAGTCTCTTGACCTGTCAGACACTGGTACACAATGAGTACCAAACTTCTAAATAGTTACAGATGTGTTTCAGTATCAAAGAAGTCATTGTAATAGAAACAGACTATGTTGAAATAGAAATATTAATGAAAATATAAATTAATTGTATATAAATAGATGTAAGTTAAAATTAATTAATTAAATAGGAACAGTAAATGAGAGCAATTGATATTGAAACTCCAAAAATATACACTGTATAAGTTGTGTAATGGGATTTCTGCCTCTATTAAGACTAGCTCAATCCTCTAGACTGAATGTCCTCGCCATAGTTGCAGTCTGAACTTCTCTGAAAGACAAATCAGCAGTTTGGACCAATGGGTCCTGATTAAGAATGTGAGTGTATTTGGTGTGCAGGTTTAGAAGAGCTACCAATTTAATCTTAAGAAGAAATCCAGTTCATGTGCACCAAGACCATGCTGGAAAATAAACCATAAGCCAGGACAATCAAAAAGTTAAATGTCAAACTGCGCTACCTTTTCAAGCTGAAACAGCCCATGCTGGAGATGACTTTTGTATGGAAAGTAGAACTATGGGGTTCTATCATGTGTAGTAATGAATCTTGAGAAGGTTATTCTTCTACCACATTTCAACTATCCATATTAAAAATTATGTTAGATGTATCTAGAAGCCTGTAATTTTTCATTCTTATTATTACTACTATTATTATAATTAGTTATTTCCCTATTTACAGGAAATGCCTTGTATTAAGTTAATGAAAGCTTATGACAAAGGGTTTTTTCAGGAAAGGATTTGTAACTGAGACATAACCACTCATAAGATGTCTGCTTGAAGTTTTACTTCTTGATTTGTGTTCCTAGGTCCTGTGTCTCTGAATGTTCTCTGTATTTAGAAATAATGGTAAGGGAAGAAGACAAAAAAGCTGTAAATATCTCTACTGTTGCAGTTCATTATACTGTATGACTTAATAGTGTGGGAGGCAGACATTATTTCATCCCTAAGACAGTGGAGCTAAGAGTGAGGGAAGAGAAAATGTATCCCTATTCCTGTTAAAACTAGCCTCAAGAACTGTACATGTAATTTTGTTTCTATTTATCATCTGTAAATAACATTGTGCTACAGTTCCAGGCAAACCTCGGCTTGTGATTAGCCACACACAGATGAACACGGCTCTAATTCAGTGGCATCCTCCTGTGGAAACTTTTGGCCCGCTGCAGGGTTATCGCCTGAAGTTTGGTCGAAAAGACGTGGATACATTTACAACCATGGAGTTCTCAGAGAAGGAAGATCACTACACGGCCACAGACATTCACAAAGGAGCTTCTTATGTCTTCAGGCTCTCAGCTAGAAATAAAGTGGGCTTTGGGGAGGAGATGGTTAAAGAGATTTCTGTTCCTGAAGAGGTACCCAGTGGATTTCCCCAAAATCTCCACTCGGAAAGCTCTACTTCTACATCAGTTCAATTAACTTGGCAGATGCCACTCTTGGCAGAGAGAAATGGCATTATCACCAAATACACCATCTTGTACAGAGATATCAATGTTGCTTACCAGCCAGTTGAACTCCCTGTTGTTCCTGCTGATACCACTATGACACTTTCTGGCTTAAAACCAGATACCACATATGATGTAAAAGTACGTGCCCACACAAGCAAAGGGCCTGGTCCATATAGTCCAAGTGTCCAGTTCAGGACACTACCCGTGGATCAAGGTAGGATTTGTCTGCTTATGGCGTTGACCTTTAAAGGAGTATCGGTCTTTGGATATCAGTGGTTTTGAAGGTATAAATAAAAAAAATAGGTTCATCAAACACAAAAGGTAAAGTATGTGAATCTTAATATGTTTTGGATGCCTTAGAATTCAATTGTCCCTTGCCAAGCAAGTTCTGGCTAACATCTCCACAATTTTTTCAGGTAAGGAAAATGTGTATATTGGATTGTCACTAGATAAGAGTGAGAGTGAGTTAAATATGATCTTTAAATACGAACAGAAAGGTAGGAGAATTGAATCCTTGTTGGTTTTTGACCTAAATGGAAAGGTAATAGTCTCAAGTAGCAATGGAAATATGGCAAGATCTAAGCACCAAGATGTTGTTTATATACATAGTTTCTTTTTTTCCAGCAGTGTTTGCAAAAAATTTTCATGTTAAAGCAGTAATGAAGACTTCTGTTTTGCTGTCCTGGGAAATTCCAGAAAACTACAATTCAGCTTTGCCTTTCAAAGTAAGTTACTTTCCATCTGTACAAGAGAAAATAACAGAATCCAAAGAATGTCTTTCATCTGATTAAGTAGCTTACTGAACGTTGAGGGGTTTTTTTGTATTACTATGGCTCTGTTTAAGATTTCATACTAATCAGCACTGCTACTGTTAAATTTAGGCATGTGGCAATATGATAATAAATAACTATTATGGCAGTATTCCCAAGTCAGGCTCATACTGGTTAGTATGCATGATAAGAACACCTTGCTAATTTATAGTTCATTTCATAAAATATTTTAAAGAAAACAGTGAAAGAAAATAATAATTTTCTTCCCTTTTTTTTTTAGTTGTTTCTGTATTGACTACAGTTGAATATTATTTTGATTTTTGCCTCTTCACAATTACCACAACACATTTTTGCTTTACAACTCTTTTATTCCACTAACTATAATATTAGCCAGATACAGAGACTCAGTGTAACATGCAGTCTGCCTGGAATTTCATCTGTATCATTCTTAATGTCTGTGTCATCTCAGGCATTGGCAAGTGCAGAACACTCTTTTATGAACTAAATGTTGCAAAAACCTTTCTAAACAAGGAGAGTGAATGAAAAAGTCAAGGTACCGTTAACACGGTACCTTGATGTTAATTCTGGGTTCAAGCAGAGCTACTTATTTTGAAAAAGTGAAGCTGGATTTTAGGAGTGCTTACACTGCTTTAGATTAATGTAGTTCTTTTTTTTTTCCCCTGAAAGTGAGAGGTTTAATTGCAGAAGTGAATTCAGTACTATTTTAGAACCTAAAATGCCTGGTAACTTTCATTTTAAGTTTATAGCTGGGTCCATTCCTGAATTCAGTGTGACAGCATCATTTGCCTTGTCTTAGTAATGAAAACCACCTTCAATTTAATGTGTATTAACTTAGATCCTTTATGATGATGGGAAAATGGAAGTTGATGGGCGTGCTACTCAAAAGCTGATCACTAACTTGAAGCCAGAGACATCATACTCATTTGTGTTGACAAACAGAGGAAATAGTGCTGGGGGTCTTCAGCACAGAGTGACAGCAAAGACTGCACCAGATGTGCTTCGCACAAAGCCAGTCTTCATCGGAAAGACCAACTTAGATGGCATGATAACTGTGGAACTTCCAGAAGTACCCTCAAATGAGAATATAAAGTGAGTGAATGAATTACGTACCACTGTTTCTATTTCCAGAAAAATGATTATTCTAACTCTTCCTGGTAGGCAAAGGCTTTATTCTTCATAATGGTACAGAGATTACAGTACTCTGCAGTAGTATTTGAACTAATACTGGGGTAATATTTGATGATAGTGAATTTGGAGGTCCTATTGACTCTCTTAAGGGACAAGAGGCCTTCCTGAGGGATGTAGTTAGATTGAGCACTGGGCAATCAGCAATGGTATGAAATTTAATAAGAACAAATGCCACATGTTGTAAAGGTTCTTGAGTGTATCCAGCAGAGAGAAACAAAGGTGGAAGGACTGGATACCATATCCTATGAGGTGCTGCTAAGGGCTGACTTAGGGCTTGTCTAGTTTGGAGAAAAGAAGGCCGAGGGTTCACCTTCTTGCTTCCTGAGGAGGAAAAGTGGTGAGAGAGCTGCTAATTGATTCTGGGATCCATTTATAGGACATGAGACGTCAGGGGTGGTTCAGATGGCATTAGGAAGCATTTCTTTAATTGAGAGGGTTTTCAAACACTGGAAGAGGCTTTCTGCTGAGGTGATTAATGTCTCAGGCACGTCAGTATTTAAGAGGCATTTGGACAATGCCCTTAATAATATTTTTTCACTTTTAGTCAGCCTTGAAGTGGTCAGGTAGTAGGACTAGACAATCATTCTAGGTCACTTCCAACTAGAAGTATTCTGTCAGTTTGTCACGTAGCCAGGTATGTAAGACCTGTATGGACAATGCAGATTTTTCTACATTCATACAAAAGAGTACTTTTATGTTTCATCACTGACTGTAAAATGAAGTATGTAGGAAAACAGTTATATTGAACAATGTATCCTTTCAGAAAGAATGAATTACTCATCAATGAGTAACACAACCCTGTTGTAGTTACTTGAAGTACTCAAGACTCAGTCATTCCAGAATGACTCCGTTATGTGGAGTTTTAAAGAATTGTTGCTGCACTTACATTAATTCAGATTAATTAATTCTGAAGTTTTTTATCAAGAGAAAAATTCCAGGTCCTCTCCAGTGGTCTCAGAAAGAAAACCAGAGATTTTGCTGAAAAAAGTGGCAGTTTCCTAGAGATTGCTTAGATTTTGGAGGGGAACAGGTGCTGTGGAAATGTAAACAGCAGAGATAGGACTAAAGACGTGACAGCACATGGTCAGCAGGGATTAGAAAGGTTAGACATAAAGATTTACCAGGAAAACATGAAGCATGGTACAATCAATAAGTGTTATTGCTCTGCTTATAGTGATTCTTGTTGGTCCGTAAGGTTCCCATGTGTAATGTAAAGGAAATGGGGAGGAAAATGAGCAAGTCATTAAATATTGTTGGGGATTCAACTTGTCCTGTCCCTGGTGGATTTTTACTGACGGTTTTGTAGAAAGCTGCCCTCCTTTTTCATTACTGACTGAGGGTTTTGAGGCAGGTAAGGTCAAAAAATAAATGACTTTGAGACATTAAAAGGATGAAAAACTGAAAAATGTAGTCATTATCATTAGATTGAGTAAGATGCGGTCAGTAACAAATGCAGCTAAGGAAGACTGAAGATGGAATGAGTCAAAAAAGATTTATGAGGCAAAACATTCACAGAGAGAAAAAAGTGCAGAATAGCTAGTCAAACAGTAGCAGAAGATAGCAGTGAAAAAAGATATAATGCTATTTTTTTTATGTACTGTAAAAAAATTAAAGACGCAAAATGACATCAGCAAAGGTCTGTTATGGGATCCAACTGCCAATTTTGCAAATAATGTATCTCCTCCTGTGTCTGTTTTTTAAGAAGATTTGATCAGGCTTGAAGTAGTAAAATAAAACAACAAAGATGCATTTGACCCTTGGATCAGGCATTACAAAGCAGCTACATACTGAACAGGAAAACCTGATGTGATGCTTGCTAGAAAAAGTGAGATTATTCTGCTGTAATCTTTGTATGGGAAGAAAAATTTTCTGTAGTAGTTATGTTGATATTTTTAGACTTACTCTTCCTCTATTGGTACATTATATACTCAGGATTGTCTCTAGCTTATGATGAAGTACTGAGAATTTTTCCATAACACTAATTACACAGAAGGTGAAACAGGTAATAGTTTGCTCTAATGAACTATAGGTAAATACTAATGGGATTGAGGATAATGTTATAAAAGGTTTTGTAATTAAAAATGGTAGTAGTTGTCAGTGTTTCATGGTGATCATCACAGAAATTGGTGCAGAGCTCACTTTATGATTAGTAAAATATCTCTTTTGCTGGCATCACCTCAAGTGAGCAATTTTTTATTTTTTTTCTTTTATTATTTTGGGCTAATCCGAAGCAAATTTTATGTGTAAAGGACAGTTCCTGTTTCTCTGAATCTCTTCCATCTTTCCAGAATCTTAGGTAAGAAAAAAGTTATGGGGAAGATTTTGGCCTTCAAAATACTCAGTAGATCAGGCAATATCCAAACCAACCCTTCATTTCTCAACTTCCTCTCTTCCCCTCCCACCCCCAAAAAAACTAAAAACAAAAAAGCGAATTCCGAAGGAAACTATAACATTTATTTTTCAAGAGATGCTACTCTTCTGGAGTTAGCTAGCAATCAAAGAACTTTGTTGTCCTTCACGATTTGCAGCACTGTATATTGGTGTAAACATTTTCATTTTTCTGCTCACTATTGATCTACTTGTTCTTTCAGCATAAAACACTCTGTGTGTGCTGAAAGTCTTAGTAGATGTTCAAAGTTATGAGTGGGAGACTTGGATGAAGGAATTGAGAAAGAGTGTGAAAGTAATATTTACATGCTGGGAGTTCCTTGATTGAAAAAAAATAGAAAGATGAAGAAGATGAAAAAAACCAAGGATATGTGAGAGACTGTTATGCAGTTTATCCAGCAGATTTACCATTGATGTTTGAAAGACATAAAGGGGCCAGTTCTGAATTGGTTTTTTTGTCTTGATTTTTAGGCATCTGTTAAAGAAAAGACATGTAGGTTATACTTACTGTATATATGGATAAATCAGTTCTCACTAGGATTTGTTATTCGTGTAACCAAACAGTTTTTAATACAGTTACAAAGAAAACTTTATCAAGTTTCTTAATACAAGAATTAATGAATATATGCACTTACTATAGTAGCTGAAAATCCAAAGTTTTGTTACGTTTCTTTTATGGGAAGGAGCTTTAAGTAAGAAGAGCTGATTAAAATGGATCAGTGGGTTGGTATGGAAAAAAGCATATGTATGGCACTGGTATGGAAAAAAGATAGTTTCTATAGTTTGTTTAGACTGAGTCTTCAGTCAATTGTAAGGCAGCTCCTTTTCTGTAGACTGTCTTTTGTTAATTACCTAGGATTTTCAAGTGCGTTGCATGAGTAAAATAGTCACTGCTGCAGAAGGTTGAAAGGGCTGTAAGAAAGAGGCAGACTGGACGAGGAGATGGTCCATGAGACACTGAAGTTGTCCTCCATAATGGAGGGCCAGAAACAGCTTAATAAGCTGTTGTTACTAGAAACAAAGAAAACCAGCTTCTTCCCCTCTTCTCTGGGATGGAGAGTGCTTGACTTTTTGACAAGTGTGTTTATTAAGAAGATGTACATTATACTATCCTGGATGTCCTGATGTTGTGATTTTACTGCTTCTTCCCTCACACTAATGTGAAATTATGTATCTGCTTGGCATATATCCAGGCTTTTTGAAGCAAACAAGGAAAGTACCAGATCTCTATTATACTAGAAAGTGTAATTTACTAGTCTCCATGGGTGGGGAGGAGGAAGGCATTTTCAGGAAAATGTTTCAGAGGAAAACCAATATATGTAATTTGCAAATCCTAGCTATAAAGAGAGCATAAATCAAGCTCTCTGACCTATGACTGTGAACAGAATACTTGAGTAGATAAAGCTGATGGCGATTGCTACTCATAAGTAAAGAGAGTATGGGTGAAGTATATGCCATGTTGTCTTTCTTTTCTCTTCACTGTAATATTGACATCAACACACATTATGTTAACCTACTATAATGATTATACATTAGAATAGGGGAAGATGGGGTGGTAATTGAGATGTAAATATATGCTAATAGGTTGCAATTTAGGGGCTTGGTTTTGGTTTGTTGGGGTTTTTATTCCAGTGTGATGGTGGCAGGGCACAAATATCCCATGGCTCTTGTATCTCAGGAAGGCATTTGAGAACATTGTAATTAAAGTTTATTATAAATATTTATATATTTGCACAAAAAGTCAGGTAAATGGTGCCATTTGTTTGTCAAATGTTTTACAATTGATTTGTTTTCAAGAGTATGAATGTTTACAGCTGTTTGGAAGGCTGTAGGGACATATTAATATGCAAAAGTTTATTCTCAACATACCAAGTGTTCTCTTAAGTTATGCTGAACAGTTACCTATTCCACGAATTTATTTATTCCTTTTCCTTCAAATTCACTTTTGTCCAACTGTTTCATTTACAGAGGCTATTATATAGTTATTGTGCCTTTGAAGAGGTCTCGTGGAAAGTTTATCAAACCGTGGGAAAGTCCAGATGAAATGGAACTAGATGAGGTACTGTATGTGGCGAGGGGGGGAATTCTTCTCCTTTATTAAAGAAATAATATTAGTTGTATGTGATTAACTCATCAGTTTTAAGTTTTGGTTGTCAAGATAATTTATATTTGAATTAGTCTGCGGGGACTGAAACACAAGTTTGAATTACCTAAATGAGAAGACAGTAAAGACATGAAGTTGCAATAAAGCACACAAAGTGTCTAATATTTGTTGACATTAATATTTTACTCTTTTCCTGTTGTAAAGAGTGATGAAAAAGAGCAGGAGGTGAAATGAGTTGTTAGCAAAAGCTTAATCATCAGTGGTACCAACCCTGATAAAGGTCTAGTTCATTAGTGGGGTGTTTACTAAGCCTGTAACAAACACTAAATTGAAATTTGCACTGAGATTTAACATTTGACCTTCTGGTGGTGTTTTTACCTGATTCTCACATACTGTAATACTTCTGCTTAAAAGTAGCCTCCATTCTACCAACAGTTTGTGCTCAGAAATAAATAAATGAATGAAGTAGGAAAGAGCAACACTGTGTCATCATTTGACGCTGTAAATTACACTAACCCAAAGGGCACAAATACTTTCATTTTATATATAAGCGCAGTAATACTAAAAATCAATTCAATATGTTATTGATATAATAATAATTCCAGGAAGTATTGTGTCAACATTCAGCCCTGTGTTCTGTTTTACTCAAGGACAGTGCAGGTCATGTGAACTTGTCTTTCTGCTTTCAATATGTAAATTTGGAATAATACTAATATTTATGATTGTAAAGCTTTTCGAAGGCCCCATGTGAAAGCCTTGTGTAATAGACAGGCAGTGGTGCTACTATTGCTATATAGAATATATAGGATTTTCAGATACTGTAGTAACTTTTACATGTAATATCTCTGCAGTTCAAAGACCTTAGTCAAGTTTTTTACTCTTAATTTAGCTATCTTTTGACTGGATCCCACCTGTTTTTCTTTTTATTTTTGGTGGATTCCAGATTGGTATATAACAGAGATGCTTCACCATATGCTTCCCCATAACCAAATTACTGGGAAGTGGTGATCACCTGTGAGCAACCACAAAGGTTTTTTTCTCTCCTGACTTTGGTAAAATGGATTTGCACCAACATGTAGAGAAAAATAAGATTTTCATCGAACTAGCACTGCAGTAGAAAGCTTTCAAAATATAAACTAAGTTCTTTCAGTCTTTATCACAGCAACAGGCAAATCCTTAATCAGAAGATTAAAAATGACTGTTCAGAGGATGACATGATGACTGACTGATCGAACCCTGTATTTTTTCTTGACCAGGATCATTTATGTCATCACCTCACTTCATTCAATTGCAGCAATGGCTTGCTTTGATCTATTAACTTCTTTTCTTTAAAAGAACTTGGGTTGTAAATACCATCAGCTCCTGATCATGGTCATAGGTGACATCAAGTACAGTTAAACAGTAAAACTCTGACAGCAAGATCATACAGTAACGGAAACTGATTTAATGCTACCACCCACTTTTAACATCCAAAGACTGTAGTCACATTCAGCAGCATTAACAGATTAAAGGATAAGTGCCAGATGACATTGAACTTTTTGGCAATTAAATTCTACAGTTCCTGCTGATTCCCATAACAAAGAGTCATTTTAATCATCCTGCAAGTTGTGGTGCATTAGTCTGTATAACAGATTGATAAAGAGCATTTATTAATTTAGAAATATTTGGGTCAGGATGGGTTGTTTCCCACTTCTACTGATATAATTGAGACCACATCATAGAATTAATGGTGAAAGAAATAGGATATGCATTGACTGGAAAATGAAAATTATTTCTGATAAAGAACTAAAACCCTTGATATATCTTTTACAGTTGTCACCAATATATATAGCGAGAACTGAGTAAGGAAAAGCATTAAAAGCAGGCAGCAACTGTATATCATGCTAACTCATCCAGTTTCTATTATTTAAAAGACTGTTTTTCTTCCAGCTTTAGAAAATACCTACACAGTTTTATTAAGTGTACTATTACTGACAAGCATGTGAGCACAGTGCAACAGTAAATACATTTGGGGAAAAAAAAAACCAACAAACAAACCAGAAACCAAACCAAACCAAAACCCAATCAAACTAAAAACCCCACACAAACTTCCTCCCCCCACAAAAAACTCCAAACAAAAACCACAAAATACCCCATACTATTCTCTGAGCAAATAGTTCCTGATGGTCCAGTGAAGATACTTGTGCATATTTATATTTTTAGTACAATCTCAAATAGGTGGCTATGTATCAGAAGTAGCTGGGGAATACATTTTCCAAAGATCTATGTTCCAAATGCTTTGCTTAGATTGTCAGAAGAAAAGTATTTGCAAAGAATACAACTCTGGAATGTTACCTCCAGTACAGAACTGGCCAATGCAAAAGACTCTCCAGCCTTATAGTAGTTATCTAATCTTCTTAGTTCCTTGAACCTCAATTCTGAAAGAAACAAAGAAAGATGCATAATGTTGGAGCAGATAATGGACAAGTATGTATGGACAAGTTATGTACCTGAAAAAATTAGTTATTAAAAATACAGTCCTTTTTTACTCAAAATTTCATTTTCTTCTAAATATCATGAGATCTTTTAAACAGACATGTCATTCAAAGAAATTAAGTAGAAAAAATACGGTTTTCAGTAAGTATTACCTAGGAGAATTACTTTAGATTTGTAAGCAGTAAAACCTAAATAAAGCTATGCATGTTAAATCTTAAATGAATTTGGTAATTTTATTGAAATCTTTGTATAGAGTACAACAGGAGATATATGAGCAAATAATGTTAATTGGCAACAACCCCATTTATATATGAAATATGAATGAGGCCAGAGGTTCACCTGAGGTCTGTTCAGTCATGTGTAGTCAGTGTTACTGACAAGATCTTAATCTACAGATAAACACATCTAAGTTTAGCTGGCCTTTGATGATGAATAACCAGCTTTTAAAAATTTTAACAAATTTTAACAGATTTTGTTTGACTCAGGCTAATTAACTTTTAGCGTTCATAGCCAAAGCTCACTTTCTGATCACTGTAATACCATACTTCAGCATTGATTTTTCTTTAAATTATATGCATTATGTTACTATTTCAAAGAGAAATAACCAAGATCAAACATTTTTCTTCCCCTCTCAATCTCAATCTAATTTTGATTGTAGTACTCCTGCAGTATTTTGACATTTTATTGTGAGTTACTTAAAATCTAAATTGTAAATATGACGTAATCTAGAAACATATGATAAAGAATTTATTTGAGTTAGCCACACAAGTAAATTCAAATTCCAGTGAAAACAGTTCTCTTCAGGGATGGAACAAGCCATGTACTAGTACTACCTTATTTGTGGCTCCTGATTTCCAGACAACATACACTGTTATTACTTGAATATTTCGCTTCAAGTTTCAGCAGCCTTCAGGATAAGCCAGTGCTCATCCCTCTTTCTGGCTGTTATTACCCTTATAAAACATGGCTTCCTACAGAGACAAACTTTTCAGGGTGCTTCCCTCAGCAGATCTTAAAAGGGCTGATCTAACCTGTAACAAACTTTGATTAGTCTCTGCCTCATGTTCTGCATTTAGCAACTCTACCTGGGGCATAGGAAGCTACCAACAGATGTGAGAGTCACCTTCAATAAAGTAACTAGATAGAAATCCTTTTGATATTACAGTTCTCTACTGCCCTCATTTTTATATGACGCAAATTGACTCTAGCTGCTCATTAAACTGTTTAGGAAGAATAAAAGAGAAATATGGACTGCTGATTGTGATAGTGTCCTTGAGTAATGAATAATGATTTCTATTCTCAAATTATGGCCAGTTCTTTTTTTGCTCAGGGGATCCATTGCAGTGTACTAGCTTTTGTGTCATAGCATTGAAAATTGATAGAGTTAAATGAATGTAAAATCTCTACAACAGGGAATGGACTCAGCCTTAGAGCTGGAAAGCAGTTGACTGCATAGGTCCTTGAAGGTGTAACTTCCAAATGTCCTCAGTGTTAGTTAAGAAAGTTTGGATCCAAGTGGTACAGGTTGCTTCCATGTCTATCTGTAGCCTGTGTTTGAAATATTGAAGTCAGTGAGGAGGGGTGTTAAAGTAATCAGTATTAAAAGTGTCTTTCTCAGTAGCAGAGTGAATAGTAGGTTGTTTTATATGCATTGGAATTGTTATTTGTGTAATTGCAAATGTGGGGAAGTCAAAAAGATGTGCTAGTTAAGCTGTGGCCTAACACTGAACAAGAGGCTGAATCAAGACAGAGCTTCTCTAATTAAACATATTCTTTAAAACGAATATGTGTAGTTAAGATTAGATTTTAATGACTTCTTTTATTTATCTTTTTCTGTTTCTGTGCTAAAAAGGCTAAAACAACTATGTGACCTTAGAATAATTTGTGATTGAAGTCAGAGACTACAGGACATTGAATAAGTTTCATAAGTGAAAAATGAGGGAAACTGTAAAGAGGCCTTAGAAGTCATCACTTATCACACAGGAAAAGTTCAGAGTCCTTGTAATCAAATCAGATTAATTTTTGTGGAATGCCAGTGTATCTAAAGTGATAAAAGGTATTGAAGAAGCATTTTTCTGATTTAGTAAGTAGTTTATTAATAGGTAATACCAGCAGAGCTTAAGTTTTCCAGGTTTGAGCCTAGCATCTAGTCTCATCAGAAATGTACTTACGTAAACTTTAGCTTTGTTTATCAGAAGTGATTGAGTCACCATCCCTGGAGGCATTTAAAAAGATGTGTAGTTGTGGCAACTGGGGACATGGTTTAATGGTGGACTTGGCAGTGTGAGGTTAATGGCTGGACTCAGTCTTAAAGGTCTTTTCCAGCATAAATAATGCTACCATTCTGTTCTACCATGACTTACTTCATATGTATATATTAAATATATATATTAAATATATATGTATACATTAAATATGTAATATGATGTGTGTATATATATGTCCTCAGAGAAGGTATATTGCTTTCTTTTCTTTGCCTTCCTCCCATGCCCCTGCCCCGCCCCAGACACAACAATATCACTGAAAATTGTTTTGTGTTTGTAGTCCAAGCATTGCAATTGCCTCCTAGTATCTTATCTTAACAACAATGACAAGAGATTGGAAGATGTTTTAAGAATCAATTTAGTGATACTGGTACATCCCATGAAATGTGGTTAAATTTATTTTTGTAGTTCCTGGTCATGCATTAAATTTTCTCATTACATTGTCAATAACTTACACTAAAATTGTTTACAGTTATCTTTCTCTTCATGCTTCCTCTTTCTCTCTCTCTCTCTCTCTCTCTTTCCCTTCCCTTCATTCTAAAGCTGCTTAAGGAGATAGCTAGGAAACGCAGAAGCATTCGTCTTGGGCGGGAAGTTGAATTAAAGCCATATATTGCAGCTCACTTTGAAGTTCTTCCTACGGAATTCACACTGGGGGATAAGAAGCATTATGGTGGATTTGAGAATAAGCAACTGCAGAGTGGTCAAGAATATGTCTTCTTTGTCTTGGCTGTAATGGAACACTCAGAATCTGTAAGTTAGTTAATGTTTTTCAATCTCAAAATTATCTTTCCACAATCACGAAAACATTTTTCAATGCTTAATCAGTTTACCAAGAGATTTTTTTATGTTTTGGGGTTTTTTTACATTATATGTCAGAGCATCTTTAAAGCAATTATTTCCTTTCCTAGTGACAATTAATTCCTTAAAGTTTTCTATTCTGGTTGCACCTGTGTGTGTTACTTCTGTATATAATGAAACCTAAGGATCACCTTTTATTAGCTATGTTGTGATCCTCTTCTATTTGTGACCATGGACACAGGATCTAAGGCATGAACTTCACAGCAGTATCTTTCTCAGTATACTTAAAGGAGCTTCTTTCTTGCCTTAATGCTACCATTGAATAATGGTGTAGGATAAACAGGATTCTTGGAAAGATTCACTGAACCAGAGACATGCACAGCTACCCTCTTTAGTTACAGTCATTCCATAACAACTTTATCAGTAAATTGTTACAAAGTTAGAAAATAATTCAATAATAAGGAAAATTCTTGAGGTGATTTAAATAATGAGCTGTCATTCCTCTTTACTTAATTCATTTCGTAGTTATGTCCCTTTATGCATGAGTTAACCTACTGTGTGTAATACATTAAAAGAATAGACATAAATAGGACTGTTGAAAGAAGATGCAATCCACATTAACATTTTAACATACAATGTATAATACGTAAAATTTCTAGTGGGTGACTAAACCTGACAGGTACATTTGCAGGTTCAACCACTTGAAACTGTAACACCAATATTCTGAATTCTAGTCAAAGCTTCTACTGTGTAACGTCATGATTGGCTTCTTGCTATTAATGGAATTTGCCTACTTAAACACAGTGAGGAAGTAGTTCCACTTTGAATTCTTTTGGATAAATAGCTTCACTTGAAATTAAAGTAGGTGCCTCCTGGAAGCTCTAACATAAGTCAAAAGTTCCATTTTTGCTTTTTGACCGGTGCTGCCTAGACAGATAATTCTGAAGGTATTGCATCCAAAAGGTTCAAACTGGAGAAGATAGACAGCTTTTGACCATAAAGTTAGGTAGCCATAAATCTGTGTGTCAGAAATCACCTATAGTGAAGTTGGTATTTTCAATACAAAATACGGTTTCTTGGTTTTTTTATATTAATTAAGACATTAGTCACTTCATATAAATGACCTAAATTTATTGTTTTGCTAGCAGGAAATGATGATAAAAATCAGGAAAAAATAGGTTTGACAGCTGAAAAGGCTCATATGGCAAAATCTTATCTAAGGTCCTACTCTTTAAGATTTCAGAAGGCATTACTAAGCTTACAATATGGTTAATAACTGGTTTAACATGCCATCTGAAATGTTTATATGATTGAGTAGCATAAGGTACCCACAGAGTGTGAATAGTTTTTAACGGTGAGTGAAATTCAACTTCCAGTGCTCCAGTTTATCCACTCTCAATATATCTGGTTTTCTTTTAGGACTGTAAATCCCACTGGTGTATGAGTTGCAACTTGAAAGGGGTGTTTTTCCTGATTTTCAAATGTTACATCATACATAAGACTTCTCCTCCAGAGAACACAAAATTTCCCTGTTGATTGGTAGAATGGACCATTTGAATTAAAAGAGAACATGGGAAGGTCTGAATTTGTTTAACTTGATAAAGTTGAAGCTGAGAGTGCTTATGATTGAAATCTTAAGCGTGTTAAGCATGTTGTTAAGAGGGAAGAAAAAATTAAGATAAATTTGGCAAAATAATAAATGAGTTTAAATTAGCCATTAGTACAGGTAGGATGAAAATTAAAAGCGAAATCCTGCTTATTGGAGAAAAAGTAGTTAGTGCTTATACTGTTGCTCTCAATATCCCTTTGTATCTTTTTCCAGGCATTTTCACTACCTACTCCAAAGAAAGGGGCTAAATAAAAGAGTTTGTTCCTTTAGCAGTCAGATTTGTTCTATCTTTTGACAATACTGAAGCTGGGAAAAAAATATCAGTCAATTTGGGTGTTTCAGGAATGGAACATGAAGAGCCCCCAGTTTGCAAACCATGACCACAGACTAAAAACATTGGGGTTTTTTAGTGCCAGGTGCTAGGTTTAGTAATACGGTAACATAACTAGAGATTATAGGTATGGGTGGTAGGTCCTTACCAGCTAGTGTAAGTGCCTCAGCTTTGCCAATTCTGATCCTGTCTCAAACCCAGATACTGTCATAGCCCAGAGGCCAAAACAAGGCCAAAAGAAGTGTGAAAAAACACGTCTCCTTTGATAACACTTGTCCTGGCTTGGGGCATCTTTCAGAATACAGTGCAAATATGTAAAAGGAAGCTAATCTCTTCTCCCAATTATATTATTCCATCTTAGCTGACATTCCTGATCTACTGCTGAATGAAGCTTTTAAGTCCTTTTCAAGAGCTGTAGTTCAAATGCTAATTTAGTGTTGATGGAGACACTCCACCAAAGACAAAATTGTACAAACAATTCCCCACTTCTGACTTTACTGTAACTCAGAGTTTTTTGAATGATCAAGTTTTATCAGGCTGGCTACTCAGTCTCTCCTGTCTGTAATTTTAACTCTGCACTCAGTCATAGATAAAACATCTCAGGGCACAGCAGAGTAAAAAAAATATTCTCTTACCGCAGGTCTTATCCTAGGCCAGTTGCTTTATGCCATCCAGTAAAGCAAAGATTTTCAACAGCCTCTGTTGGTTCATAATTCAAGTTTTACACTTATGAAAGACTGAGTGTTTAGCTTCCCTTCATACTCTATAGTGACTTCCCCTGTTTTCTATTCTTAAATTCAAGTTGTTTCCACTTTCAATAAAAATACTCCATCATACAGTTTTTGACTATCAAAATGTACTGTACTATTGCCACAAGAACCTTTTCTAAGAACCTTCTACATTCATTCCCCTTTATTTTTACCTATAGTAGTTTTGTTCTGTTAGAAGTACTCTTTCATATCATGCAGGAAGTAATAGTGTTAAGCCAGAAACCAAAAATGATTAACCAATGGGTTGTATTTTTCCTAATAGTTCATTTCCTCATTCTCTGCTTAACTTGTAAAGTGTTCTGGAAGGACATCATTTGTCTGCAAATCACTGCTAATATGTGGAACACAAAATAAAGAGAGCAATAACACACTATTTAGTTTGCAAATTTATATGCTGCCTGACTTAAAGAAAAAGAGCATTTCCACTTTATTGTGTTCATTGCATCATCGTCTTCTATACATTTGTTTTAGATCTAGCATAGTTAATATTTTAAATGCACTCCTTCATGATTAAGTAAGAATTACTTTTATTTCTATAGACTATGTATGCAACCAGCCCATATTCTGATCCTGTTGTGTCAATGGATCTCGACCCCCAACCAATTACAGATGAGGAAGAAGGCTTGATTTGGGTTGTTGGACCAGTTCTTGCAGTGGTGTTTATCATCTGCATTGTTATTGCTATACTTCTTTATAAAAGGTAAATTTACCTTTTAGTTTTCTTGCTAGGTATATAACTTCCTGACATGTTGGTAATTTTGTAATACTGTTCCACATTATATTTTTGTGCTACCATAGTAACTGTCATTGCTTTGGGATATTTCAGTGTTTATTAATGGTTTCCAGAATACTGCAGAAATTTTTGATTGAAAGTTTCCAATAATTACAGGTATGCAGGTACATTTTTCTGCTGATGATATATTAACAGTTCTGCATTTAAATGTTTTTTTCCACTTTGCATATATTTGTATGCAAAGAAAATAAATATGTGCTGCCTATAAATATGTATGGAATTGGCACATTTGACTTTTCAAAACTTGTTTTTAGATGTATAATAGTAATACATTAGGGGTTACATTCAGCTTGATGTTAAATATGATTCTCATCTCCACTCAAGTAATTTGAGTTTTTACTTTTGACAGCTGGCCTCAATTTGTCAGTGTATCTATATGAATTTGAAGCTCTGAACTGAGAGATTAAAGAGACATCAAATAACATTTTTCTACTAATCTTGCAATGAGATCAAATTTTACTTATTCCTCTTTCACTGTCTATGCCACAGGTGTAGTTTTGCTGTTATACCCTCTGCCTTACAACATAGTGTAAACTGTGTATGATGCCATAATTTATACGTAGTAGCTTTTTACACTGTAAATGAATTCACAGGGGTCAATCGAAACAAAAGAATTAAACCAAAAAAGATTATTTTAATGCTTAGATTTTGTTTCTAATACATTTTTGGAATATATTGATATAATTGCAGATTACTATAAAAATGCTGTAAACCTCTGGGGAAGTGATGCACTAGGAATAATTTCATTATATGGAGTATGTGCTCTAGAATTTACAACTATGATGCTATCACTTGAATATAAATATTTAAATTCTGCTAGCCCACCCTAAGTGTCTCTAGTCAAATACCTCTGAAATTGCATGTATAGAACTGGCTTCAGATTTTGTAAAGAATTCCCTGTTCAGCAGTAAATAACCAGTCTAGAGTTAACTTGAGCTTTGGGTTCCAAATAGTCATGCGTTTATGGAATGTTTTTAGGGCTGTAATTGTGTTGCTTTCAAATACTATGTCTCCTGAAAGTTTCTATTAGTGCACAGTGTTTCAGCCAACCTAATTGCTTAGCAACCAGTGAACCTCTGTTTGTGTCTGTCTCTCACTTCAAAAACTGGTCATTAGAGTTCTGCTAAAAGTGAAATACTCCATTTTCCTGATTATTTTGAATTATTAAGAGGAAATATCTCATACTGCATAAAAATTCAAACAATGGCATATAAAGTAGATGTGCACCTGCTTCTGGAAATATTACTTACATTTATGGAACCATAATAAAAGTCTTAAAATCTGTTACCAAATAAAAAATAGTAGGCATATTCTACATGCAAGCAGGTAAAATTTGCTTGTCAGTATTGTGAAGAGATTGTCATTCACTGAAAATGGGGGACATGCTGTCCATCTGTTATTTACTATTTGTACTAGAACTGTTTGGGCAAATGTCCATATGTATTTATTTATTTTTCTATTTTCAGCTATTTAATCTAATTTATTAAACTTCACTGATTTGGCAAATTACCACTGAGAAATTTTTACTGCCGTTTTAGCAGTCTGTGGTCCTCTGTGAACTTTTCATTTTTGTAAAAAAGAAGTATATAATTGGATATTTTTTTCAAGAGTGCTCTACCTGGATGCAAGCTAACTGCTGGATTTTGATAGACTTACTGACTGTAGAAGAGCAACAACTAGACAAGAAAGTAGGGATATTTAGCATACTATTTTGAGAAAGCAGTGGAATTTAATTTCTGAGTTAAATGGATTTACTGTGGGGAAAAAAAAAAAACAGGAAAACAAGAAATTTGCATAGATACAGGAAATTTTACAGTATATTTGTACAATACAGTAGGGTGTAAGTGCAACAAGTATGGTAATGAGGAAAAACAAAGGATACAGAGCATCAGTCTAATAATACATTAACATACATGAAAAAAATATTAAAAAGAGTATGTTGTTGAAGGATGTGCAGTGCAAAGAGGACAATCAAGAAATGACTGTGTCTTTTGAAGTGCAAATGGTAGTAATTCAAATAAAGGTCAACTATGCTTAATTCACTTTGTCCATAGAAGCCTTTATGAACAGACCTGGACCACTAAGCTCATGATTAATAATACTACTTTTATTTTTTAATTTCAATCATAGAGAAAGAATTGCTTCAGTTTCTAAAAGAATCACTTTAGGTGGAGAAGTCTTGCTCCTTTTAAAAACAGACACTGTCAAAGGTAGTGTAGATGAGTTGTGTTGGTTTGAAGCATATATAACAATCCCAAAGACAAGCAGTGCATGTTTGACCTCATTATTTGTTGGTAACTTGTATCCAAGTTATTGCCTCTGCATTTAGTCTTAAAATCTAAGAGCAGAGATATTTTGTAGAAAATATTTTGGATCATATAGACAAATATGATTTGGAATATAGACAAAAGGTCCTTGCAGCTCAGTAAGTAACAGTAATAGATGGGGAAAATACTAAGGAGTACCTTATCATCAGATATAGTAGCAATATAATAGCCAACAACAACTGAGGCCAATTAATGTGCTGTGTGCAGAAGAACTCACAGGTTCACAGAACCAAAGAGTCACACCTCTGGAGTTTGCCTCATCCCAGCCCTGCTCGGAGCATGGTCAGCTACAGCAATTTGTTCAAAGGGATGTCCAAGCAAGATTTAATGTAGCTAAGAATGGAAACTCAACAACCTTTCTGGGCAACCTGTTCTGTGTTCCAGTATCCTCACAGTAAAAATTATTTTTTTCCTGAGTTACAGTTGAATATGTCTTGGCAAATGGAACTGACTTGGCCAGTAACTAGTTCAGTGTTCTCTGTCCTCGCAGCAGTGAAACCATGAAACCACCATGTAGTCATAGTGAAAGGAGACACTTATTTTGGAGTAGGTCTTTCAATCTATTGGACCTAAATTTAAATAATAAAATTTAGAGATCCAAGTAAATTAACTAAGTCTCATTTCCTTTTCAGTTATTTTCCTTTGCTCATTCAAACTTGAAGTATATTATACATCATAGTAAGATTTATAACCAAAATCTCAAATAAAGGCAAATACCTATCTAGCTAGAGAGAGGGTGCATACCCTAGAAGAAATGCCTAACCATTATGATGGCTGTTTGAGTCACAGTTGATATTTCAAGTTGATTTTGATAAAGCATTACCTTACTGCAACCTACAGTGTAGGCAAATCTACAATGAATCCTTTCAACTCAGTTTTAAGTGTGTGGTACATATTCAATTACATAAGATTTGGGTGATTAGGAAACCAGTCAGTGAATGCTAAAGAGCTCTTGAAATTGTTCAGTGTATCTCAGAAATGGCCAAAATAGAAAGAAGAGTGCCTGTCCCCATGAAGAATCCTGTCATCTGGTTTTTGGATTTGGGAATTTATTTCTTTAAATATGTGAATTTATGTTTTTAAGAAATTATAAATTCTCTAATTTCAGTCTTCCACTGATGGAGACAAAAAATGTTCCTCATTCTAGATCTTTTCATTTGTGAAGAAGAGAAGCTAAAGCCATCTTGACAGACTTTGTGTTGTTTGCTTTTATAAAGTGCAGCTTTCTGATTTGGTTCAGAAGACTGGAGCCTACTCTAGAATCTTCTGAACGTAGTGAACTTTGCCACTCTGAATCACAGTGTCATAGAATCATAGAATAGGTAGGGTTGGAAGGGACTTTTAAGGGCTATCTAATCCAACTCCTTGAAATGAATATCTTCAACTAGAACAGCTTGCTCAGAGCCCTGTCCCTCCAGGCCTTGAATGTATCCAGGGATGAGGTATATGCCAGCTCTTTACGCAACCTGTGCCAGTATTTCACCATCCCTATCAAAAAAATTTCTTCCTATTAGCTAATCGGAATCTACCCTCTTTCAGTTTAAAACCATTACCTCTTGTCCTATCATTATTCCTACATAGGCTGTCCCCATCTTTTTATGAGCACCCTTTAAGTACTAGAAGGCTACAGTAAAGTCTCCCCAAAGCCTTCTCTTCTCCAGGCTGAACAATGCCGATTTCATCAGCCTTTCCTCATAGGGAAGTGTTCCATCCCTCTGATCAGTTTTGTGGCCCTTCTCTGGACACACTCCAACAAGTACATGCCTTTCTGGTACTGATGACCCCAAAGATGGATGCAGCACTTCAGGTGGGGCCTCACGAATGTAGAGGGGCAGAATCATATCCCTTGACCTGCTGGTCACCTGCTGAATCTTGAGCTGTTTGACTTAGAAGCTAAACATGCTTTCTGACAGAAAAAAATCCCGAGATGTTAAAAAACCCCACAGAAATGAAAACTGGGGAATCCTAAGTGATGATGAAGAATTCTAAAGACTTTTTCATAATGTGTGTAATCTGGTCACTGTAGACTATAAGCTATTAAAAGTTTGTAGAACCCCTGTTTATTATGATCAACACACAGAAAGAAAAACATTGTATTTACAGTGTGTGTGTATAGTAGAACATTTTGGTGGGAGATAAATTATTTTCCCTGTTTACCTGATCTAGATCGTAGATCAGTACAGATCTACGTGGATTGCTGTAAACGTCTAGTAGGTGATGTTCCTTCTAAATCTAAAAAGGTGTGTAATACTTCACTAAAAAAATATTTACGCTTACCTTACTTTCCAGGGTACTGTTAAAAATTTCTTGTTATTTTATTACCTGGTTTTGTAAAATAATTTCAGAAGTCCTATTTTCTTTTTATTATTTTTAAAATTTAGTACAATTCTTATGTATCTCATGTATTTAACCTTGTTCTTCACTTGCTTTTCTCTCCCTTTTCTTCTCCCTTCCTCTCCTTCCCATTCTACTCTGCCCTACACTTTCATTTTTCCTCTCCTACCTTCTCTCATCTCTCCTCTAGAATTTAAGGGGAAACTACATCTTAGTGAGATGTACTTTTTCAATGTAATGTTAACATTACTTTGATGGGTCAAATTAAAGATCCATTCTCTAATAGCTCACTGACTAAAATTTGAAGTCTCATTTCTTTGCAAATAATGTGTAAGAGAGCTGTATTTTTCAGCAGAAGATTCACTTTGGACATGACCTTGTGTCCTCCATTAATTCTATGATTCTCAAGCATTACATATTTTGATGAGCTGTCATATCTTAATTTTGTTTAGTTATATATCTTTAAGTCAACATTTCTTATATCTCCTGTTCCCATTCCTATCCTCTGTGCTGCTGGTCAACTAACATTTCACCTTTTCTCCCCTCTTTGCTGCATTAAAATGGAGCAGTAAACCTGACAGGTGAGAAGCAAAAAGTAATCACTCTTCATTTAATACAGAAAAGGAGAAAAAAAGAAAAAAGAGAAAAAGAAAGTTATCATGATAATGATGTAAGACAAAGCATCTGTCAATCTTAAGTGAATGTAGACAGTAATCTGTCAAAATGAAGGCTATGTAAGACTTGCTATGTTATTTACAGCACTGAAAAGTAGTGTAATACAAGCAGTGAAGTTTCACTGCTCTTTTTCTTCTCCATGGAGTACACTTTCAGGAGATAGAACGTTTATACAATGTTTATTTGGTTTTATTTGCATTTTAATGAATAGTGCATTTCAGTATTTTTTTGCTATAACCAAAGTTCTTTAAGGAATGCATTGTTGTGGTTGAATTGTTAGCTGCTCTGAATCTCCGTAATGCTCCATCCCCATAGACTCAGTGCTGACTTACAGTTCTACAAGTGAAAATGATACAGTGATCTCATGTCCTCTCTGGATTTTTTTCCCCACCTATCTCAATATTACTGCGTAATCTGAAAGAATTATGATGACTTTATAGGCTGGAAACATAAAAAAACCCACCAACATCCAGAATGATCCTGAGAATAATACAAATAATAAACTATTATTTGTATAGTATTCTATGATTCTGTAAGTATTCAAAATATTTAGATACTTGATTAGAAGAGATTTTAGTGCTTTTAGGAGATTAATGTGAAATTTTGTTTCCCAGTACTGACTTGCAAGTGGAAAAAAGGTGAATGAAGTTTGTCTCTGTACAGTTTGAAGGACTTAAAGAGACTTAAGACTCCTAGACTTAAGGAGAAGGAAATATAGATTAAAAGACTTCCTGAAAGTTACATCACACATCTTTACTTAAGAAGAAAGAGCACTAAGGCACTGTGGTAGGAGTTGGGAATAGCCAAAATCAAAAGAAAGGAATTTCAAATGAGTTTATCCATAATATTTTGTCTTAGAAAAAGACTGAAACCAGAAGAATCAGATGTAAATTTTTATCACTTCACTAAAAAGAGATTAATGCATGTTTAGGTATTTACCAGAGAACAGATGGAGTGTTTTTACAGTAAAAAACTTTTTACTTTTTTTCAATAAAACCATAGGACTAGTGACTTTCAAAGAATACCTGCAACAGTGTTGCTGTTTGACTCATTTGCATGGCCTTTGAAATCTTGTATGTTACCAGGTGTTCATGGTTTCAATAACAGCAAGAATTCAACTGGAATAATAGCAGATTTAGTGTTGTACCATTGTGAGTCAGTTAGGAAAAAAAATAAAAAATAGTGTTATGTTAAAGTAAACATTGGGTACCTGGACAAGATTTTGCTATCATTAACCTTAAAATAACTTCAGCTCTCTTTTCAAAAAGTAACTCTTCCTCTGTTTGCTTCTTCATTTTATATTACATAGAGTATTAGCCAGGTTGTGTTTTCATTAAGGATTCCACTTTCTGTATAAAATGCAGAGTGGTAGATGTTCTTCATGTAACATAGTTCTCCATGTCTCCACATCAGAAGATTATACGGACAAATAATAGGAGTCCATTTTCCCAGAAAAGTCAGAATCAGAACACATGTGGACTCTGCTGCTCTCTAGAGAAAGGAAGACATAAACAAGCTTGCTTGCTTGCTTGCTTGCTTGCTTGCTTCCTTCCTCGCC
>JAWWES010000094.1:43028466-43066840 GCA_035583135.1 Lophotriccus pileatus
TTTCTTTGAATTATGAAAGCATCTGCAGTTTGCTTGGCGCTTTCCAGGCAGACTGGTTGCTTCCAGTAGAAGGGGAAAAAACACACAAAGTACAGCAGTGTTAAAGAAAATTTTAAATTACATTGACATATCTAAACTGCCAGTTTTCACTGGCAGAGGTGAATTAGACACTCCTATAAAATTCTGGATTGTTATAAACTTTAGTACTTTGAAGATTTCTAAATAGCCTCTTTCCAAAAATACTGTCAATCATGTATTTTCTGTAAGAAAAGATCTGATAAGATATAGCTATCAAAGCAATTTGAAAGTGAAACTTCTGGGCTAAATTTGAATATCTAACCAAACATATAAATTACTCCAATTACAGGTCATTAGGTATAAATTTTTGAAAAAAATATGGGAAAGCAATATTTTATCTTTGATGAGATTTAGAGAATTTTTGTGTTTTAGGCACAATTATGTTGTACGTCTCATAAAATTGTCAATTCAGCATGATGACATTGTAAAATTACACAGTAAAAACTACCAGCACAGCGAATGTCTTGCTTTCCTTTCATTTTTATTGTCCTGTCAATACAGAACTACATCCTTCAGTAATCTAGCACTTACCTAAAGAGTTTCCTACCTTACCTTGTCCAGGAAGGATCAAATTCATATCTGGCTTCCCTCCTTGCTGGATGGAGTAACATTTGGAATAGCCCACAGTTCTATATCTAAGAGCAAGATCCCATGTCCATATGTGTTATCCAAAAATGTGGATGTGTTAGATAAGCCCATATGCCAGTGAGTGGGTCACAGCTGTGCCAAGTTCTCTTTGAGTAAACAGAAAAATACCCAATCTCTCAGTAGGATTTCATTTTTAAGTCTGTTATTCTTCCATAACTGGAGTAGCTGAGGAAAATTCCATCACGGTCTTACCATTCTACAAGTTTCCTATTAAAATCATTAACCTGTGCACAAATTTTAGAAGTCTCTATGCCACATGGGAGTGTAAAGGTAAGCAAAGGTTAGTAATTAAATCCTGACAAAAAGGTTTCATCAAATAAAAAAGCCCAGTTTTGCAGAGGAAAATTAACTGAAATTAAGTGGTTTGAGTGGATTCTGAGAGACCCAAGGCTCAAGCAAAGACTTCAATCTGCCAATCAGCCAGAGAACTAAATTGAGTCATGCTTCAAAAGTGACTGAGTTTTTTTATCCTCATTTAACTATAAAATGTCACACTTATAAGTAATTTGTGTAATTGGGTGCCAATTAAACAATTATCTCATTATATTTTATGAACTAATAAGAAGCTTTGAAACACAAGAAAAAATAAATAGAATTATTACAGCTCGAAGTTAAAGACTGCTTTTTTTAATTAGATAAGTGCTCACTAACCACTTATTCCCTGAGTTGCTAAGGAAGTTCCACGAACTTATTTCCAAGATAAAGCAGAAAAAGTGTAAAGCATGCCCAGAATAAAGGGATACAAATAACAGAAGGTAGAAAAAGTGATGTCTGGATTTAGTCACCTGCTTTGCAAGATAGCAGGAAATTTCTTCCCATAATTTATCCATTCTCTGTTTATGAGAATCATGACAATGCAGAAGGAAATAGTTCCTTTGTCTCCATGGCAAAGTCAGATTGGAAATGCTTTCTTATACTGAGCAATTGTACATGTAGCTTGTTGTATGGACTTGTCCATATGGAGGATTTAGGCACCTTAAAGAGGCATAGACTTCATGTGGAAATGGCACTTCTCTGATATCCCACTTCATTTCTTTCAAACCTATAGGCAACCAAAATCTGCTTAGCTAGGAGATGAAGTTGAAAATTCTCCTCACAAGAGTAATCCTTTCTTTCTTTCCTGGATTTTAGCCCACAGTTTTGCAACATGTTATTGAATTTAACGTTTTCAGATCAGGATCTGAAAACTAGGTTTCCTCTTTTCTCACTGCTGGTGACTTTTATACCTAACTCAGAGCTGGTGCTCCTGTGGGCTAAGCAGATCCTAAGGCTGCTTGTTACAGCTTAGTATTTGATAGCGAAGAACAGAAACTATTTTCATTCCAGAATAATTGATCTAGTTTTGGAGAACGTAAAATCTTCTGGAATAAAAGTGACATATTTTATGTGCATTGTAAACTATTTTAGAATAGTTGTTGTAGAATTATATGTTTCTCTAGAGTTTATCTTGAAAATTTATTGTTTTAAGTTCAAGCACTGGCCTAGCTCTGACTTTATGAAGAAGAAATTTGGAATTAACAGTAATTTCTTTGTCATAAATACTAAAGGCATTCTTGCTAAACTCTCATGGATGGTGAATTTCTACTGAATCAGTGTCATCTTTCATTTTTTCTGTTTTCCATGTCTGAATTTTAAGTAGGTATTTCTTTCTGTCTTTTTGATAAAGATAACTAACAGTAACAATAACCACTGTTACTGATTCCTTCATTTTTCTGTAAAGGGATAGTACCTTAATCACTGTAGATTGGTATGTGGAAGACATTCTATGTTCCTAAATAAAAATGAGGATGTAATAAATCAGTTTGTAAAATCACAGACTATTAACTCAATGTGTACTTAAAATACCACTAATTCCTAAAGAAATTACTATGATAATAATATGTCACATTTTCAGTTTATCTAGATTGTAGTCCGTATACTAGCAGATATGCTTTGTTTTATTTCTAACTTGATTCTTGTTTATTGGGGGTATGTCAACCTACAGTTGGTAAATAAATGTGTAAATGTCTCTAAAAGCCTTATCATAAAACCCTGACAGCAAATAAAATCCTAATTTAATGCACTAGTGACCAGCCCAAAAACACCCACTTGTTTCAGTGGGATAAAGGAATATAATTAACAGGTCTAATGTCTGTTGATATGCAGATGAATTCTGACCTTGCTCTCTTAGGTTTTCCTTTAACTGTGGCACAAATGGTATTTCATGTTCATAGTCATGTCTTTACCACAGATTAACCAGAAGGTAATTCTACAGTGTAATGAAACCATAAATTCCTATTTAATATGTATGAAAGGGTTACCACTAAGCTGCATAAGATCAATCACATTTCCCTATCTTCTACCAAATCTGGAAGTAGAAGCTTCTAATGGATACAATTTCAGCTGTGTTTTGCATGTGGTGGTTTTGGGGGTTTTCTTTCTGTTTGAGTTTTCAGGTGTTTCTATCTCTTTTTTTAAAAAGAGATATACTATTTAAAAGAAAATTTGAAAGCATGTTTACAGCATGGTATTTCTTTTGACGTTTTAGCATGTCACAGGATCTGTTGTAATTTAGCTGTATTTTGTCTTTAAGTTTTTGTGTTGTCATAACATATGTTGATTGATGTGGAAGTGTGTCATCAAATAAGTGTATTTTCGTATTTGTAGCCACAAAAATGAGGTTAGCTGTATTTTGAGCGGGATCTTTTGAATCAAGTTCTACACCTGCTGTTCACATTAAGCTCAGTAAGAGTCTCATGCTTTTGCACAAAATATGACGAGATCTTAAAATGTTCATTCATAGCATATTGTTATGATTCACAGACGGATTACATAACAAAAGTCCTCCAGCAGTTCTTTTAAAAAATAGGTACTTTTATCATCTCATTTTACATATTTAAAATATGAAAATATACCAAATGCAATTACTTCATAACTTAACTGCAAAATATTATTTGAGTAGAGTTGTTCAATGTCCAGGTGTAATTGCTTAAAATGAACCATGGAGAAAGGGTTGATATGCAGTTAAAATTTGTCAGTTTCTGAAGTTGAAAATAGTTCCTCTTTTTGCCTTAGAAAAGAAAGTTTTATTTCAAATTTCATTTTTGCACAAAGTGTTTAGTGTGAAATCTCTCCTTGGGAAGGCCAAGTGAAATACAAAGCACATAAACAAAAGTAGTTTAAAAAAAGAATGGGTGTTCAGCATCCTTAAAAAAAATATTCCTTCACAATAAGCTAATTATTGTGATTTGTGTTCCTGATGCTGGTGATTTAGTCAGGTTCATAGTGTAATGAACAACTCTCATACTCATTGGGTTTATATCCTTTATGTTTACAGTAGGGTAACTGCACCTTTAAACATCTTAGTTGAGTTTCCAGACACTATTTTGTGCATGTCTGAAGTGCCTGTTTGTACAAGATTGATTGATTATGATGATCTACTGCTGTTACTAATTTGTTTCCCATTTCCAATTGGCTTTTACTTTTTACAGCTTTGAGCAGTAATTCAGTCCCCTACGCCTCCCTGATTGGCTCTGTGTCCTCCCTCTCTAGCCAAACTACCACTCAGTCCTTATATGATAATAACTCTCTCCCACGATTCGCTCGAAAAGGTCTAAACATCTTTGTCTCTATTATTTTCTCTGTTCAAGCACTGTATTAGATGTACATCAGTCCACCTCCATTTCTGGATCAACCTAGAGTTTTCCTGTGCCTTTTCACTCACATACTTTCCATAGGGGTGCTTGATCTGGATCAATCAGTGTAATTATTAGATGACTGTCACCCACACTCATTTTGAGAGTAGTAGCCAACTCCTAAGTGAAATTTCTAAGAAAATGGGAGACAAGCAGAATACTGAGACTAATTTTTTACTGAAATTTGTAAGGTATATCCCCATTGTATCTGAATATTCAGCTTTGTTAGTTGACTGACAACTTGCCTTAATATCTACTTAAAATATGTCTTACCATCACAGACATGCTATGAATATAATATAAAATACATATATGTATAGGGTCAGAAGAACTAGGGCCAGTGCTGTTGGACATTATTTTGGACTCTAGTATGACACCTGAAATGCCAAAGAATCAAAAAGAAAACATGAATCAAGAACAAAATTAAAGAAAAGAAAAATATGCTAGTGTGACTGTGTTGTAACCACATGGTCATTTTCAGCTATGTTTAAAGGAAATGCAAGTCACTGTCTTAGGCATGCTCTTGAAATTCATGGTGACAAAGCAAACTGCATTACGCAACATGGCTTCCAGCTTGAGCCCCCTTGAGTCATTAGTGTGTTCCCTTTGTAAATTCAAGAGATCCTGGGGTTCACTAGCTTAACTTTTTCTTGCCAGCTCTGATTTCTTCTCTAAGGCATTGAAAATTCACTTTCATTTTAGGTGTGTGATAGTATAAATCACAGAGAGAAGAATGTAAGCATTTTGGAGAAGGGTCATGAAGACTAATAGGGTGAAATATGTTCACAAATTTTTGCCTGTCAAATCTTAAGCTGGCAGATTGTTCTAGTTGACCCCACATCTTTTCTGTCTTTCTTTTGCCTTGCTGTCCCTGTACACCCTTACACACCCATGTCTCTCTCCAATTCCCAGCTCTTCTTCTTCTTTTTCATTCAGCATTTTCATCAGTGGACAAAGATGTTTACACCTGAAGTAGATTGTAGGTACTCTTAGGGGTTGATAAAAGGGGTTTCAGATTAAGCGTATTTTAAGGTATTAGTGCAGTCAGTATGTATGTCCAGACAAACTGTACAACCCCTGCCTCTACAATCTGCTACTAGTGAAAACATTTTTGAAGTTCTAATTGTCTGACGTCCACTGTTGTCTTCAGTGACTGTTGTCTAAAAGCACTGGTGCATGTTATTCTGGTCATTCATAGTTGCATGTCAGTCACCTCAGAATTTCTTAAAATACTGAAGTATTTCTAATTTAGTCATAATACACAGTCAGTCCTCTAGACCTTGATGCATTATTATTAATCTTCAAGCTCTCCATTTCATTTTTTATACTTTATTTATAAGTTAGTTTTATGTTGGTTTGAGGTTTCTTTGTTTTTTACCATTTCCTTTGCAGGTTCAGGTGTCTCCGGTTACCCTGGTAACCTTCATTATTCAAGCTTGTTTTTCTTGATTATGCATAAGTCACTTTGTTTTCTGTCAAAACACTATTCTTTCCCCTTTAGGGCTCTTTCAGTGTCTGTTTCTCAGCTCACATTTTCTCATCTAATTCAATAGAGTTTCCATTTCATGCAGTGCAGGAGAAGGAGTTTAAAATTACATTAACAGTCATTACTCAAAGCAGAGGTCGACATCAGGTCTAACTGTCTCATTTTACCATGCCTAGCTAAACTCATTGACTCATATCACAGTAACTCTTTCCTCTACACTAGGAATGTTGGCTTTTGGAATATGCTTGGTGACTTCTTTTAATTTGGCTTCAGAGCTCATCTATCCAGAGCATGTCCTGCTTTGAGTAACCAAACTATTTGCTTGCTTCTCTCACATATGACATCTTTACTACTTACACATTTCTAGACATTCTAACTACTACATTTTCTAAATTTTAGAGCAGTGCTTTCACTGTAGTGTACTTTAAATTTTGTTCCTCTTTCTTGTTCAACAGGTATGGCCAATCATCCCCCAATACCCATCTTGGAACTTGCAGATCACATTGAAAGATTGAAAGCAAATGACAATTTGAAGTTCTCACAGGAGTATGAGGTAATTTTCCCCAATTTCCTATTATTCAAATTGTTTTAAATGTCATGTTTACTGTTTCTCAGGACTTTTCTCTGACATGGTACTAGGTTTACATGATACTAAAATGATGATAAAAACTGTGTAAAATAACTACATTGGTGAGGTGGCTACTTTGCTCATAAAATTCTGTTCTCTTTTTATAAGGATACATGTCAGGCAGATTCCATAGGCGTATACATGAAGTAGTGTGTGAATCATACAGCACTTACTTATTTTCATACACACAAACACCCATCTTCCATGCAGTTTAAAAATCCTTAGATTATTTCAAAATTTTCCTCTGTAATGTTGACAGGACACACACAATGCAAGCTCCGAAGGAGGTTCAGTCCACTGCATTAATTTTGCATGGAATGAAAGGATTTGTAAGTGCCTGGTGTCTTTACTAATGAAACAGTTTCAAGACATGTACTTTCCTTCTGTCAACAATGCCCCTTTGTTGAATTGTCAATGATGGTCTGTAAGACCATGAAAGGATTTAACTAGAAGAGACTAATCATTTACAAGCCACCTTGTCAGTAACCCATAGAGTATAAAAGTATTGGTATAGTGGAGGGTAACAGCCTCTCAGGTCAGTAGTTTGTGGCTTAAGGGACATAGAGAGCCATCCATTATAGTAAACTATAGCTGTTTCTTTAATGCCAAAATATTGTCTATATCAAAAATATGTGGATAAAGTATGCACTGAACCATCAGTAACAGAGTGTTTGTTTAGATCAGCTATAGGCGGTCATGTCAGCGATCCAAGGATTAACAGCTCCCAGAGGGATCACTGACACAATATTTGTTTATAGTCTGTTATATCACTAATCCTTTCTTAAAACTCACCAGCACTTCGTTAACATGCTGGAGTAAAAGCTTGTATTACTCTTATACTTTTAGGGACTGAAGATTTGTGCATTTGAAGGCTCATACAGGCACTGACCGTGCAATAAAAAAACACTAAGATGACTTTCTTTCACATGTTGGTTTCATAGTAACGTGTGACTTCATGGTGCAGAAACCAAATGTGTTTCCATTGTACTTTAAAAGTCTTGACAGAAAATGGTAAAAGTTAATACCAAATACTAGGATAAAGAACTACAGTTGTTTATTATTTAATTGAACACACTGTTCAGAAAGACCTTAAGACTGCTCTAAAAAATAATCATTGCATGTCAAAACGAAAATATAGTTTCAACAATTTGTGGAAATAAATTTGTTTGAAGACCATCTTAGGGTTGCTATTTACTATTCCAATCAGAAAAAGAATGTTGAAGAATCTTTTCATTTTTCTGTGTGCAAACCCTGTGTTCCTAAATACATATATTGTACTTATGTGTTGCTTATATAACTTTATATGTCACATATATTGTAACATATAAAGAATCAGAAAGGAAAATTTGTGTAGCAGAATGTTCACCATAAAAAAGAAAATATTTGGTACAAAGTTGAAAATAATTTCCTGTTGTACTATAGGCAAATTATTTTTTTTTCCTGTCTAAGAAATTCTATTTACAAGTCAGATAATGTAGTATAATTTCTAGGAAAATAAACAATTCAGCTTCACTACATCTTGAGTGTGATGTGGAGATGATGCTGTAATATAACTTTAAAGTTTTGGTGGTTTATATTTTCTATTTATTATTTAAATCATTAAAATAATCTTGAGAATTTAATTTTAATTATCTATAACCAGCATTATCAAGATACATTAAATCATTAAATTCTGAATATCTGTCCCTCCAGAAGTTTTTGTATTCTGTGTAAACAGGACAGCTCTCACTTGCTTCACTTTCTTTTTCCTTGTTTTTTTCTTTCTTTTTTTTTTAATCTGGAGCAGGACGATCTAACATTCTGAATTAATATATGGGCAACTGAGGGTCAACATCAAGCTTCATTCATATTGTTTTGCCCAAGAGGGTTCAACATCTATCTTTGAAATCCCAGCTTTAGAGATACCACTTCATTTCCACCTAGTCAAAGATTCATCCATTTTGAAACAGAACTAATGAAAAGCACTGCTATTTGGTTTCATGAATGAGACTAGGCAGTGGACTAGGGCTGCAGTTTGATTATCACTGTAAGTCATCTCCCTGTCTTGGCTGTGCATTCCTGTTGTCTCTCTTGTGCCAGTCTTGGCAGTAGCACATGTGCAGCTGTTCAAGGATTATCTCAGGAAATAGATTCAGCTGAAAACTAATTGTTTTATTTTTCTTTGCTGTTTTTGGTTGGATCAGTTCCCTGAACTAGCTCACCACATGTGTGCTTGAGCTCTAGTGCCAACACAAGTGAGCTCTTGGGTAAATTTGTGGTCAGGGATTGGGACCTTCTATTTCAGCAGCAGTTTTCACTAACATCCCTAAAAAAACAACTATTTGATTGCAAGGCAGAAATAGGTACAGATGGTAACTGTTCAATTATTATTACTTAAGATAACATTTGAACTGATGACACAGAAGGAAAAAGAGATACTTTTCGTCTTCAGAAGGTAAAGGTGTAACATGCAGAAGGAAACTGCTGACCTTTATTGATATCAGCAAATCCAATTAATTCACATTTAAGGAAGCAAACAGTTTTCATCAATTACCACTAATGATTTTTTTTTGTTTGTTTTATATATGCACTTTCCTCCCTGGCATTCAGTTATGTTATTTTACTTTTTGTTTACATTGCATGGATAAAATTCTTCAATAGTAGACTGATAGTGTGCAACAACAGTTATGACAACTGTGTGATACCATAAAATAAAATACATATATTAACAGTTTCCTGATGAACACTGAGTTCTCACCCTCTTTCAGGAGGTTAGCTCCATTTCAAAAGGCTGTTTGTTTTTTAGCATACCGTACTTCGGTTGCCACTTCGAGAGAATTACTTGTTTCACAACTCAAACACATCTCTTCATATTCTAAGCACCCTTTTCAGCTCTTCAGAAGTATTTAAATACTTGCCTCTCTTCCATCCTTGCTCATGTTCCAGCCATTTACTTTTGATTAGAATTTCTGATCAAAATTTGGTTCAATTTTTTTTTTCTCCTTTTGGAAGGGTATCACTTCCTTGGCTGTTCCCACTTTCTCTTCAGGCAGACAGAAACCTACCTTTTCTTCATAACTACCGGAAGAGTGTCCTCTGCTGATTTATACCATCTGGCATCATCTTCTAATGAAACCCTCTGACTTCCTTGTAGTACCGTGAAGGCAGGATTGCTTTCTTCAGATAATCCTAAACCGTTCTTCATTCCTCTGACACAAAGTTTCACAAACAGGGTGTTCCTGATGTGAGATTTTTTGTGTTGTTGGATTTTTTTCCCTTTTTTTAATTTCTTAGAATATGTTCCTGTCATGCTATGTGAAATCTAGTTGAGAATTAATCTGAAATTGCCATTAAAGAATAAGTCCAAACTAAATTCCTCTGCACTCTGTTTCTGCAAGGAACATCTAGGGTAATGCGGCAAGTCGGGAAAGAAGTCTTGCAAAAAAGTAAGTAGCAATATGCATGGTATAAACTATACATTCTCAGGAAAAAAAAAAAAAAGGAAAGAGTAGAATTCCTCCACTGCTATGATCTGGTAAAGGGAGTATTCTCCAGTGTAAAACATCTTCTAGCTATGTAATATTTTTTTTGAGGTTTGATGTCATCAACTGGACAAGTTTCTTTTTCTACAAATCTTCAGAAGCTATTTCATAGTGTCTCTTCAGGGCATCTCCTATCCCAGCTCTCGCAGTGTATGATCAGAACAGCAGAGATTTCTTCCATTATACTTCTCTCACAACTTCACCTTGAGTACCAGTTGTTATGGGACAACAGAGGCCTGAAAGATTATGACTGTGGCAAGGTTTAAATAAACATGCAATTCACCTGTTGGATTAAGTGGTTCTGTTACTTCAAAATAAATTTTTCATAATCCATCATCAATTTTTTGTTACCTTGCAATCCGCAAGCCTAAACAAAATGTTGGTTCACTATGTTAACATGACATATCATTTATGTCACACAGTTCTTCTGTGATCTCTAATTTAAAGACAAGGTTGACCCCAGCTGATGATTATGAAGCATTTGCTGATTTGACAATTTCAGTGCGATTTTATGTAATGTAAGGCTCCATAAGGACTTAACAGCTGCTAAGCAAAAAGCTGGATTCACAAGAGTCTGACCTTTACATTGTACCTCCTTCTTAACTCAGACTTCAGAAATTTAAAACCAAGAAGTGGTCATGGAGATAGACTGAATAAGAACAGTAATGCTCTGCCTACTCTATGCAATACACTAGATTGTATTTGTAAAATCATTTTCTTCTGTGGGACAGAACAGAAACTCTAATCCTCCAAAGCAGGTTTCTGAGACTTGTGTAAAATAATTTCATATTTCTTAGCTGAGGACTGTAGTTATAGCTTTACATCTTTAAGAAAATAGATTCAGATTCACACTATTTTTGTGTGAAAACCTGTTGATGCAACACAAAAATTATACTACCAGCCTAGTATTTTACTTTATGATTTACTGTGGATGTGTGTGCATATGCACTGGTGACAAATGCTACAATAAGTTTTATATAATTTAATGTTTTCTCTCATCAGATTTCTTTTGTAAATTAGAGACAGTCTTTTGCTATAACACTGAGTATTGGAAGACATGTTTTATTGTAGCTTTTCAAAGTGAGTTGGTAGGACTTGTGATGAGAAAACAGTTTACTGCATATGGTATATTTCTTTTTTTGTATCTCAACAACTGCAACAACACAAACACTGCATACTAGAACACAGTAAATCTTGTAGAGTAGAAGCAAATATAAAACTTACTATCAGTATAATACACTTTGAAAGTCCAGGAAGAACAGATAATCCACTGAATGGATTTCTACCAAAGAAACAACTGCACTTATCTGCTACATCATTGTAGATGAAAATGACTTGTGCAAAAATCAATTTTTTTCTTAGCAAAAATGTGTTTTCTGTTGTTTATCTTTACATTAGTTTGCCCTTTCTAATGTTACAAACATCATTTACTGGTATTCTGTAACTTTACTTTCATAGGATGTGCTCCATTTATTGAGAAACAATTTGTGTAGTCAGTGAACGATGAAAAGTTTTCTTATTAATAGGACGGTGCTGTTGCATTCACCTAGATTGTTTGGTGCTTAGTTCCACCTATCGTACTATCTGGCCAGCAAGATAGTTATGACAGAGAATTTTAAACACAGCAGGAATCTGAAGTGCTGCTGGACAAGATTTAGTGTTTTATCTCCTTCCTTAGTGCTGTGAATGCTTTGTTGGGATAACAGTATTTTTTTATGCTTATACAATTAAAATAATCAAATAGAAGAAAGCTGGTGTTATGTATTAGGATGTTGTGTTTTGATCTGATACCTAATGCTATTTTGCCAAGGAATTCCACAGAGACAGTATAATTAGTCAAATAATTACCTTGAATATGTTGTAGCAAGGTGGAGGTTGCCCTCTTCTCCCAGGCAACTACCAACAGGACAAGAGCAGATAGCCTAAAGCGGTGCCGGGGAAGGTTCTAGCTGGACATAAAAAAGAATTTTTTCATTGAAAGGGTAGTTAAGTGTTGGAACAGGCTGATCAGGGGGGTGGTGGAGACACCATCACTGTAGGTCTTCAGGAAACAACTGGGTGTGGCACTCAGTGCCATGATCTACTAGCTAAGGTCAGTCAAAGGTTCTTCTCAATAGTCTTGAAGTGTTTTCCAACCTTAAAGATTCTGTGATTCTATTCTGTAATAAATGTCAGCTTTATTTGGCCCAGTGGAAGGCAGTGATACATGTAGGAAGAGAATAGTCTACTTCTCTTGTAACAAGAAAAATTATTCAAGGTTAGACTGTATAGATCCTTATAGGCAAAACTGAATTTTAAAAATTTAGAAACTTTAGAAATTTTAAAACTTTAGAAAGATGAATTTGCAATATTTTTAGGGACTTACTGAGAAAAATGGAGGAATCAACGAAGAATTTCACTCTGCTACTCCTTTCTTTAATAAGAAAATGTAGACAGAGCTTTAAAAATATGTCGAAAAATTAAGGTACACTGTGTTATAATTACAAAGTTTACTATTTAAGAATTGCTGTATTTCATACACTACAATAAAACAGCAAGATGTTCTAATCACAAAAAATATTTAAAACTAAGCAAGTTGTTTCATTACTCAGGTATTCTTCTGCTCCCAATACTTATTTCCTACCTGAAGGTGAGTGTAATCCTCTGTTTTCAACACAAAATTATTTCCATCACAACTGGTTATGATATCATATATCATATTCATAAGAATGTGCACTTGATATTGTACAGGAAATACTTTTATTCTTGAGAGGAGTTTGACAAAGGCCTTAGTTGTATTTCTAGCTGATCTTGAACAGTTGGATCACTTTCCTTTGAAAGTTAACAGGAACTGTCTTATCTGCATTTTTAACTGGTTTTGCAACCAGGATGCAAATTTATATTCGAGTTCCAAAGAAGTTTTAGCTGTACGAAATATGTGGACTTTCCCCCCATATTCTTGAAAATAATAGCCTTTACAGTGTGATGGGAAAGTCTCTGTCTTGATTAAAAACCATAATTCCAGTTGGCAAGTTGCCATGATCATGTATTAATCTAACATTCATGTTTTGGTAATGCAGTATGTAAATCTCATTCTATTAGCGAGCTCCCTGCATAATACAATAGCACTGTATTATAAATTCATTAACTGTGGTATGAAATTCTCATCACAACTGCTGACATTGGTAAAAGAGGGTCAAATTGCTTATTTTTATGCATAGCTGAGTACTTTCTCCAGTTGTGCTGAGTCTGTTTGCACTGACATCCTCTCAAGTTTTTCTTTTTCATTCTTCTTTCTCTACTTGGCTTCTCTGTGAGCCAGTGGTCTTTGATGATTTAATTTAAGCTGCAAACACAGCACCTACAGTGCTGGAAAATTCTTTACAGGACATGCTTCCTTCTTCTTATTGGCTTGTGAAACTTATGAAGTAACTCACAATCCGTACATTCCACAAAAACTGCTGGCTCCTAATTTGCTGGCATAGTGACCCTTAGTATAGCTCTATTCCAGAGGAGTCAGACGTGTGCCAGCTTACACCGGGAGTGGTAACATTTTGTCATACTAATTCCTTCCTTAGTACTGAACCAGGATATACTCCTGGAAGACTCAGAATTACAGCGGGGAACATTTTCCTCTTGTTTCAGTGGTGTAAAGGAAAACTATACAGTGAGCAGCTATAGAGTTTATTGGAGGGGGCTTGCTTGAAATTCTTCTGGAAACACATTTTGGTTACCATGATTATTAGTCAATGAACTATTTTATGGATGGTGCATTGTACTAGTAAATATTGCTCAAGTCTTTTCCCACTAACAGATCAGATTTTTTTTCAGCAGGCAGCTATTTAGAACACAATAGCTGAAAGATTTGTCAAAGCTTGTGAGGAAAATACCAGTATTACAGAGATCTTTATTTCTTTTGCACAAAGCACCCATACTTCACAGTTATGCTGTGAAGAAATCCAGTTCTTTGTTAATGACAGCTTTATTGAAGGCTAGCTTTTAGAATGAAAAAACTAGAAATCCTATTAAAGTACCATCCATTAAACCATTAAAGCACTCATTAAAAATGTTAGTATGGACTTGTTATTCATGAGTTATTGGTCTTTCACACTTCTGACATATGCCTGCCAATGCCACTCAACTCTTTGTTCCAGTGTGACTAACTATTAAGTCTGAGGAAATACAGATTAACTTTCTTTTGACAAAATAGTGCTTTGTGGGAGGATAGTAAGGCCACAGAGCGGTTCAGATTGGTGAGAAGAACAGGCAATACTAAAGTTCAATCCATTTGCCTGCTTTTGATAATTTATGTTAACTATGTCTGCATGTAGACCTAAATATTAATCATTGAATTACACTATCTGATCACACATCATACAAAGTGTAGGTTTGGGATTTTTCTTGATGTTGAGCAGTAGTTTTAGATTGCTTAAACATTAAGGAGTGAAAAGTAGAAGAATAATACTGAACAGTTGAAGCTAAGCTTTAAATGTAAAATATTCTTAATAATGCATAAATTCACGTGAAAAATGGGTATAATGTAGAGCTGAAGCTGTTTCTCAAAATGGATAAGAGTCTTAGACCATTATCTTAGACCATAATCAATGCAATTGTCTAATTTTGTTTGTATATGCAAAACTCCACCTTAAACTTACTGCTTTCAAGTAGCTGTAATTACAAATAGATTTTTTTTTGTGTACATCTTGTTTTATTTTGTATAAGGTAAAGTCAGAGTCCTGCAGTCCAAGCTCAAAACTAGCAGCATGTTAGCTAGTCAGTGTATTCTGTTTTCTAATTTTCTTATCAAATGTAAAGAGAAAGTGCATGTGGCATCTTATATTGTGAAGTAATTTCCAGAATATTTTGGGAATGTAGGTAAAAACCTAGAAGGTCAGACAGATAGTCTCTTTCAGTTATCTATCTAGAACAATGCAGAGTAGTGTGCCTCATTCTGGGTCGGTACACTGTCATTTAGATAGCATGTTGCTTGTATGCCTCTCAGAAAATACTGACTAGGTAGTCACAGATATTATAGATGTGCATTATTCCTGGTCAAATAGTTGATTTTATTTTAAAAGATATTTAGAGTATGATACAGTAGTATATTGTTTTTATTTTGAAATTACTGAGTTTATGTTCTAAAATAGTACTAGAATTCTGAGCTGAATTCACACTGATTACTTTCCAAAATTCTGAAAACTTGGCCTGCAAATGTTCTGCACAAGTTATCTTATTTATCTCCATTAACTCAAAAAGGAAAAGAGGGGAGAGTTGTGCTGAGAGAAGTAATTGTGCAAATTATATTACTTTTTGAGTCGTATGATGTAGGTGAAATGCTGGTCAGCTGATAAAGAGGTATATTACATGTCCTGTGTATGCAATGTATGTGGAGGACACTTCTCTTCCCAGCACTGATGCAAATGTCATCCAAATTCTTTCTCTATCCTGGGATGGGAGAACATTACTGTGATGAAAATAAATTGTAAGAAAATGAAATAAAAACTTTGCAAACTAAAATTTTACCACTTTCTTTATTGATAAATAAGAATTTCACCCTATAGTCAGAAAAAGTAATATTTCTGTTGGAGAAGAGTAAAGCCCTACTGTTGGATCGGGTTGCTGTGTTTATACTTAAGTGCTGCAAGTGACAGAACAGTAATTGGGGAATAGTTTGTTGTTCCTTTATAGGAGAACAAAATACAAATAGGGCAAATACAAATAGGGCTCAAAAAAAACCAGTCATCCCCAGTTTTGTAAATCTTTTAATTATTCTAAAGATACTAACTTATTAATATTAATACTATTGACATTTTAAGATATGTTAAGTACAGTCACACAAATTTCTCAGGGAACAGAAATAATTGCTTTTAAAAAAAAAATTCATTTTGGGGGCAAAAATTTTGTAGAAGTTTAAAAAATAGATTCATTCCGAGTTGCATTTAATAATGCCTTTTGGACTGTTAGTACCACACATAGTAGTACAACTCAAATGAATCATATCCAAACCACAAGCAGAATTTTCATGGGCTTCCTCATGGTCCCAAGCAGTTAATTTGTTCCTCGTTCCTCTAAAAAGTCCCATTTCATTTCCTTTTGAAGGAGGAGTTTCCAAACACTCTGCCTCAGATACTGTAGGTAAAGCAGTATGCAAAGGGTGAGCCTGCACCATCACACTCCTCTGCTCTCCATAGCTAGGTTACCCATGGAAATTCAACTAGGCCCGGCTCCAGAGGTCTGTAATGAAAATAAAACTCAGGACAAGTGGTAACTGTTATAAAGGTTAATTGGGTCTAGGTTATTAGGATAAGCTGCATGTTTTGCTAAGGTATTTGTTTTCCTAGACAGAATTGCTGGGATATTCTAAGACCTCTCTCTGAGGCAACCAGGCAAATTTTTTTTTTTTTTTTTAGAATAATCTCAATAAAGAAGCAAAATCATTCTCTAAATGTTACATACATAAATTATATTAAATATGTAAATGTGCATGAGAATGAAACAGTTTTCTGACTGGCCAAATAGTAATTATTAATCTAAGGGCAAGTCCTAGTAGATCACATTAATTAATTTTGCACATGCTCATTGTCAAGTAATACCTATTCTAATAGCTTACAGGTCATATTTCATTTTCATTAACATGAAATGGACTTGCAGCTGTTGTAGCCCTGAGAGGAATCAGGGAATAGCAATGGCTTGATGCTGTAGTGGCAGTATGGATCTTCTGAATTGTGCCGTGTTTCTGGTCTACTCATGGAAAATGAACATTGTGTTGAACTGCCACATCTAGGCTTATCCATGTCATCATTTGTTCTATGCTTTACAGCAGCCTCACATAGGGAACTGCCTGTTCCTACCAGGATTAAGCAAAGGGCATAAACCTAAAGCCATAATGGCATATACATGATGAAACAATATTAAGGCTACAGAAGGGGAAAGTAAAACAACAGGTGATTATTCATGACTTCATAGTTAGAGATGACCTTTCATACAGCCTCTATCATAGCATGCATCAGCAGGTACCATCTGTTATCTATTTTGTATTTACTTAGCTGCATATATACCTCAACCATAGAGATAAAAGTAGTAGAGCCTGGAGAGTTTCCCTAGTGGTAAAGGATGAAGGAGTGTGGGACATGCTTCTGTAACTCCATCCTGGAACATGAGGAAAACAGCAGATAAACAGTGAATCTAGAAATATATAGTTGTGTTTATTAATAAGACATCATTAAAATTTCAAATATGCCTGAATTGATTACTTATTTATTACTCAAGAAAATAAAAAACAAGCTTCATGTTGTCTGTGTATGATATGCAGTTGGTTTTTTGAGCAACACTGGTATCATGTGTTGGCCTGGCATCAAAAAGAAAGAACAGGAATATTATTTTTTCTTCTGGAAAACTTACTCAGGAATGTTTGGAGCTTATTTGGTAAACAGGACATTGAAATTTTTTAACAAATGCACTTACTAATAAGGAGAGGCAAAAATATTTATTCCCCTTCATCCCAGTATATCTGAGGTTTCTGACATTTTTTCATTCTCTGTTATGCTAGAACCCCTCACATGTGAGAATGAAAAGATAAAATGATGGATAGCTTGCTTTTCTGGGGAGAAGGCCTTGGATTTTAAAATCTTATGGTTTAAATTCCTCATGGAAACTTCAGGTGCATAAATACAAAATGCTTTATGGAACAGTATATAATATGTTAGGTGTGTCCCGAAGTAATAATTTTCTTTCCAAAACAAATTATTTCCAGAGTAAACTATGGGAGTTTATTTGTAATCATTACAAATAAAACAATTGTGTAGTCCTTAGCTGAAATTTTCCTTTCCTTTTCTTCTCTTTCTCTTTTGAAGTCTATTGATCCTGGTCAGCAGTTCACATGGGAACACTCTAACCTGGAAGTAAACAAACCAAAGAATAGATACGCAAATGTAATTGCATACGACCATTCTCGTGTTCTACTCTCAGCAATAGAAGGTAAGGAGGCCTTTAAAATTAAAGTAATTAACTCCTAAAATCTAGTATAATTTTACTAATCAATATGCTGATATGCTAATATAAAGAAGTGCTAATTAAAGTACTTCCAGTGAATTCCTATAATGACAAGCTTTTCTGATGTTTATTGTCAGTAATATATTATGAAACTACACTAAAATGTACAGGATTTGATGTATAACACTGATTGCATCAGGTCCCTGTGTATATGCCAAAGTGTTGTCTAAAGTAAATTAATATTGCTATTTACTTATACTAACACTGCAAAGCAAATGCAGCAGTGAACATACATGAATTGAGGATTTTGTTAAACTATGTCTTATCAACATATCTGCTCATTGAGTTTTAGTGGTCAAAACTCAATGTGGGAAAAAAAATCAACTTTATGTTCTCTGGGGCAATTTTAAGAACTCTCTGTTGAAACTTTTTTTTCTTTTTTATTTACAATCTGAATGTTAAACAAGAGTGTTTAAATGAATGCTCATATGCAGACATTGTTGGAACCAGACTATTTCACTGACTAAAGACTGGCAGTGAGGTATAGTGAGAATTCTTCATTTTATCTTTCTTTGTCAAAAAGCTTTCCAAAAACTTGGACAGTTTAAAGTTATAACTTAAACAAACTGTTAGGAGGTGTTCAGCTGTTGGTGTTGTCTCTCTATTCTCAAGAGCTAAAGTGGCTGGAAACACTGGCTTTCACTCAGAGGACTTCTTTTTTTTTTTTACCCAATTCTCCCTTACCATTAACCTGCCTGCTGGTTTGAAGACAGATTTTTACTTATTCTATGTTGTTGACAGTCAAATATTAGTGATGGCTGGAACATAAATATATATTTAAGTGAAATAATTTAAATTAAAATAAAGTTTGCCTTTAGTTAACTTGTACAGGACTTGCATGAGATACATATGATGTAAGGAACTGTATTCAAGGTCATAATTACTTCAGTCAAAACATGCTGCAAGTTAAACTGCAAGGTGTTTTAATTTACAGTTCTAAATAGCTTCTTGTCTTTGGCTGCTCCCGACCTGAAAACACTGGATTTATAGGTGTAATCCATTTTAATATTAGCTGCTTGGTGAAGAAAAAGGCAATCCCACTGATTGAAGTTTAGATCTTCCCTCATTTATTTCAGCTGTATACCATAGGCTTTGATAACACAGATAAGAGCTTCTCAAATGTATTACCAAATTTAAATGATTGCCTTGAAGAATTTCCATATGATAATCTTCTTAATGTTTGTTCCACTTCTGAGGCTCATATAGCAGTTCTGACAAGATTTTTCTCCAATGTCACTTAAATTTTTCATATTGCCCTGTAAAGGAATATAGCTGTATAAAAAGCTGCCACTTCCTGGGAAAACTGTCTCAGCACTGAAGAGAGGGTATTTTAATTAGGATTATATGTGATGCAATTCAGTAAATATATCCTCTCATTTTCACTGGTCCACAGAAGAGGGCTAAGTACATGGTCCGGATAGGCCAGGAACAGCAATTGGACAGCCTTGCTGAAATGTTATGTAAAGTTCTTGAGAACAAAATACTGAACTCAGAAATATGTCTAACTGACAGAAAGAATACTCAAGTCTTTCAAAGGATTTTGTTTGAAAAAAGAGTTGCATAAAAGGGGGCAGAAGGGAAGGAAAAAACCTAAATGCAAAGAAATTTATTTGTTAATTTACATATCACACGTCTGGGCTTAAAAAGTTCTACCATTTTCCCCTTTATATAAATGACCAATGAAATTTGGTACCCTTAAAGAAAAACTAACATGTTCAAAAAGTGGGAAGAAAATTTAAGAGGCAAACCAGAAAATGTTTATCAAAGTAATTAACATTGTCAAATCTACAGTACATTTCAGTATGTTTTTAAATAAGAGATAGTAAAAACATGATAAAAATACATTGACCCTGGGAACGAGTATTTTATGGAGCAAGGACAAAATATGGTTGAACTGTAATGTTTGAATCCCTTTTTAAAGTAAGAAATATCATGATGATAGTCATCAACCTTAAACAAATTAAAATATTGTAGCTTTTTGACATATCGGTGTTTGATATAAAACCACAAATGGGATTTTGGCCCATTTGCTGATTTGCATGGTTTTAACTATTTTCTCAGTTATTAGGTTGTAGTGAAAAAAGCAATATAGATAAAGTATTAAATGCCTTTTTATGCAATGATAATTGTATTGATTTTGAAAACAGAAATAATTTACTATATATTTATCTTCTTAAAATTTTTTACCCCTGGGACTTTACATGATTCTGTAGCTGAAATTTTGTGTGTATACTTTCGTAAGTTTAATACATTGGTCTTAGCATTTAGTAATAAGTCGTTCTCTTTCAGTTTTTAAGTAAATATTCCAAATGAAAATATACAGTCTGTCCAGCACCTTATTTAGTGACAGCCGTGTTTGTTTCCATGCTTCCAGGGAAATCAATTATTTTAAAAATATATTCTCCTTTACCTATGTTAGTATACAACTTAATCAGGATCTAAATTGGGACTAAATTATGTTTTATTACAATTATAGGAGAATATTTGGTTAGATTTTACATACAGACCTCATCTGCATTTCTTTGGTGGCCAAAAGAACACTGATATTAGTGAGGTTTGCATAATAACTGTGCTCTTTCTAAGATGAGGAGCTCCATTTTACATCTAGACACTTGGTCTCTGTTTAAGAGCAAATATATGTGAACAAGAAACTAAGCATCTGCCAAACTTAATGTAATCTTACAGTGATGGTCATTTTGCCTCTTGATAGTGTTGCACAAACATGGAATGCTGTGATTGCTACTTTAGAATGGGACACAAGGCCAGTTTTGTACAGTTGCCCACCTCTGTTGCAAATAAAAGCAATTCCTAGAAAGTCTTAAGAAGCAATTAGCAGAGATTTAAAATTACTTCTTTCCAACTATTGATAACAAGTTGTTAAAAATTGCATTAGCTCTGAAATACAAGGCTTAGTAACACTTTCAAAGGATTGATTTTGCTACCTTTCATAACTCCTGTTAGACATCTTCAAACCTGGTTTTGAATCCCCACTAAGTTCTTGACCTCTCTAGTTATGTATAGCATGGAGTTCTACACGTCATTGTTCACTTGCAGGAATATTTTTCTCACCACTGTTTAAATTTTACTACATTATCTGTCCCTTTGGAAGGAAAACTCAGGTTTGATATGTTAAATTCATTTTCCTCCTGAAAGAAAATTGTACTTTGAGAAATTTTGTTCCCATGTTCTTGAAATCTGATTGCTCATATTGTGCTGTCTTTGGATATGTCTGAGATGGACACTTAGACTTTTAAAGTGTAATGACAGAATATTATAAAGTAGTGAAGTTTATTATATTCATCTAGATACATGTAAGGGAGAATTTACGGACTAAAAGAGATCAAGTTAACTTGGTCTGTGGCCTTAAACCTCTAAGTTAATGAAAATGGGGAAAAAATGGTTAAACATTATGCATTTTAAAAAGTCTTGTCAATTCTTTTAGGAGATGTCCAAGACTGAAAATCTTGGTACATGTGGCATGTGTTTGCATAATGCTAGTTATTAAAAAAACCTAAAATATCACATTTCAGCAGTGTAATTTTTATTTGATGGGAATTTGATGGGAATGCTAACACTAGAAGGCTGACTGTAATACAAATGGTCAATACAGAAAAAGCAAGAGGCTGCTAATACTCTTGTTTTTCTGGTGGCCACTGCTGGTAAATCAGCTTTGAGTATGCAGGCCATCAGCTTTGAGTTTAGAAATTGTTTTGGGCAATATAAGTTCTTGAACATCTACTGACGAATCATGAACTATACAAATTACTTGTGCTCTCACACTGTATTTGAGTTGCCTTCTGGTAACCATATATGGACATAAAGTAATTGTATGTCCATTCACCTTACAAGGGAATGAACCCTCCGAGCTTGGAGTGTCTTCGAAACAAGAAAAGTATTTCAGTGTTGAGTAACAATGTACAGAATGATCAGTGAAGCAGATTTCATGGTGTAAAAGATTTCATAGGGTAGACTTCATAATGTCTGCCTTAACAACAAAAATGCTGCCATTCTTGATACCCTTGAAATCAGCACAGATCAGTTTCTCAGGTATGCATAGGCATGCTTTTCATTGGGGAAAGCTTTAGGAAAACATTCTGTGGCTTTGTTCTTGAATGGGTAAATGGAGATTTAGTACCTGTTTACTGTGCACACTCATATTGTAACTGGGTTTTGAAGGAAATATCAAATCATTTTGATATCAAGAAATCATTTAATTTTGTTTTAGTAGAGGCATTCAACAGCCTTTTTAGTGCATGATTTAGAGTGTAATTTAATATTTCTATTCAAAACAGAACTCCATTGATTATTGACTTCTGTGTTACTTGGTCTTAGAGTTGAAGAATCACTAAATCCATCTTCAGACAGCCATAAAGCAATCACAGTATGATGATGTCATGGTAGATTTTGATATCTGGTTTGAAGTATTGTGCAACCTACTGCTCTCTGGATGTATTGTGGATGGAGTCCTGATGCAGTGCTGTTGTCTGTGCCTCTGAAGGAACTCCATAGGACAATGTGTCTACTTTCATTCTGTACTTCTTAATACTACACAACTTAAAAAAAAACAAAACCAAAACAAACAATTCTGAGATTCCTTTCTTTTTCCTAACAGAGCTTCTCCTATTTCCCAGCCTGTCTTTCTGCTACTCACCTTCCAAGTTTCTCATCTTGCCTGCAGATCTTCTGCATTTCTTAGTTCTTAGTTTTCATCCCTACATTTCACTTCTTTTGATTTTTCTCAGCATACTCAAATACTCCTCTTCTGTCCTCCAAACAATCCCTTTTTTTTTCCTGCTTAGTTCTGCTTTTTCTGCCTACCCCGTTTTGACATTGCCTTCTTTCTATAATTCTGTATCATTCAACATTGCTCATGAGACCACACATCTTTCATCCTTTCCCTTTTCATCAGACTCTCCTAGTCCTAACAGTCAATTCACAATCCAGCTATCTTTAGGTTTTGTTTTTCTGGTGTTTCTTTTTCCTTATTACCCTACTTTGTTAGGATGATATCTAGTGAATTTTCTTCAGTCTTTATAAAAAGCCTTCATTTTACAAATGTTCTTTACTACAGTACCTTCACTGTCTTGTGCTGCTTGATATTTCAGCGACTTCTTATAGTACAGATTCGTGCTTACACCATTTCAATTTGATGATTTCCTGATCTATATAGATTTTATGTTAAAAACCACCCACATAAATATTTGTTACTGGCACCTAGTAGCTGTCTTAGTTCATTGATCAAGTTGATCAAGGGATGCCAGTTGATGTAATTTTTTGTATTTCAGCATAGCTTTTGATACTTTCTCTCACAATAAACACATTATGTAGTGGGTGAGCAACTAGCTCAGAGGTTGGTTGCAAATGAATGGGGTAACATCAAGCTGGTGACCCGTCACTAGTGGGATTCCACAGGGCTCTGCCCTCAGCCCAGTTCTCTTCAACATCTTCATTAATGACTTAGAGGCAGGACTCAAAGGAGTACTAGGCAAGTTTGTAGATGATACAAAATTGAGAAGAGCTGTTGACTCTCTTGCAGGCAAGGAGGCCTTGCAGAGAAACCTCAGAAAAATTAGAGGACTGGTCAATCACCAACTGTATGAAGCTTAACAAGGGAAAGAGCTAGATTCTATACCTGGGATGGGGCAACAGTACATGCATACTGGAGAACAAGATTCTTTAGAGCAGCACTGCAGAAAGGTACCTGGCAGTCCTGGTCAATGGCAAGTTGAATATGAGTCAGCAGTGCCCTGGCAGCCAGGAGGGCCAACCGTGCCCAGAGGGGCATCGGGCAAAGCATCACCAGCTGGTCAAAGGTGTAACAACCCACCAGCAGGAGGCATGTTTTTTACTGTAAATTCTCATCAGGTTGAATGAAATCATTGGAACACACAGGAAATCCTATGCTTTTATTGTACATTTGCCTTAACTCCAGCAACCAGTCCACTAATTAGACTCAAAAGGTCTTGACTGACAAGCCTTTACATTCTTACAATACACTGGTGGCTAAGAAACCCTTAATTTTGTACATTACACTTAAAAAAGTTCTTAGCTCCTCAAATAAACTCCTCAAAGATGTTGACTTACAAGCCACAACATTGCTCAAAGGGTGCTGGTTAACAAGCCATAAGAGACCTCCACAATCTCCCCACTCATACAATAAAGTTCAATACAGAGTTTGAAATGGAATATGATAGCCATGCTTTGACCAGACAAAGCAAGGGAAAGAGAGAACAAAGAATATCACCAGTCCTTATATACTGTGTTGGTCCTATGGCACGGATGTTCCAGAGCTGGGGTTGTGAGATATGACAAAAGAGGAAAAAGAGAGGAGAGCGAATGGGCCCAATCCTTTTATAGGTAACCTGGTGCACACTGCTTATGTCAACTACACGTTTTGTTCACATGGGCACAGCTAGCCCCTTGAGCCTTGTTAGGCAACAGGGAAGGTTAAGGTTAAATATTAGAAAAAGATTCTTCATCCAGAGGGTGACTGGCCACTGGAACAGGCTCCACAGGGAAATGGTCGTAGTATGAGGTGTGTCTGAAGTAAAGAAGCATTTGGACAATGCTCTCAGGCACATGGTGTGACCCTTGAGGATGGTCCTTTGCAGGGCTTGATGATGCTTGTGTGTCCCTTCCAATTCAGAATATTCTGTGATTCTGTGACACAGAATTTTGCTCTGGCATTGTTCAAAACACCAATCATTGATTTAAACCAGTAAGTACAACCTCATCAAGCATTTTGGGTTCATCATTGTATTTTTCCAACTTGTTTATGTTGGAAGATGCATGACAGAATTTAATCCTATTACTTCAAACTATTTATGACTAAGAGTACATGTCCTAGGGAAGTGGTGCAGAAACAAAAGTTTATAGTTTAATTTGTTTCAAATAGAAGTGTGCTTCAGTAGCGAGTCTTCGCAAAGGGTTAAAATAATTTCATTATTTGATTTTACTTTGTGAATAAAACGTGAAGTCTAATTAAAGTTATTTAAGATTATAACTGTCTTCAGAAAATCAAGTGAATCATTCCTGAGGTCTACATTGTTAGCCTTGTGGATATGAGCCTATGCTACAGTAAGATGTACTGTCATCTAAGCTTATGAGTTCTCAGCATAAATGGGGAGCAGTACAACTCCAAGTGTTTTTAATATTTTGTACTCTAGTTGTGGCATTGAATAAATCATTTTGTTTCATTGATCTTTCACTCTTACTTTGTAAAATATGAACTTTTTTCTCTTGAGATATTTGAAAATGGAGTGTCTTTTGTGCTGAACTGCTTATGTGATTCTTCCCCCAATGTTCTTGATTCCAGTCTTGCTAAATAAGGAGACTTCAGACTCTGATCATCACCATACTTGAAAAGGCTACTAGAAAATAGTTATTGTAGAATTATGGTTCAGAAGCTTGGTCTTTAGCTGACTTCTTGTGCAGAACTGTATCTCTGCTTTCAAGAAACTTGTAAAAGTTAGGATTATCCTAAATTTATACTTCAGGTATGCCATCCTAAATCTACAGTAAACCCCACTAATGCCAATTACTTAGGTAAGGTTCATATCAATATTACTGAAGGCAGAATTTGGTTGCTTCGTCCCCTTCTTGATCCATGTTTTTATAGAACTGACCTCTCTTAACTATGAAACCCAAATTTAAGTAATGGTGGCAATTGCTGCTGTGCTTGTGGGTATGTTGCCTTCAAGCTATGGCAGCTAACAAAGGTTTGTAAGATTTCATTGTACTGCAGTCAAATTTGTTGTCATTTGATTGTTTTTGCACTATTAGACTTGACAGAGAATTGTTCAGTTTTCTCAGCTCAGAATGAGGTTATAGCCAGAAAAGTCATTGCAGAATGTGACATTTTAATATTTAAATTTATTTGCCTTTGATAATTTTGTATGTTTGGTCATTGTAGATACTTACAGATACTCAGGTTTTGTATTTGTTATTTTTAAACTGTACACAATTCATTAGTCCTCTTATGACAAGGCACATTCCCTGGAGGGCTTTAAGTTTATGCATACTGGGGACATAGCTGATGAAGCAAAAACTCATCTGGCAAAGTGCAAGATAGGAAGTGAGACTGGGGAAATGGTATTACAGAGTACAAAAGGATTTTGGAATAGGATGTGAAACTGAGGTCGTGCATGATAACAGTGATGAAAAAAGGCTGAGAAATGCATATGATCCTTGAAGGGACTATGAGAATGGATGGAGAATAAAGAAAATACCTAGTAGATACTGTGTGTGAGAGAGACAATGGAGCTGAGCATTGTGAATCCTATTGTTCTCTTGATCTCAGCAGAGATGTAACCCTATTGAGTGCTGTATTCTGCTAGAGATAAACCCTTGATGAAAATCTTCTCTCAGTGCAAGTGTTGGAATAGCACCTAGTTGGGATTTTTTTTCCAAAACTGCATTAGTTAAGTCACTAACACTTGCTCAGGACCTGTGGTAAGTGGACTTCCACATCTGAGGTATATCCTCTTCATATGCCAGGAGGCTGACTTGTTGTGCAAAATAACTTCTTTGGCTAAAGGACATGCAGGATTTTTTTTGTCCTCTTTATAAAAGTAAGGTGGAAAAACAGAGTGAAAAATTCTACTTTAATGTAGATGGGAAGAAATCTTCTTTGCAATTATCACTAATTGTTAATCTTAATTCTTTCTCACTTGAGTCTGTAATCAGGAATGGTATAATCTGGAAGCTTCATTCTAGTTTAAAGAATTAGTATTTAATTTAGAAGTTATTTATTTTAATATGATTTATCAATAAATTTAATACAAGATAGTAAGTAGAAAGAGTATTTACTATTTTAGACATTCTGGATTTTTTCTATATCAGATACTAGGAGTGGCTGCTAAGACTGGTAAAGATTATTCTTTACTGAACAGTTTATCATGCTTAATTTTCACACTGAGTTTGTGCAGTATCAGTTCCAGAGGGCAGCTTTCCCAGAAAATCATTTAACCACTTTACAAAGTGTTGTTTTTGTTTTTTCCTCAGGCTTTTATTTATAACATGTGCTACAAAGTATGATACCAGGCATCATAATATAATTCTAATTTATGCAGAAAACATTTCTTACCAGCTTTCTCAGTTCCTTTGGTAATAACACACAGTTGGTGTAAATTTCTCCTGTTGACTTCATTTTTCTTTCTAATCTGTTTTGTCAAAAAAATGTTTTATTATCTTGATAAAGGAAGAAAATACGGTATTGTGCCTAGCAGTTGTATTTTTTAAATCATTAGTTCCATTATCTGCAGTAAAAAGTGTCATCTAAAACCACTTCAAGTCTACAAGACTGATGCTGCAATTTCTGCCTTTCATGGAGGGAAGGCATGTTTTTCAGCTTTAGACCATGCAGGTTTAAAAGTTTTGTTTTGTTTTATTTTCCTCCCAGAGGAGACGTTCAATCAGCTTGAATCAGTGAGCCAGTCTTCCTGCATCCATTCCTGCATCTTGTCTGAGGAGTGCCATTTTCTGCCTCTCTTACATCCCTGAAGTTATGAAATCTTTCCATTGCTGAAATATTTTGTCAGATTTTTCTTTTAATAGTGTACAGAAATTAAAATCAAATTAAAATATAAGCTTAAATATGACAAATAATAAATGATAAAACAACATATATGAAACTTTTTTGGGCACGAAGGCAAAATTATAGGCTAGACTACAGGTGGATTAACTTAGTGTCACATTTAGTCAATGAGTTTGTTCACTGCTAAGTGACTGGTAGAATCAAACACTAAGCTTACCCAAAGTACGTGTAGAAACTCTTTAAATTGAAGCGAAAAACAGCAAAACAATCAAAAGAGTTAAAGAGGTATCTCTACTTTCCATTCAAATTCAAATTATTTTCTAAAATGTATTTATCATTGTCACTGCTTCTCAGGAAAGACAGGAGTGTGCAGCTCCAGTAATTCCTGGTTTAGGATCACCAACAGAAGATAATGCATCAGGATAGATTTGAAGATTCAGTTTCTGACAAAAAGCTTGGGAAACACTTATTTAAACATCTTTGATAATATATGCTGTTTCATAGCCAAAGAAACTCAACTTTGTTGCTGTGTGGAGTGAAAATAGTTCTAGCTTTACAATAAGTCAGGAAGCTGATACCACCACCTTGACTCTCTTTTGAAAACCTGCACCATATCCTGGGGTTGTAGACTTGTGGGTAGAAGATTGACTGTCTATATATGAATCATTCATTTATACTCAAAGAAGTAGGTTCTGTCAATTACTTTAACAAACCTTCTTGTATTATTTTATTGTGATGCACAGATAGGTATGTCAGCTAACTCTTGCGGGGAACACTTTTGAGTTCCAACATTGTAGTAACACTGCTTTGCCATCCCACGTGCACTGAGATCTCAGTGAGATCACTGAGATCTGGGTATCTCTTTTTCCTCAAGTCAGCAGTTAAAAAATCAGCAATGACATAAAAACTGATGCCTTCCATGCTTTATCTTCAACATGCACATAGTGTGAGTTAAAAGCTGGACACTGCACTGCTTAATTCATCAGTGGACTGAGAATATTTGTCCATTTCCATTAGCATGGCTGCCTTATTAGTGCAGACTAGTAATGTGATCTTCACTACGGCCAATACACCTCCTTGACCTTGGCAGGCAGCATGTTCCTGCTCTCAGTACAGGCATGGTACTGCACACCCTGAGTTAAAAAGATTGCAGATAGGAACTGACCTGCTTCCCATGGGGTCTGGTAGACACAATCAAAGTCCCTCTGTAAGTCTTGTCCAAAATACCTGAGCCACGAGCAATTGACATAGATCCAGTGTGGACACAGGTCTTGGATTCCACCTTCTTTCCATGCATTTAATTCTTACTCAGTTTTGAAGAGGTGTTTATGTCATGCATATACCATATGGCAGATTTCACTGTTTCTTAAACCTGACTTACATAATGTGTTTTGTTAAAATAAAGCTTATCATTATCTTCCCATTTAATGGGAAAAAAATGAATGTAGCAGTGATATTAATAGTCTGACAACATTAATTCTGCATATACAAGAAATGCTCAACAGGAGGATTTAAGGAGCCTGCTCAGGGTGTCTGATGGATGTGTCTTTCCTGTATGTTCCAGTGACTGCCATACTGGTGGGTGTCTGCAGGCAGTTTCAGACCCTCTTTTACATGCTGATGTCTCTACCCCCAGGTCTCTCCACCTGGTAGAGATTTTCAGGCTTTTTTTATATTTCTTGTCAGACAGTCTTTTATTTCAAAAGAATAGTTATACCCAGAGAGACTATCATCTTCTCAGCACCACAAATGGCATATACTCACTTGCAAGTACCCATGTGCTACTTGGCATGCAGCAAGCTAAGATTCACTGATCCAGCTGCATCATGGGATTTTTTAGCCCTTGGACAGTAGGACATCACAGAAATACTGCCTTCTATTTTCACTCTCCTCTCTTTGCAGGCATACCAGGCAGTGACTATGTCAATGCCAACTACATAGATGGATACAGGAAGCAGAATGCTTATATAGCCACACAAGGAGCATTGCCAGAAACCTTTGGTGACTTTTGGAGAATGATGTGGGAACAACGAGGTGCAACTGTCGTCATGATGACAAAACTAGAGGAGAGGTCCAGGGTAAGGAAAGCATATGCAAGGATAATAATATTGTACCTGAGTTATCACTAACGTAAGATTTTTTTTTCCTTTCATGTATGTTTGCCTGCCTTCTTTATATGCATAAGAACTGATTTTTTTTTCAGCTACCCCCAGTTAAAAGTGTTTATACTCTGAAAATCACTAATATGGGAAATCTTAGTTCCACTGTGAAACTGTGAGATCATGCCTCTTATTTAGTAATTGTTTTATAATCTGGAAAAATTGAAATTTCTTGATCCGCAGTAACACTAAAGTGTTATTTCATTTGTAGTAACAAGAATGATTGTATCATACTGTTATGAGGGAGGTAATGTATGTCAACAGCATTCAGTTTTCAGGTTTATGTGGTATAGATTCAGCATTATCTAAGACGGTTTGGATTTGCTTAAGAAACATAAGAATTTTTTTAACACATGCTGCTTGCTAGGAAAACTACAACAGCATATGCAATAATAGAATAAAAAATTATCTGTGATATTTCAAATTGAGTTTTGCAGAGCAAAGTAAAATCAGGAAAGTAAAGCACTAAAACATAATAATACTCTTCTAATAGAACCACAGATAACATTCAAATGTTATTGGAAGTGTTATAAAAAAATATGTGCTATTGGTAAAGGGAAATAAAAAATAGTTTGGGTTTTGTTTTTTGTTTGTTCGTTTTATGATAAGGAAAGTGATGGGAAGAGTACTAACAGAGCACTGTGTGTTGCATGAAGATATACTACTGGATCCATATTTGGTGGCGTTCATTAGTTCTAATAGTGCATGTTATTGGAGAGTAGAGAATGAATGGGGAAAAAATAAGAGAAGCAAAGAGAAAGGTGGTGAGAAAAAGAAAAGGGAAAAACCCTCCTCAGAAGCCAATCAAGAAGTGAAACCAGTATTCAGCCCTCAGGACCCTTTCCAGTGGAGCAGGAGGTTCCCCCATGCTACTTTTTGCACAATAACTGTATTTTCTGTCAAGATGCACTCATGGGTTATTCCTGCTCGTGATGCTGTTGGACGTTAACTAAGGAAGGTGCTACACAGCCAGTTCATTGCTGAGCTTTCTGCAAACACATTATTGAGTCCTATAGTGTAAACCAGAAGCTTCAACCAAATGTAGGAATCAGAAAGAGGCAGAAAGAAGTGGTGATTCTAACATCAGTGGTAATCAGTTCCCTTGGGAACCTGCCGTAACAGCAGTGCCAGGGTTTGCAAGTCAGTCCAGGAGATGAGTAACAAACAAGAATGTCACAGGAAAAATGCAGCTATAAGCATTCTAAGGTACACTGTCCTAGAAACCTGTGTGAAGGGGTAGGCAGCTGCAAGTGGAAAGCAGGCTGCTTTCTGGTGGAAGGTACAAAAAGCTAACGTATCTAAGGCACTGTGCAACATGTTAAAAAATGCCATAAATACAGACGATCAAGAACAGTTCAGAAAGAAAGAGATTAAGGAGGAGGAGAGGAGATTTATCATCCAGAAAGGTTTTAAATCAGTAAAAAGTATCTTACGGAGGTAACTGGATAATAGTTGGTATTTCAGTAATTCATGGATGAGCTCCATTTCAAAATGAAAATGTTTTTGCATTTGTAAGCCTGGAACAAGGCAGAGTGCACCATAAAGCCTAATGCTGTACTGTGTTGGCATTGATGTCTTTTGCATATGGCTGGATACCTTTCATTGCAATGATTACATAACTTGAACCTCTTGGCAACAGTCATTCCTTTCTGGAGGCTTATCAAAACATATATATTGAGTCTTTTACCCTTTCCATCAATTCTAAAAATAGAGTAGGCTTTTTGCAGTTCAAGCAATGTATAGCATTCTAATTATAGAATTACTTTCCACATATAACTTCAACCTACATTAACACCACTGCCAGTACATACTTAATGGCAATTAGTACATAGCAGAGGGTAATTTTAACAGAATTTTAATTTTATCTTGAGTCTACAGGTCTTGTCTAGTCTGGGAGCTGTCTGTTCTTTGGAACTGAGCAAATTACATTTTGCCCATTTCTTCACTAATTACTTCTTTAAAGTTGCTGCTAAATAGCATCAGTGTGAAGAAAAAAATCTGATCCTAATAAGCAGCCCATTGCAGAAGGTATACTTAAGTACTTGCAAGTTTATCTTAATACTGCAGGCCACAGACAGCCACTGTCTAGAAAGATGTTTTAATGTAACTAAATGAAATTCTTTGCATTCTCTCCAATAATTGCCTAGCAGAGTTTTAAGCTAACTCTAGCCTTTGCTGACATCACCCTAAAAAAACACTGATCAGAATAGTAATCACCTCCAGAAGTGATTAGCATTCAGAAGCAATACATTCCATTAGTGGAGTGAGAAATCAGACAATCTAGTCAGTGGATTGCTTGTGTATTCAATACTTATGTTTGCTTGTTTTTTGTGCATAATTTAGCTCATTCAGTGTTCATAGGTTGAGTTTGCTGCACTCAGTGCAGAGCATTACAGCTATCGAGTACATGATTCAGCTCCAGTCTCAGATTCTGCAGCTCTGTGGATACCAGTTACCTCTTCTCCTAATACAGTAGCTACGTGTAATTAACAGTATTGATGCTGAAGAGGCAGTGGGAACCACTGTGTTGGAAAAGAATAGGATGACAACATTTCTTTGTTATTTTTTTCTTGCACTATCATTTTTATGTATCACATTGTTATAGCAGAAAAACAAGTGAGATATCAAACATGAAAAAAAAACCACTGTTACATATTATTAGAGATGAAAATCTTTGCTAATTTTGTTTATCTTTTTCCTTTGATTCCATTTTGACTGCTTTTGTGTCTTGGCAGCCTGATCATTATTCCTGCTGCAAGGCAAGATCGTTTCTCTCTGGGACTTTCAGCTTTCCATCTCCATGTCGTCATTTCTGTTTAGCTAGCTTTTTTTCATTTGTAGTCCTGCAGCCTGGTATCAGCCTTTTTAACCTGGACTGCATAGATAAAGATGAGGATTTTAATTGCATCTGCAGAAATGAATTTGGTTCATTAGCATGTCTTAAGTGTCTGAGTTACTTCAGCTTTGAGAATGTTCATATTTTACAACTGAGTAGATCAAATGAAGATATTACAGCAAATTCATTATTCATTTGTTTGCCTATAAGAAGGCTGCAGGAAAAGAAAGGATCTTTCACTTATAACCTTTCACACTTAGTTGGTTTCATATTAAATGTCATCACCTGAATTTCACTTGACCTAAACCAGACTAGAGGGAGAAAGTCAGTCCCATCATTCATCTACCGTGAATATAATTTTTATCATAAAGGATTATACATGTTGGCAGTGCATGGAAGAGAGTTGGTAGCATATTTGTCACATATAGAAGTTTAATCTTAGTGAAATAAAAGAACAATATCAAAGGTTGCAAGTTATTAAGAAAAGCAGTTGTGTGTTACACTAAGGAAATATGTAAGCCATATAAAGCTTTAATGTGCTCTCTTCCCCACTTCTCTGTCTTTCCCTCTGCCCCCAGCAGTGCAGATTAGATTTTTTTTTTAGATCCTCTTAATTGAATGTTTTAAGGACTCTTGTACTTTAGTGAATTATGTGAGTGATCAGATGAGGAATGTCTCTTTATAGCAAAAGATAATATTTACTCCAACAGGAAACATTTAATCCTGTCTCCTTTCTCAGGGTAGGATGCTGTTGTAGATTGTTCACTTGAAAGTGAATTCAGTTCTTGCCTTCTTTGCTTTCTAATTCCGTATTTTGAATACACTTGCTATGTTGTCTGGGAACTGACAGAAAAAACTCGACTCTCTCCTTATCCTCATTACAATATTTTCTATATTAGCTCCTCTCAACTGGTCACTGATACCTGAGGAAGTCAGGAGAGCTGGCACTGTGATGATAAAAAGCAGATGGACTTTATCTGCTGTTTCTGAAATGCTAAATAGAAACTTCTGTTGTTCCAAGTGTCAAGCAACAGGTCTGAGTCTCCCCAAATCAGAACGCTCCATCTGAGTATTTCAACTACTTTTTAAAGATTTATAGACTATTCATGCCTAAGAAAAATGGAGATTGAGTGACTATAGAAATGTCAAGCAGATGCATGTCTTGAAGATGGAGTAAAATAAGGATTTGTTTTGTTTAGTGAGTTTGGTTGAGTTTTTTTAGGGATATATACTAAGTTAAATCAGGAAAGCTTTAGTCAGATTCAGCTAGTACAAAACCACAACAACTGGTACAAAATCCCGAACAAGTTGCATAGGTATGGTGGAAATTGTATTGTATACCTTGGTAACAGCTTTGAAACAAACTTCTGGCCACCAAAGATTTCTAAGTCTTGATACAGACAAGGACAACTTAAAGGCAAGTGTGGAAAGAACCTAAATTATTCTACTCCAAATGCACAACTTGCTAACATTTTTCATTAATCCGTTTGTTGATGGCAGAGTAGACACTGATATCTAATGTACCTGACTTCATAACGAAGACAAAGCAATAGTACAGACACAAAAGTAAGTAATAAGCAAATAAAACTAAGAATGTGGGTTTCTTGTCTCTGTGAAATACATGTAGATCTTTCAGAAACATACAGTCTGTGCAGTAGAGTTTTATGTCATTGTGATGAAGGTAGTTTTGCATTTGCTGTACAGAGTTTTAACAGCAAATTTCAGATCTTTCCTCGTTAAGTATGTTTTGGTGAGTAATACTGGAGGTATTACTTGTCAAAATACTGCATTGAAAATAAGTGCCAGTAAGACATCTTCACTAATATGAGTAGGAAAGTCATCAATAGGCGCACTTAAAAATTCATCACAGAATATATCAACATGCTCCCAAGTGCACCTGTATTCTGCTGTATTTAGACAAAATGCAATAGATTTGTGCAGAAAAACTTTACTCTCATCTCATATTGGGCAGCACAGGTGTGTAAAAATGTGCTGGTTTTTTTTAACAAGTTGTCAAAATATGTATTTAAACACGGGAAAACAGAAATAGATATTTTAGCTATGCTTTGTAGCAACTGAAAAAAAATATGCATGTCTTTATCTGGTAATTGGTAAGTTAACATATCAGCCAACACACATATTAGCAGATAGGATGTGTTGCAGATGGCATTTTTTCGTACTGAATTGTATTGTTTTACTAGAGAGAAATTAAATGTGCAGTTTTGTCATTGTTCATTCCCTAATTTTAAGGGCAAACCAATGACTTCTGTATCAATAATATACTGTGAAAATTTTATTTCACTTCTTTAATGCTCTCAGCATGTTAAGAATGAGTCAGACAAAGAACGAATGAGAGAACTGGCAAAGAAAAAAAGAAAAGGAAAACCCAAAGCCAAATACATGATGTGTTCACCAGATTTACAAAATTAAAATAACAATTTGTAGGTTTGTACTGTGTTTCTTTTTCACTGTAACAGAATTCCAGTGCCACAGTCCAAGAATTCCTACACCATTATACAAGGTTTAGTCCCCAGTTGCTGTGTCAGAATTGTAAAACTCAACTATATGATTGTTTATTATGGAAGGATTCTCAAAGGCTTAAGGCTAGGGACATACTCAAACTCTCACTGAAATGCAGTCAGTCATAGGTGCTTAATTCATGTAAGAATCTAATCCAATAAAGCTTAGAGTTTCTTTTTCTAAGCACATTTCAGGTGGAAGTACTGTGAAAAGGTGCATCAGTTACAGCTCAGACTTCATGGCTGTGGAAATGCCATACTATAGGAAGGGTCAATTTTGTGTGAAAGAATTGCTGTAACACCACTGCATAGGCTGGAAGTCCAGTTATTTCAGCTTATATATGTTTGGAGTTGAGAATTTACAGAATGAATGGCCCATGTAAAAAATTTTTGTAAAGTACAGAGAATCCAGAAGAGAATAATAATGATCATAAATTGGAAAAATTATTTATTGGGAAAGTCAGAAAGATTATGATTTTCTTTTATATAATAGAGGGAAGGAAAACATGGTAATCTTGCAGCATCTGAAAGGCTGTTAACAAAATTCCGTGGCAATCAACCATTTTTCCTTCCTGTGGGGCTTTAGGAGGAAGAAATAAACTTTGCAGAAAAGGTGGCTTATGTTGAACTGTTAAAGAACTTCCAAAATGTAATGTCATGAATGAAGCAAACTGCATAGGATGTTTTGTGCAGTCAATTCCACTATAAGCTTTCAAGAACTGTTTGCACCAGTTTACACACCTGAAATGATATGTCAATACTTGCCAGAAGTATTTTTAAAGGCAAACAGACAGTTTTTTGTGTTATTACTCTGTGTTTGTAAATTATGCCGTTTCTCTTATCTGTTAGGCTAAACTGATAGTTTTCTAAAAAAATACCATTTTCCACTAGGCAAGCTTATAGAAAGTGATTTAGTCAGAACCATATTCCAGTTCTGTAATTTGACTTTATTTGCTTAGTTCATTTGCTTTGTGCTTGAGGTAAGATATATAACAGTCAGTCCATTCATATAAACCTTTTCAAGGACTTTTTGGGAAATCTTGCTGAACCTAACTGTTTGACAGACTCATCCTTCAAAATGAATTCACTAAGACCCTGCCTTCTCTGCTGTTAGGAAGAGCTCAAAAAGGGCATCTTACAGTAATACCAGCAATATAGTTTTGAACTGTTCTTTGCTTGTGTCAAAGAAAATGAAAAATGAAATAGAGAACACTTTTAAATATGCCCAAGATTCTTTTCAATATGTGTTTCCTTTTGTTTTAATAACCACACTCTTTCATAAGAATCAGAGTGAAAACAGTCTGGGGGTAATCTCTTTAATTATCAATTATGTTTCAGTATTAACTGTTAGCCTACTAATCATATCAGAAACTTCAGAAAGTGAGGGTGTAAGAGGGTGGATTTGAAGACTTAGTAGAGAACTAAAGTTTGTTATGAATTATTAATCTACAGTTCATTTATGTTGCCTCCAAATCCTGTTTGGAACTTTTTTTCTGAGGCTACTGTAATTAAGACCAAAATCTAAAACTTTAAAATGTTTCTTTTCTGTCTTATTTGTGACTAGGAGTTTCTATTTTAATCTGTCATTTAGAGTTATACTGAAGTCAATGAGTGACACTATATCAAATCTTGTTCAAATAAGATCTGAAAATATGTCTGTATATTGATTTTTTTTCAATCTTTGCATTATAGTCTCATATACTGTTGTCTGTGTCTGAGATCCTTAGACTCAAATCAGCCTAATCTTTAGATGGAAAGGAGTTGTTGCAAAACAGAAAATGGCTTCAGAGTAATACCTGGTTTTGAGACAGAATATTAGCTGAAATGTCTGAGGCAGTTTCCACGACCAGCAACTGGCACTACCTTTTTTATTGCATAATTATTATTATTTTTCAACACCATTGTAGAAATACTTTATCTTTGAAGGAGAATTATCTGAAAATATTATAGAAATTTTTTTCTGCAAAAGTATTAGTAGTAGTAAGAAAACCAGAACAGAAAGTTTGTTACATGCTACTGTTATTTTGTATTCTAAATTCATCATAGTTCATATGCTGTTCTTACAGCAAGAAATGTGCTATATGAATCTGCCTGTTACTAGTTTGCTGTCTCTTTTCTGTTCTGTGTTTTGTCCTTATTATCTCAGATGGTCTGTAACAGCTGGTTTGTGTGTTAAAAGTGACCTGAAGGGGCTTTTCAGCCTGAATGATGGAACTTTATACTGGAAAATTATTTCTCTACCCTTGAATGTCAGGAATCTTTGTATTCATATGTTCATGTGGAAATACATTTCCTTCAGCTCTGTTGATGCATAGCAGCACGTTCTCTAGTGTCTGTGACTTGTTGAAGTGTGAATATCCATGAATGTTCTTAGGAATGCTGTAGCTACTTAAACCCCTCAAGTTTGAAAAGGTCTCAAGCTTCTAATTTTTAATGGAAAATGAAGCATTTACATTTTCTTACAGCTTTGCTTTCAATGAATGCTTGTACTTCCATGAAGAGCAAGGATTCACATGGTCTGAGGGGAAGAAATGCAGAGAAAGAAAATATGTGTGTGTTTGAGGGGCAGGTTAAGAGAATGTGGCTATCATTAGTTCTATATTCTGTCTACTACTATGGTATTTTAAAAGATATGTTAATATGTTTAGTAGTCTTTGAAGAGCTACTCTGATCTCAGATATCGTAGTTTTGGGAGTGTGCAACCTATAATCATAATATAGTGAAAGTAGTAATGTGCTTGTCATTACTTTTAATTTCTGTATAAAAAACAGTCTTAAATCACCAGTGAGTTATTACACATTCATGTGTCTGTTTCATTCCTCTTGCCATTTTAGTGGCAGGCAAGAGAACATTATATAATTACTAACAAAAGGCATTCTCATGTACAGTTGGAGGCACAGAAAAACTCTCACTGGGTGCAGCTAAATATAGTCTGCTAGGAAAAAGAACACCTCTAGGAACTGGAGCTACATGTATAAAAGAAAGGTGAAGACTATGCAAGATATATTACAAAATAATTATGAAAATAAATAAACACTGTAATTGTATTTCTAGGGAGGACTTGTGTTATAATCACCATACCTTGTCACATTAAATTTTTTTTCCAAACAATGTACACAAGTGAGGAAGAAATTGCCCTTACCACAGAGAAATTAAATGCAGATCAAAGATCTAAACCAAAAACACATTTGGCAAAAAATTTCAAAATTGACTTTTTGACATTTAGTGTTAAATTTTAGATGACTCAGTGGGATTGACA
>JAWWES010000094.1:43073764-43110197 GCA_035583135.1 Lophotriccus pileatus
TTCAGGAGTCCCAAAGTCCCTTTTCATTAAATTTCCCCATTGCCTCATCCAGATTTAAAAAGTATTTAAAACTTTACCAACTAGAGCCAAACAATATAATACATATAATACAATATAATACATAATAATATACATATCTTGTATCCTTTGCCTATGGCAGGCACTCTATTCCAAGATATCTCACTGAAGAAGTAATCTGACTTTAGTTCCTAGCAGGAACACGGGATTCATAGTGACGAGTGTAAGCCATCTGAGACATCACTAATACCTTCTTTTATGTTTCTTCCGGTACCTAACAAACTCTCAGAGCTCAGGAAATTATAATAATAACCAGATCTTATAGAAGCAGAAACACAACAGGGCTTGCTTTTCAAAATGTGTTTGGTAAAAGTAGAGAGTAAGTATGAAGAATCTGTGGAAAAATTTTTCTGCAAGCTTTTAAACAATAGAAAACTGAAAATAAAAGCTGGCAGGCAGCTAAGTACAGGGAGAAGTTATTTCTCACCCTGCCTGGGTGAGGAATAAATAGAAGAGCCAGCTATCTTACAAATAACCAGCAATCCTTACAAATAACACTGTATTTATAAGTAGTTATTGTAAGTGAAAGGTTTAGCCCAAGCTTTTCCTTACTGCATTCTACACATCTCCCTTAATACTGTCCAGCAGTTGTCTTTCAGTCCATTTCATGTTAAGGGATGAAGAAATTTTTCTGGTTTGCTTCCTGGGTTTTGGGTACAGCTATATATTCTATAGAGGGTATATAATAGTTGGAGACTGTAGTTTGGACTTGGTTCATGAGTGTGGCCCCAGACCAGTTTGTATGAAAGCCTCGGTGGTTGCTAAGCTAGTTTAATATCCTGTCCTAGACAGTGGTTGTTGAATGTGTGATGAATTTATTTAATAATAAATTACAGTTTGCTTAGCTGGAAAAAGTCTGAGCTGAAAACAATTGATAACAGAAGAACCCACCCTGTAAATACTGGAATGCACTCTATTCACTTAACAGTGACAAGAAAAATCATGCATAGTTCTAACTGGTGAAATTAACTGAGAATGTAAGTATTACCATTCAAAATTACTAGATTTGATAAGACAAGTTCTGATAAATGCGTGTCTCACAAATGGAAATGGAAATTTTTGTTATAAATTTTGTGTGATAAAAGCAAAGAAAAATACAGAATTATAAGATCAGAATTTCAAAAAACATTGATAATTATTTATTACTAATATACGTGCAACAGACATTGCATGTTGTTTAGACATCTACTTTTGATAAGTTTGGTTGCCTGTACAGTATTGAATTTGAATCTAATAAGGAAGTCAAAAACATCTTGAAAATTTCACAACTACATTGTACCAGTCTAAGCTCTTGTTGCCATGGTTTAACCCCAGCCGTCAATCAAGCCCCACACAGCCCGACCCTCATTCACTCCCCCACCAGGAGGATCAGGGACAGAAATCAGAAGGGGAAAAATCTGGAGAACTCATGGTTGAGATAAAGACTTCTTAATAGGGAAAGCAAAACTGTGCATGCAAGCAAAGCAAAACAAGGAATTCATTCATTGCTTCCCATGGGCAGGTGTTCAGCTGTCCTCAGGAGAGCAGGTTATTTGGTAATGGTTATTTGGGAAGACAAATGCCATCACTCCAAAGGTTCTCCTTTCTTTCTTCTTTCCCCCAGCTTTATAGCCTGAGCATGATGTCATATTGTATGGAATATCCGTTTTCAGTCAGTTTGGGTCACATGTCCCAACTATGTCTCCTCCCAACCTCCCATACACCCCTAGCTTTCTTGGGCTGCACCATGATCTGAAACAGAGGCAAGAACTCTGTGAAGAACATTAATCCTACCGCAATCAAAGGCAGAATACTTGTGCAGAAAAGTTGGCAGGTTTTTAAGTGGAAAAGATATCTAAAATATATTTAATGGTACATTATTTTTAAGGAGAAAACATAGATCATTGCTGAAAGAGTTATGGAACACCAAAGGAAACATCAAGGCATAATCTAAATGCAGAATTCTTATTTATATAATCATATATTTTACCTCCATGAAAAAGGTGTAGTTGTAGTAACATAAATGCATAATGTCATTACACCCTTTACCCAGGAAATAATATACGGTTTTCTTACTGTAACTACCAGGAAAGATGGTTCAGTGGAGACTGAGTCAAGGTAAAGTTAGATTTAGAGATGCCTTTGTAACAAAATGCCAAGTTTTGTGGTCTTTATTTTCAGTGGCAGATTTGGTAGAGAAAAGCAGATAAATAAAGGTAAAGCTGCATGGGGAGGAGAAAAAAAAAAAAAAAGAGGGAAAAAAAAAAACACCTTACAAATGAAATTTAGCAATCCCATCCTGTTTGTAGGTACTTTACACAATGTGTTCAAATCTTGACTTAGCTTATGTAGAGTAAGTTGTCTGAAGATTTTTCTGTGGTTGTAGAAATACTTGATGCATTTAGATGCTTTCTTCATTTACACACTGTTATATTTTAAGCCTACCTTTTCTGTTCCTTTGGACAGAAGATGAGTAATGCTTCAGTCCTGCTGGTGACTCTGCATGACTTGCCCTAGTTTGCAGAGCTGATCTAGAAAAAATTGTTTTTAGTGAAAAAATGCGGGCTAAACACCTAGGATTCTGCATTGGTGAGAGTGTAATGTGTCATGTAATGATAGCAGGGAAAGCACACGTTTTTGTTTGAAGTTGGATTAGTGCAGGCAAACAGCTGCTAATCAGATCACAATAAAACAGCACAAGAGGGTGTTTGGAGTTTAATGCCACAATGTTTTCAAAACATCACATAAACTTTAGTAGTTGGTTCAGTAACGTTACCTAAAAGCTTAACATGTTAGTGCAATCCCATATGTTTGAATCTTTCTTTTTAATACCAGCACCAAGGGGCATATCTTTAAGACATTTTGTGAAGTTTTGGCAGGTACTGTTAATGCTGCTATTGCAAACAAGAAAAACTTGGATGTTTGGAGGAATTTGACTGTTTTAATTTAATAAGTCTGACTATACTAACAACCAGTTAGCACAGTGAAAAATAAGAAAATTTTCCAAAACTAATAGAACACAATGTGATACTCTGTTAGCTAATTTTTGTTCCATGTTTAAGAATAAAAAAGGTAATATTTAAGGAAAGAAACAAAATTTATCAAAGGCAGTGATTTTCCAGTGAATTGTTTTACTTCATCTCTGTATCATTTGAACCTCCCTACTGCTTTTGCCATAGGCCTTACAACTGCTCATTTTCTAATCCTTGCAGTGAGTAGGTTGCAGATGACTGCCTATCCTTTTTCACAGTGAGGGGGAAAATATTCCCATTTCATATTCGGAAATCTTTCAAATAGTATTGAAAAATACTAAAATCTTCCTCATCCCATGCCTTTCTCTAACCTGAGTGCAACTCATGACCTTTCTGAACTTCCTTGAACAGCTGAAATCTTGAGAGAATACAGGACAGTACAAGCATTTTAGTATGACAAGTATTTTAGTATCAAAAATAATCCAAACCTTCTCAGCTTTACCTGCACGCCTTTATCCAGAAGTTACTGGGTTGTTACTGTATATTAAACTGTGCTCAGTATCATCCGTATACAAAAACACCGTAACACTATTTCCTCTCCAGCTGTTAGCTGTAGATCACTGTATATCTCATTAATATTTTTCTTCTCAAAGTTATTGTTCGCTAATAAAAAGCAGCTGTTGGAATCTTATCTTAAAAAAATTGGGATCCTGCTTAGGATATTTAGTTCCTTTTAGTGTAAAAATATAGTAATGTTTAAATGTCTGTGTTTTTCATTGTATTCCATATATGTTAATTGTCTATGTTACTCTGACCATGCAGTCAGAGTAACTGACTGGGACTCTTTTCATTTCTATGCATAAGTTTCTTCTTAGAAGTTATTTTGTTTCAACATGTGCCTTAGAGAATAAGGTACCAAGGCATGCAGAGTTTGATACCTTGGGAGCTTGATCTTTGTTTAAGAAAGTGGAACTGCATTCTCTTGACTTAGAAATTTTTGCATGCTTTCTCTGTATTCATTTAGCTGTTGGAATTGTAGAATCTGCTGGAAAAAGAGAAAGAAGAAAAGCTCATAAAGGCTAAATGGAAGAAATCAGCATAGCAAGACACTACTTGATAATTATGTCGTGTGTGGCATTACAGATAAACAGGAATTGGGTCTTGCCTTCATATTCTTACCATAAAAGCTTTCAATATTGTGAAAATTTAGATTTCAGAAGCTTCACAGTTGAAGACGTTGGCATTTTATGCTGAACACGCAAGAGTTCTCACTTAATTACTGGGCTATGTTCATGCAATTATGCAGACAAAAAGCAGAGTCCCATCAGTCTGTGTGCTGATAGAGCCAGTGATGGGTAATGCTGTATTTTTTTTTCTCTGTTTCAGATTTCAGTGTTATTAGTTAAGATCATCTTGATTACAAAGATGCCTATTATCTTCCCCAGCTCATACCTTTTTAACTTAACACTCTCAGTTTTATTATCTTAGGTCTCTAGTTTGTTTTCTTAAATTTAGATAATTGCATATCAAAAACTGTGAGTATGAACATGACAAGAGTTACCATACTGCAGTTAATGTGGCAGTGTGGAGAGTCCTTTAAAATTAGGATACCTTAATAAGTTTTTGGGGGTTTTTTGGTGGTTTTGGTTGGGTTTTTTTTGTTAGAAATAGGAAAATACTATGCTATATTGTCTAGAAATCCTCCATGAGGTGTCAAATGTAAAGCAAACTGATGCTGATCTCCTTCAAAATTTTGTCTTCAGTTAGAAAATAGTTCTGCACAGCAAACAAGCCTTTCCTAAAATTGAACTGAAGCTGTATGTACAGTATTTGCTTCAATTGTTTATGAGCACTAAAACAGAGAAAGTATCACTGGAACGATTATTAAAATTCAAAAACATGGAAACAGCAGATAATAGTAGTGTTTCTTCATGCAGGTTCAAATAATAAACTTGTGGTCTCTTTGATTAAATCAGCCATATGTTTATAAAGCCATCTTTGGTCAACACTTAGCATTTGGTTCAGGAGATTATACCCCCCACTGATGTGACTTAGGGCTGGATTATCTTTTGAAATCCTAAAAAGCTGCTGTGACTTCATAGGGTAAGATTTGTCTCTGGTAGCAGTCAGAAATCTGTAAACAACATAGGGAATGCTATTACCAGATAGAATCAGTGGTCTGTGTAAGCCACTATCCTGTCTCTGACAATAGCAAAAGTCAGAAATTTCAGGAAAAAGTACAACTCTGATGTCAACAATATTTCAGTAAACTTTCCTCTCTAATAGTAAACAGTTAGTGACTAATTGAGCCTCACCTCATGAGGATTTCAATTCTTTTCCCCTTTATTCCTTCACCTACCTAGAAAAACTGGTGGATACTGTTTTGTTCATATTCATGACTATACATATATTTTAAATAACAAAACCAGGCAGTATTTATTTTTGACCTTTTTTCCTTGTCTAAGTAGTTTCATACATTACCTTACTCTTATTTTAAACATATATCCCATCATTTCACTAAATGTCTTTGGAGACAAGGAGAAAAAAATGTATGATTTAATGCTCTTTCATGTTTTACATATCTACAACTTTCCTTTGTGTTCATCCAACATAAGAAACTGGGGCAGCAAAGTATTCTAACTCATCCCAATACTTGTCATGTGGAGGGAAGTGGAAGGGAATCCTCAGATCCCTAGTCCTTTTGCTGGCTCCCTCTGGTCCCTCCTTTGAGACATACCCTTTTTTGGTAGCCTGAATAACAGTAACTATTCTCCAAGGGTTTTTTTATTAGGTAAGGCAACAAAAATAGTTCCATAATTATACCACATTTTCTTGCTAAGTTGTCCAGTGGACATACTGAGACCTGACTTCAGTTTGGCCAACAAGTGGTTTCAGTTGAGCAGATCTACTGAAGACTGATGACTTTTCACCCAGTGAAATAACCTGCCCCTTACTAAAATGTAATAATTTTCTGTAAGATTTTTTTTAACAAAGGTAATGCCTTTTCCATGTGTTATCGCAAATTACAAATATGTTGGTTCTGATAATTATTTCCATATATATATATATATACACATATATGTATCTATTATCATGTCCTACAATGCCTGTAATTTCCTTTGACCTAAGCTGTAGTTTGATACGTTATTTGATCAGCACTCTTAGTGAGTCATTTTGTCCACATGTATTTAGTTAATTGGTTATTTTTCTCCCCGCCCATGTTTATATATATTATACTCTACAAAGGGAAAGGAAATCTGACTACTTGCAGCTGAGTCTAGTAAAAGAGCAATTAGGTTCTATCAGAGCCAGCAGCTGTCCGTAATGAATTCTGTATTAAAATTATGAGTGAAGAAAAGAATCCAGCCATCTGCAGGAAATGTGAAAATATTTTTATAACCCAATAGCTGAGTTCTGGAAGGGGTATCTCTGAGATTTCCCAGCTGTACCTACATTAAATTCTGGAATATCCATGGACACAGAGTATACTGGAATGCATTGCATCAACTTGGCTACTCGGCATGTTTGGCTAACTTTGAACAGGCTGTATTTTTATCTAAGTAATCAGCGTAAAAGTCTCTTTAAAGCCTCTCCCTGTGTCTCTAGAAGTAAAATGCAGCTTTAAAAATAGTCCTGTTATCTTTTCATGGAGGCTTTCCAATCAGTATTCTGCCCTGAATATTAATCTTTCTTCATTTTTCGTACTTTTGTAGACTTACTGCAAGGTCTCATCACTTATTATCAGATTTCATCAGTGACTGGTTTTCCAAGTGAATCCTGCATTGTGATGCCTATTTTTCTTGTCACCTGAATTTAAAAATAGTTTTTAATGTTTAGACAATATCATAATATTATCCAAGCTCGTTTTACAGCTACTTTGAAACTTCTACACCAGAACTCCCATTATTTTCATTGTAACTTGTCCATGATTTTTGCTCATAATCCTGGGAAAAAAAAGAAAGAGATTAGTGTCTAACCCATAAATGACAAGTTGTGATTAAGAAATGTGAAATGCTTAGTGTTATTAACCTCTCACAACCTGATTTTCTGCTAAGTTACAGAGAATTCATATTGGTATAAAGACTGCAGAGGTTAAGAAACATTGTAATTAGTACCAGTAACCAAGCTCTTCAGCTGACAGAGGAGTATTGTCAGAAATATTAAAGAGGGTATTTATTCTTTTCACCAGTTGGTCTAAGAAAACAGTGCTATCCTTCACATGAGCTTATCAGAAAAGCCATGTTTTTTTTCATCTCTATTTTCTACTGTATAACATCTCACTGCATTAATACCATATTGCAACCGTTTCAGTTTAAACCAGATCTACAGGTAGCAACATCACATTTTTCTTATCTTCTGAATGTGTCTTTTAGATATCCACTCTCTCTTGAAAAGGGAGAGACGTTCAGGGATGGAGGTCCAAAACAGTGGGCCTGCTAATAAAGTTGTATCAGCTTCAAGCTTGAGGACTAATTTCTGGTTGCTTTCAAATTTTCAAAGTAGGGGAAGGGTGGGAGAGGGGACAGTTGGGAAAACAGCAAAAAAAGGATTTGTAGACAGGTTCATTTAGGGCTTTGAACTGTGACTGGTACTGGAAAAAAAAAAAAAAAAGCCAGTGTGGACTAAGGAGTCCTGGTCTTCTTTTTCTTTTGTACTTACTAGATGAAATACTGTGTCTGGATGACAGTCTGGTACCTCATCACTGTTCTGTCACTCTAAAACGCAAGCAGAAAAAATCTTGAAGGCAGCTGGTCTTAAGAAAAGAAACAATTATTAACCACAATAGTTATACAAACACCTAGAATCAGGGATGGTTCCAGAGAACTCTGAAACTTGGAATCAGCTTAGTGGTCAGCAAGTACTTTCAAGGTCTTCCAGTTATCCAGTACTGCCAAACACATTTCTTCCCACATTCTTTAATTCATTTTCAGATAGCATCAGTTCACCTTCTATTACTCACGCTGATGGGGTAATAGCTCTTCTGTATGAGAATATAATCAGAGTACAGAAATATTCAAAAGTATGAAAGAGCTCCTCAAAACATTCCACTCTGAGAATGCAAAACAGGTTGAACTGCAAAGAAAGCAACAATTAGTTGTTAGCAGTGTAATTTCTGTTCATTGACTTTGCTGCTGTGCTCTAATCTTCACTTTTATTTATTGACAATAGCATCTCTGTGTACTTCCTCTCCTAAATTACCCAGAAGTATAATTTCCTGTGTTTACTACACCTGTTCATGCATAGATCTGTCTTTAATTGAAGGTGAGAAGTCACAGATTGTTTTTTAATTAACCTTAAAATACTTTATTTTTTTTAGAACTTTATTTCACTAAACTCTGTTTCAGTAAATTTTAGATCTTTCTTTCTTTAGTGAAATGCACAATGACAAGAATGCATTGTGAATGCATCGTACAGTACAAAGACTGTAAAATACACTGAAACTCAACAAATATGACAGATAAGTTATATTTGGGATAATTACTCTTTGATGCTAAATACAGAATGCAGTACACTGAATATATGAGATTGTATTTAGAGAAATGGGAAAATAAGGATGATATCTGGGAATTGAATTAATTTGAAATAAAAAATCACAGCAAATCCTTGTGCTCAGATAAAACAGTTCAGGGGAATACAGGTTATTTTAATTTCTTTATATGTCTGACTAATTGAAGAATTCAGATGATATGGTGGTTAAGACAGATGTATATATAAAAATTCTCTATATCAAAAGCAGAATTACGGCATATATTGTTTATAGAATTAACAGTCAATTCTGAAGGGAAACCACGATAAGAAAAATAAGTGGTATGAATTAAGGTCAATGAACTTTTTGGTTGTCATACTGTGTAATTTCTGCTATATTCCATCACACAGGCAGAACAATATGAATATTTTTTTCCACCAACAATTCATGATTTCAGGAAAGAAGCAGGTAGAAGTAGTTTATGTTAATCTTTCTCCTTTAAGAAAAAAAAATCAAAATCAAGAAAGAAAATCAGGAATAGTGGTTTTCCTAAAGGTGTCAGGTACGTGAAGGCAGAAGTGTGATTCAAAAACGAGAAGTGATTCAAAAGAAGAGTTCTAGATGATCTGATTAGCAATTGGGAAATGGAATGTTTGTGCTTGCTTTTACTAAGTATGTGGGATCATGAGACCAAATTTAGACAACACATTTCAGTTTCTCTCCCAGGACATGTTTAGAATGTTCTTTTGGATAGGCACTTTTTTAGAATGCCTATCCAAATCCCAGCAGAGCCTAATAAAAGGATTTCTGCAAGGGATGTTGTGTCTGTAACTTGTTGGGTAATAACCCTTAATTGATCCTTTCCTCTGTGAATTTCTTTCTGGCATATGTGGTATTCTGTAACAATGAGTTTCACAATTTAATTATGTAGTACTTTAAAAACTACTTCCAACTTGTTTGTTTTAAATTCTCATCATTTTGTCTCACGATCTTATTTCTTCTGATGCAATTAAAAGATGAATAGCCATTCCTTTCACCTCCTCCATCTAACATTAATTTATGTTTGGTGAGAGTTTTTGAAGTGCTGTAATGGAATGCCATTGTTAGAAGGGTCTCTTAAAAAAACATTTTGATTTGTTGAACATTACTAATGCTATGTTTTTAGCCTGCATGGAAAACTCACCTTTTTCAGTTATTTTAACAAACAATTATTCTCTGTACAATGTGTTTGTTAGAGAAATATCTGCAAGTTTTGATTCTTGTGTTTTAATATTTGAGTTTTTTTGTTTGTGTTCATGATACAATCTCATGAGACACTCCTTGTACTTGATCTCTCCAGAGCTGAACTCAGAGCTGAACTTAGATGAAGGACAAATTTACTTCCTGAATATTATTATGCTTTTGCAATTGCATATTACAAAAAATCGGGCTTAAACCTGGGGCAGTTCTATTTGAAGAATTTGTGGTAATATTAGAATTCTGAGAATGTATAGACTGTAAGGAAAAATCATCATAAAGCTCGGTGAGGGAAGAAAGATCTAAGGCTGATTTTGGTTTGTGACCCATCCATGCTTTTGCCCACTATCTGAGAAAATTAGGGTGAGTTCTAGACTGAGCTGTATCAGCTTGTAATGAAATATTTTCCTGTTTCCTGATATTTTCATTCTGGTTTTCCACATTCATTTTCAAAAGTTTTGTATGTGACAGTGACAAATGTGGTTGCTTCCATGCATAGCATAGGAATGAAGAAAATATGGGTAAAGTCTTCTGTTTGGCAGAGCATTACACCTGAGAAAGTTCTATATACCATCCTTTTTGGCTGGCATCTGACCATAACCACAGTGAGAAGAAAAAAAAGGTCCCTGTGCACTTGCAGATCAGTTCTCAAAGGTCTCTTATAAGCCAGTACCAGAATTCTTGAAGCAGTCCAGTGTGTATTCTAAAGTGAAATTTAAATTTACCTCTTTGCTGAGGTCTTTATGGTATTTCAGTCAGATTTATCTTTTCAAAAGGATGTTCAGAGGCTTCATAAGGTGTTTTTTTTTGCTGCTTCCTGGTCAGAGGGGTGATTTTCAATTCTGTTCTAATTTCTTAACAGGAAAAGGGGAAAATATTCTAAATATTGCTCTTGTAGGAACTACTACAGAATTTCTTTGGGGTTGGAATCTAATTAATCATATGAAGTTCCATAATAAAATCCAGGCCTTTTATATATTTCCCATATCACAAGCAGTTTTAGGTACTTTCAGTTCTGAAATGCAAGCTTCATTCAATCTGAAACAGTAATATTCAATAAAATTTTCCCCTGATATGAGTTAATAATGTCCTACGTGATTTTTGGTCTACATTTTACTGTCTTTACTTCCAGTTAAATGATCTGTGAATACTGGTAATTACACTGCCTTCCTTTGCCAAACCACTGAAATATCAGTAACGGGTCATCATTTAAACAGCTACAAATTAATCACAAAAGCCAACCTTTAACACATCCACACAGTGATTTTAATGCAGAATGGCCCCCGTATGCCTCTTCGTTTTTCTTTTTGTGAATTGTAGCTGTATTGCATCACAGGACATTAAGCATGTTTCAGCTCATGGGACTGAGTCAGTCATGTTTTTAGAAATTGAAAACAAATGTTACAATAATGTAAATGACAATATTTTAAGCAATGACAGTTTCCTAGTAGTCATGCCTATTTAATAGATTCCTTAGGTTTTCAGCTTACAAACATAACAACATTTCACTGGCTGAAATGACAGGTTATTTTTTTTAAATTCTAAGTTTGACAGTAACACCAGAAGAAGCAAGCCAAAAGGGCAAGAAAGTCAATAGCAAAGGTAGAATTAACTTGTGAAATGATTCTTATTAGCTGAATTATCACGGTTAGCAGACAGTTCACAGGAATTTTTTATTTTTTTTTTGTTTATGTTTCAGTGATTTTTTAGTGAGAATTCAAACTGCATGGCTTCCCAGCAGTATATCATGCTATGTTAAGAAGTCTGTGTGATAGTAGAAGAGAAGGAGAAACAGGGGATAAAGATACGATCATTTCTTGCTTTTATATAATAAGCTATTGTAATTTAGAGTTAGAAGGTATTGGGAAGGCATATTTCAAAGAGGAAAAGTTGAAATCTTCATGTCATTGGTTACATTTTTATGTGTAAAGGGTAGTCTGGTAGACACATGGCTCATTTATAACAGGCAGAATTGGAATATCCTGAACACCTTAAAATAGCAAAATATCTTGCTTGATGAAATGATCCAAAGACAAGTGTGTCATGAGCCCAGTGAAGCCAAATACCTTCATAAATGTAGGGTGTCAGCCCCTCTATCCTTATCATGAAATTACTGCATAGTAATGTGTTTGAGTCTGGTGTCGTGATCTTTACAAACTCTGCATAGACCTGTAAACTAGGAAATATCTTCTGTGCTAGACTATGTTAATAAGTATGCCTGTTTGAATTTGCTCATTGGAAGAATAAATATATAAATGATAATACAAGACATGAAAAGAACTGAAAATTGTTTTTTCCAGCTGAAGGTGCAAGCCTTTACTTTTGCAGTTGGCGTCTGCAGGTATGAGTGAATTTTTTAATGTTTCATCTGAAAAATGGCACATCCAGTTCTGGATGGTTCTGGATGGTTCTGGAACAGCAGTTCATTAATACATGATAGGAAAAAGAACCATATTCGAGATTACTGAGAACATCTGCACTGTCAAACCTTAATATTTCTCACTTGGCCAGCACTTGTTAAGCTGATAAAAACTGAATGTGAAGAATAATCATTTAAAGAATTATTTAAAACTTGATATTAACCAATCTGACATACAAACCTATGTTACTTGTGTTGATTTCATTGCCGTTACAAGAAAAAAACCCAAAGCAATAGTGCAATAGTTTTTTGAGGTTTTCTTCCTGATTATTAGCAATGTTAATGTCATCAAGGTTTCCTGGAATGCAAAGATTTAATTATGCAAGTAAATTAAGTACTGTTTAGGATAGCCATCATTTTGTTTCTCTTTGTGTTTTCCTTCTCTACAACACCCATTGATGAATGTCATTGATTGGCAAGTTTTCTTAAACACAGAATATTGATTAATACTTGTCAGAGTGGCAGGTAAGAAAGCTGACATTGATGGATTTGGTCTGGTAGCAGAAGTCCTTAGCTGTTTTAAGGGAATCTGCTTCTTGGAAGATTCACTGGTGGTAGGAATACACGATTAACAATATGCAAATAGGCAATCTGAGAAACAAAGCTAACCTCGTATGAGATAAAATATCTTTCCGTTCTGTTCTTCTTTCTGATTTAGTTGTAAGTGAATGCAGTTAGCTGGTAACTGGCAAAGATTCTTAAGGTGCCATGCAATAAATAAATGTTTAACCTTGCTTATCAATTTCAGGATGGACTGAAGATATTTAATAGCTCAGGAAAATATGTGAGAAGTTTTGGGGTTTATATAATTCTCCTCTAGAAGCCGAGCTGTAGTTATTTTTGTTTCTTTCTATTTCTTTGCAAAAAATTGCAGTTTGCGATGTTCTTAAATATTTTCAGCAAACATCAATATCTCGAAGAAACTGTTGTTTGCTATACTGCGTACTGCATTTCATGTCACTACCTGAAAACAGTTAAGCATTTAGGAGGCCAGAAACTATTATTCATTCTTACAGGCATGATGTAATCCTGGACAGAAAAATGATGTACAAAGCCCATTACATTTGAGACTTGAGCTTTATATAGTTACATGCATGCAAATAGTTGAAGCAAAAACTTCTTAAGTTCAGTCATGCACATGGCTGCAGAAAGATGATCTGATTTGATTCAGAATAGTTGGGGTCCAAACAGCCAGTGGATTTCCCCAGCCCAGGGCTAGCTCAACTATGTAGTCACTTGTCTGCATTACAAAGTCTAGCAGTATGTCCTGGCTAAGTGAAAGAGCAGAGGACAGAACAAACTGTGTTAATACGAGCCCCATCGGTAGAGTTGGGAGAGGGTTAGAAAGTTTACCTCCAAAACATAATGGAAATGTATAAGAATCATTTTCTGTAACATTATTTTTTGCCTATAAATTCACCTCTGTAAACAGAGGTGTTTAATGAGTTAGAAATCATTCTACAAATAAAGCTTGAATTCTTAGAGCATTAGATCATTTATCATCTCCAGTAATTTCCATATATAAGAAATGGAAATTTGTATTTTATAAAATATATATATTTTTGAACATGTTGCAATGTGTTCTATTTCTATTATAGTTAAGCCTGAAACCATAAAATGCAAAGATCTCATATAAAAGCATTCCACGTTCTCAACTGCATGTAATGAATGTTTAAGGATTTTACTTGTTTCAGGACACCAACGTCTTTCATAAAATCTTATGTCCATATTCAGAAAAATGTGCTGTTCAAATCAGTGTTACAAAACTTTAAAACTTGAAAGACATAAAGATAAGCACAGTGAATGAAATAGTCCTTCATGTTCTCTCTCCTGTGTTCTTTTCTTTTAGTGCTGGAGTTGGCAGGACTGGCTGTTTCATTGTGATAGATGCCATGTTAGAGCGAATAAAGCATGAAAAGACTGTAGATATTTATGGCCACGTAACTCTAATGAGAGCACAGAGGAATTACATGGTTCAAACTGAGGACCAATACATCTTTATCCATGATGCACTGCTGGAAGCAGTGACATGTGGAAATACCGAAGTGCCAGCCAGAAACTTGTATGCATATATCCAGAAGCTGACACAGATAGAAACAGGCGAGAATGTCACAGGAATGGAACTGGAATTTAAGGTACTGGGATTTTATGTTGTGGGTAACCAAAACTGAATGGTATAATACCTACAGCTTCTCTGTTCTCCATCAGTTGTTTCCAGTAATACATAAAATGATTTATTAGTTAATATGTAAAGAAAAATAGTCAGAATATATATCCAGTAATATAATAAAATGATAAAGGCATTGGCATATTAAAATTTTAAATTAGGAAGTAAATTAGTTCTTTCTGAAACATACAGTTCTGTCTTCAATGGGTGTCCAGATAAGAACCATTCAGTGAGGGTAATTTAACCCTGCTATTCCTTTATCATTATTATAGCTTGAAATGTGTGTTTGTATAGTGGTTTAATGCTGGAATTTGTCCCTATGCATTAATGGAGCACACACAAACTTTTATAAGGTGTTAAAAGAAGCTTTACAAATATTTAGGTAATTCAATAGCGTATGGAAAAGTAAGCAACTGAAATTGAAATTACTCGTTAATGGATAATGAGCAGGGATTATAATACCCTATAGTGTCATTTGTTTTGTTATACCCAGCCTTATTCTTTTAATTTGTTTTCAACAGCGTCTTGCCAGCTCTAAGGCTCACACTTCAAGATTCATCAGTGCCAATCTTCCATGTAATAAATTCAAAAATCGCCTTGTCAATATTATGCCATATGAGTCCACAAGGGTATGCTTGCAGCCTATCCGAGGAGTAGAAGGCTCTGATTATATTAATGCCAGTTTCATTGATGGATACAGGTACTAACAGTAACGTGCTCTCATATGGACTGTTTTAAAAGTTTACAAAATTGTTTATGTGATGATATTGAAAATAACAAAGCTTAATATTGAAAATTAGTATGTATTATTATCTGTGCCTGCCATGTTTGATTGGGTGTTTTTTAAAATTTTAATAAAACGTTTAGATTTTTAGCCCATGCAATACAGAAAAATTCTGTAAATTGCATAGAATCTTAAACATTATATTTTTACCTATCCTTAAACCACAGAGAACTCCCAGTATGCTGTACATGCTGAAAGATAGTCAGGTTTTAAGCAGATTCATGATTTGGAACCTCTGTTTCTTCACACTTATTCTGCTTAAAAAGATACATAGAAATAACATAGAGGAGACAGATTGTGTGTGTCAAGCTTATAACCTATGATTTTTGAACACTAGCCAAGACTTGACCTAACCACCAAAAGCATTTTATGCACCAGCAGTTATATAGCCCATCAGCATCTTCATGATAACTTGGAGCAATATGCCCTTAGCTGACTCAAGCAGTTGCTAGAAAAATCCATAAAGGAAGAGTGGTATAGTTGGCCTAAGACAGTTTAGGTGTGCCTGAGTATCCATATCCACAGAGATCATTTTCAGAGCTGGTGTTCATAACTGTAAGCAACCAATCACCCGCTGTCACCCACAGAGGTGTTTCTGTTGATTGAAAGAAGTGAGAACAAGAATTGGTCATCATCTCATAAAGCTGCTGATCTAGAGGTTTTTAACAGCTTGGTAGTAGCTTCTGCTAGTAGGACATTAAGGCCTGGAAATGTAGTACACTCCATTCCCAAATTTTCTTCCTGCCTTACTTTTGCTGGAGGCATCAGATTATTGAGGAGGAATTAATAAAGAAACGCTTGATCCTGTAATTCCTAAACTTAATAGATTGTTAGACAGTTATTTCTGCAAAATGAACCAGCACAACTAAGTGTTTAAGTGCTTTTTGCAGCACACCAAATTGAGCAATTAGAGTTGCATTAAAATTTAAATAATAATGATAAAGACATACATCATAATATTAACAGAGTAATTTTCCTCTCAAAGTTCTAAAAATAAAAATCTGTAGCTTGATTAAACAATCATAATAAGGTTTTAATGCACTTGTTATTGATATACATTTTTCACCTAGATAATTCTTACATATAAACAGAGGACATGTGTATCAATTTGGTTTTTTATTAAAATATAATTCTTAATTTACTTTTTTTCAAAACAGACAACAAAAAGCTTACATAGCTACACAGGGTCCTTTAGCAGAAACAACTGAAGACTTCTGGAGAATGCTCTGGGAGCATAATTCTACAATTGTGGTCATGCTCACTAAGCTACGAGAAATGGGCAGAGTAAGTACTGCTTTAAATTCCTTTATTAAAATGTTGGTTTACAGCAGTTCTTTTTATTAAAATATTTCATTGTTGGTAGTGTCTAAAAAAGAGAACTTAGGTTCCTTCTCCTGTTGAAATAACAGTGGCCTTCTTGGTCACAAGCTATAAGGTTTTCCAATCTGTTGATATGTTGCAATAGAAACTAGACATAGGATTTTGTTGTGGGACAAACAGATTCAGCAACTGAGTCTGCATACTGATATTCCAAAGCATGCAGAGAAAGCTGTCTACTGAAAAACAAAGATTATTTCTTATTGGAAACTTCACTTTTGCATGTAACAGAGTTAAAAGAAAGCATGTTCTGTGCTGAACACTAAAGTTTCAGCATCCAGTTTAGAGTTCTAAACTCATTCCATTGTGTACTGGAAAGAACCAAGCAGTTTACTGTTTGGACAGGATATCAAGATGAATCTCACATGGAATAAGTGAAATCTCAATTAGGCCATGTATCTGAGGGAATAGAGATTATTCAGGACATGGCTAGTGGATGCAGAGATAAAGTGTTGACTGAGTCTGGGGCAGCTTGCTTCATCAGGAAAAAAGAAAGAAAGCTGACAGTGGTCTCAAGTTTTAAATCAAGAAAAAGAATCTATAATGAAAATTAGGTTATGCGTAGCTCTTGTCACCGATAGATGATAAAACTGAGCAGAAGTATAAACAAGTTCAGATACACGGTGACCAGAGAGAACCCCTCTGCAATCTAATATTAAAAATAAGCTTTTACTCTACATATGGAATTTAATGTTTGCACTAACATTAGCAGCTCGTGTTCCTCTCACAAATGGCATTTGCCATGAATATTACACTTTACTGAGAAAGACAAGGTTTATACCATTTTATGATAGTGCTCTCAAGTAACAGGAAATGTATTATACTTTGTCATTTTGTAGGAAAAATGCCACCAATACTGGCCTGCAGAGCGCTCAGCCAGATATCAGTATTTTGTCGTAGATCCGATGGCAGAGTACAACATGCCACAGTATATTCTGAGGGAATTCAAGGTTACAGATGCAAGGGTAAGTTGGCATAGCATTACACTCGTTCCTAGAAGTTTGAAATAAAATGTCCGTTTCTCTCTTTCTCTGTATCTTTTTTTTTTAATTTTTATTATTATTAAAAAAACCTTGTACTTTCTGCAAGCAAAAACAAAAAAGCAAATGAAGTTATTATTAAAGATTATGGGATCTTTCTGTGGGAACAATTGACTTCATTCAGATCTAGTGTCTGGGCAGCACAACTTTGAAAAGTTCTGAACAACGGTTTGTGCCAAAATACATTAGATGATTTGAGGACCATTTTCTTCTTTTTCTTCATTCCCCTATTGATCATTTCTGGGGACAATTTCTGCTACTTACAGCAGTAAATATGTTGTTTTGCACCACCCTCTAGGCTGAGTGAGTACGAACTGAGTGAGAACGAACATTGAGATTTTTAAACTGCAGAGCAAATGACATTCATAAGAAAAGCTTGACGAGCTTTGCACATTATAATTTTATTCTCAGCACACCAGTTTATCTGCAGAGTAGATGCATGCAGCTGTGACCCTAGCATCCTCATTTTAATACTGCATTTCTTATCTGAATTTCTGAGTCCAAAACTGAACACTGATATAAGATTAAACATACATAACTTTTAATGTATGTTTGGCATTTCTCAGATTTTCATTTCTAGCACTTTAGTCTGCATGGCAGGAAAACATGCTGTCAGCCTCCATTTCTGTAGGAAATCAAAATAGCAAGATATACTGTCCAGGAATAGCATGAGTGACAACTCAAGAGTTGCCAGTCAGCATCCAAAATATTAGACATTCTCATAGTTAGAGAAACTGCTGCTTTTAATGTAAGCATCAAGTAAAATTGGATAGTATTGTCAATAACCAAGTTAGCGTATGAACCTTTTTATTTGGTAAATGAGATTTAGGTGTAAGGTTTTTGTACAGAAACTGTAGACACTCTGGACCTGATTTTCATTCTGTTTGAAATCTAGTAAGGATCTAGCTATGGGTCATAGCTTTGCTAACCTATTTGTGAAGAACCACAAAAGTAGTGAACAGTCTCCAAGCATCAGTCTTTAAGCATACTTGTAAGCAGAGATAGTAAATGCCAATTTCACTACCAATATGCCGATAGTTTTCATAGATCATCTATTAAAAATCTATCTCATTCTGGAAGAGATATTTTGTTACAAAGTTCACCAAGCTCTGATCACAAAATAACAGTTATAACAGAAAGACATAGTTGTAGTTCAAGTGTCTGCAAACAGAATATATTTCCAGATAGTTCTTTCAAGAGTTTATATTGAAGTAGGATATTTAAGAATGCTGTTTACTTACAGCTATCAAGGCAGTTAAAAGTCTGAAACGGTCAAATAACTATATTTACCAGAACTAGGGGGTTTTTTTACCTGATATTAATACAACTCTTTTTAAAACGTCAAGTGCATGTGCACCTTGATAGTCATATTGTGACATTTTATCATCACATATTGTTGCTCCTCAAATTTGAAAAGTTTTGTTAAAGTCATCAGTGAGCTGACAGAACCATCCTAAACTTTCTGGATATGCTGGGAAAATATATCTCCTTTACCAGAAGAAGTGGCAACCACTTACTAAAATGTACATTGTAGTTTTCTCATAGATTGGCTTTTGTGGCTGTCACACCCAGTAATTGAGGTCATCTGACTTAATTGTTTCATTCAAAGAAGAGTAAATGCTGCAGTGGTTGTAATCATCCTCTCTCCCTTTCACCTCCAAGTGCATCCATACTGTTAGAACACCATCCATGCTCTGGCAGAGCCAAGCTGACCAATTATTCCCTAAAAAAGGAGGCATATTGTCTTTATAGGTGCCAGCAGCGTTTGGTGTGAAATTCCGTGTTATTTCTGAAACTGAACTGTGAATTGTTGTACAGTGAAATTGACCTCTGTAACTGTTTCAATCTACTGCTTTTTACTGCTTTGTACTCACTTTCTCTGTAAACTCTAGAGGTCAATATGGTGGGCCAGTCTCATTTAAGGCTAAACTATTAGTGGGGGCTGTAAGAGAGTATTTTAAATTCTACAGCCTAATCAAAAGACAGTCTTCCCCTGTGAGGAGCAAGAAGAAATCCAAACAGTCAGCCAATCAATAGGATTATACATTAAAAGCCCTCTATGCCACATAGGGATCTGAAAGTACTTATTTTGATAATTAACTGTGTAAACTGTCACAGTATTTGAAAGTAAAGATTTTAATAAAATTTGGCATTTGTATTTGGACTGCTGTTGGCAAAAATCTCATTAAAAGAAATCAGCACTATTTATAATGTCAGTAGCAGAGGGAACTGAAAAAATTGTAGATCAGTTCCCAATGTGCTTTAGTGCTATAGACATAGACTAAATAACTTTACTTCTCTGCTCATTAAAATACTTCAAATAACAAAAGTTATTGTCATTTCACAGACTTTACTGGAATATTGAGTGACTAAAAAAGCATACCAGTACAGATGATTTAGACACACACGAAAACCAAATATTTGCCATTAAATGTATTTATCAAATAGAAATGTGTAGTCTTCCCAATGACGGACTGGACTTAAGTAAAGTGGTGTCTTTCTTACCTTTTCTACCCCCAAAAAATTGCTGTTACTATAGTATAAATCCGATCAGGGTGAGAAATTGCTGAAGAGTTCCCATCTGCTTAACCAACTTGTTACGAGTAGTAAAATTTCAGGTTTTCTTTCTTAAGAAGATTGGAAGGTTATTTTGTAGGGAATCAATCTATTGCTATGTCTTCCTGATTAATTGATGTCATGTGCCTAAGGCTATCTAAAGGATGTAATTTTGTTATTTTTTTCTTGGGGGAAAATGGGATCACAGAGACCATTATTAGATAATTTTATGTTAAGAAAATGCTATTTTGGAAGGAAATATTTGTTCTTTTTGTTGATGACCACAGGAAATCAAATTGGATGAATGTTTTTAAATATTTCAATTTTTTTAAGTGGTGAAAGGCATACCATAGAAATAGACTACTGAAGTGTTACAGTGGTCTAGTGGAAGTAGGCAGTATGTGTATCCTCTCATGGGCAGTGCCTGGCACACACATGCTTTTTCTGTTTTGCTTATTCGTCTGAGACCTGGGAGGCAAACACACACAATACCAGAGGAAACATGAAAGCAAACTATTGGATTTTCTTTTGGTTATTTTTAAAATCCTTTCTATTTCATTTCAAAGATCTGTAATAGCTGACTGTTTGTGGTAGATGGAAAAAAAGAGAAAGTTTGCCTCCAGCATAACTTGTTGCTTTTGGGGGGAAAATCTCCAGTAATAATTTCAGTTTTTCGTGAGTTTCACTTAATAGAAGACCATTTTGAAGACATGGCAGGGTTAGTGCTTAGGAAACATGATGTCCAGAGGCACCAGTTCACATCCGTAGCCCATCTGCCCATGCTTTTAAGTATTTCAGCTGTGCAGATTGACAGTGTCAAAATCATCATGCACAATGTTTGAAAATGCAGAACAAATTTGATTTATCCATTTGTATTGTGGTTTTATTGTGTCCTGACTTTTTGCACGTTGAGTAGACAGACAGCAGAAGTCAGCATTTTATAATTCCAGTGGCCCCATTATAAAAATTAACTGTGCTGCAGTATTCTGCGGTTTGAAACAATGGCTTGTTTTGAAAAACTAAGCCCTTCTTCTGAATTTTACCTGACTCTAAGCTGTTTTGTGAATTAAATTAACAATTATTGAAGGGAAATTTGTCGTTTATTAAACAACTGGCTTGTTTTGACTCATCTTCTTCCACGTGAAATGTTCACATCATAGAAAGCAACATACTGCTAAAATACCATATGCAAGGAGGGCAATGACTAAACAAGTATTATCAGTAAAAATATTCCTGCCATCTAGAAAATGGAAAGTCAGATTGGATGACCTTATTCTACTGATTTGTATTTAAAGGAATCTGCAATCCACAGGAATCAAGACATAACTTACCAGAAAAGTCATAGAACTTGGTGGGGTTTTTATAAAAGCCTTTAGCCTGAGACATGCTTTTTACACAGAGTGTCAGACAACTCTCCTATGCTATGGAGAAGGGAATCCACACAATGCCATTAATGAAACTAAATGTCCAGGCCAATGTTTACAAAAGCTCCATCCAGTCCTGCAATTGAAAGAGTTTTCATTAATCTAATCTTAGTCATTCCCCAGATTGTCTCAGTGTCCTTGCTTTTTTGGTTGTCTTTCTGATTATTGGCTGACTGACTTCAAGCCATTGCAATATGCTTTAGTGATACATTATTTGTGTCTTTTGTTAAAGGATGGCCAGTCCCGAACAGTGAGGCAGTTCCAGTTCACTGACTGGCCAGAACAAGGAGTGCCAAAGTCTGGAGAAGGATTTATTGACTTCATAGGCCAAGTGCATAAAACAAAAGAGCAATTTGGTCAGGATGGACCAATTTCTGTTCACTGCAGGTAAGTTAACAAAGCCTAAAAACAACTGATAAGCAGATTTGGTTTTTATTAAACCTGATTGATGATTTTGACAAAGTTATATATTTAAACAGAACTTCAGAAAACATACTCAAATACAAGATCTAAAAAGGAACACAATGAAGTGCTTTATGAATTTGGAACAGTGATATTCTGTTTGCACAGAAATGTTTTTCAGAAATATGTGGAAGTGCAAGATTTTTTCTTCACTTATAAATGTCTCTAATGCAGCGTAAAAGCAATCTGGTCAATGCTGCACACAGAAGGCATAGGAAGAGCCTTATCACAGGCTGCTATATCTGATATTTTTTCCACTGGAAATTAAAAGCGAGGCCGTTACTTTGGTGGAGATTATTACCCGCAAACAATCTAGTTACACCTCAGTAGCACATTAGTAGCTATCAAGATGAGAACAATTAAAAATGATAGCTATCTCAAGAAAGGGAATGGAATAGAAATTGGTGTTTAGAAGCTTTGCCTGTCAAAAAATCATTGAGGTTTGAGTTGATGTGTTCTAACTTCAGAATTTAATGCTCATTTTTTGATGTGATGACTTCCCTCAATTCCTTGACAGTTGATATGCAGATAAAAACAGCTTGCAGGATGTGTAGGAATAATCCAGATTGGGTTTTTAATATTCTTGTATTTTTTATTTATTTTCTTTACAGTAAGAAAGTAAGACTCTCTCTAGACTCCATAGCAGATGGACAAAAATAATATCTTTATCTCTTACTTAATAAATTGTTTTCTATAAATTCCATTAAGATTTTAGATAGTCATTTTTGTAATACAAAATTATTTTTGGTAGATCAAATATTATTATTTATATAACAGAGATGCAAAATACTGATACAAGTTCCAAGTCCTTACTGCAAGCCAAGTAATGCCCCAATACTAGCATGAAGACAAAGTGAAGGAGTTACTAGAGTCTGTGAATGTACAGAGGGAGAGAGACTCTCATCCTTCTCAACTCAGAAGCAACCAGAATTTGAGTTCTTTATGATCCCCTAATCTTAAAGACTAACATAACAAATGTATTGGACTAATGGAATTCTACTATTTTTAAGTGCCTAAAAATTTTATGGACTGCTAGGAGAATAGCATTGCAGAGCAGTGGTTGGGATTCATTTAACAGGGGCAAATGAAGGACAACCCTGATAAGAATAAGCCTTATTCTTCAACATTAATGAGTTTTGAGAGTATGGGAGTAATAAGCAATATTTATGCCTTTATGCAGATAAGAGAGCAACGTGATGTTATTCTTCTAAGTTCTTTGTTTACTATGCAAACTTGTCCACTTATGACTGCAATGAATACTGTTTGCAGTATGTTATATATCCCTTCTGAGTGATCTTTCATGCTAAGTTTCTGGAGATTTGTTCCACTGACTTTGGTAGAAATAGTCAAATCCAGTGTAACTAACCAGGGTTTGGTCTTTAAATGTCATTATCATTATTGTAATGACAATTTAGGGACTGGTAATTCTGATCATCATTATCAGTGTTAGTCAACTTACATAAATAGGAGATGTCCCTAGCAAACTAGATTCTGTATACCTGCACTTTCCTAATCTCTGTGGAATTACTGTAATAGTGCCTCCTCTGTGTACCATGATGAGTTTTAAAGTGAATTAAAACTTCCTTTTGGTTTTCTTCCCTCTCTACAGCTTTCACGAACTTGTTTTCTCTGTTGCATAGTAAACCCCTTCCACCCACAGTTTTAAGTTTTCCCCTTTTCTGCCATTTTTACAAATAGGTCAGCGTGTTGAATTTAAAAATTTCTAACCTCATTAGGCAAGTAATTAAAAATATTTAAGAGAGCAAAGGACTGTTCGCGTTGTAGCAAAATTTTCAATTCATCCAATATTACATATTTAGAGTCATCTTATTCCAGCTTTTAGCTGGATAGTGAGGAAGACCAACCTTTCCCAGTATGCATTCAAGATGTATTTGTAGTAACTATCTCTTCTCTCTTACAAAAATATCAGTACTTTCTCATGGCTAATTGAAGCGTCCTAACTTTGGTTTATAATTGTTTAAACTTTTGTAACCTTTTTGCATCTTGAAGTAGTGCCTTCACTCTTTAGAAATCCTAAGCATTTTTTGATAGTAATTGTTGCAGTGTTAAAATATGCTGGGCAGTCTCAGGGGAACAGGATCAGTTTCCTACAGGCTTTTCTGAAAACATCACACTTGATGACTAGTTTTGCACCACGCTCTAGGCTGAGTAAGATTTTCAAGCATTGAGATCTTTCCATATTAGTCTCACTTCCTTGTTAAGTAGCAGCTCCAGATATTTGTGGATACTTAAGAATGCAAGAAAAAAAATAAATTCCTTCCTTTTGCTGAATTAAAGAGTTCTGAGTAATTTCTTTAAAGTAATGAAAATTTTTGTAATATGTGAGGCCAGAAGTCCTCTCACCAATTAAGAAAATCATACTTTTTTATTAGATATTTTTAAGTAGTGGAGCAGGAACAAGGAGAATGTAAAATAGTAACTTGCCTTCATACTGCGGGTTTATTCATTCTGCACTACTTGGTTTAGATCACACTGTCGTCAGGTCTGGAAAGTCCAAGCAGATTCCCACAATGTTTATTCAGGATTTTTCGGGATGTTTCTTAAATATTATCTTTCTAGTTTACCTCATGAGGGAAAGGAGAGCTTATACTGCAATTCCTTTAGTTGTCCATGCCTGCTGTCATCCCATAGAGGTAAATCAGCACTGACAGCATGATATTTTCTCAAGTGTTGTGTCAGTTGTCCTCTGACTTCAGCAATCTGAAGGTGCACAGGTTATGCAAAATTGATAAATCCAATCACATATCTTTATTAGCCCTAAAAGTACACTAATCTAGGGCAAACACTAAAATACCCTTAATTTGGACATTCAGTTTCCACACTTGTTTCATGAATTCACTGGATCTCGGTCATAGTTCGTATGAACCTTCATAGTTCTTCAGGTTTTACCTTCTGTTCATGTTCTTCCATTCTTCTGTCTGGTGAATAGATCTCATAAATATTCAGCCTCCCAAGTTTGTCTGACTGGAGAAAACCTTGTGAAATTATTAACATCAAAAGCAAGATGACAGGGTGCTTAATTTTCACCCATAGAAGTTCAGACTTGGAAAATCTTTTTTTTCCTGTGCAGTTACCTGTCTCTTTGACCAAGGGTAATCTTTATGAATAAGTGATTATTTAATTGAAAAATCTGACAGCTATTGGCTCTATTGATTACAAGAATTTTCATCACTTCTTGAGGATTTAAGCTAATTGCAGAAACTCAAGGCAGAACAGAGAGCAAACAAGCCATATATGTTCAAAGAGGATAAGACTAGTATAAACAGACATCTGAATATCAGCATTGGAAAGCAAAGATCAACTGCCAGACTTGAATAAAAGCTGTCTTGAGAATTTGTGTGTCCACTGAGTTGGAGTGTGCATACATCCACCATTTCTAACTCAAAGTAGAAGGTAAAATAACGCACTGAAGATGTGCAAAATAGGGTGAACAAGCTAAAGTAAAACAAGCAGTAAAATGTGTTTGGGCTTCTTTTTCTCTTGTCAATTCCAGTGTGTAATTGGTAACAACTGTTCTCATTTACTTCAGCAGGCACTGATTATTGTATATCTGGATGAAAAAACAAGTCACTTTGCAAGGAAGACTGGAGAGTCAGACATACTTAGTAGCATATAAAGTTTGCTTCAGCGCAGTTATTCTTTTGAATACAATGTGGTAATTTGCAGTGGAATTTTGCTTAGTAAGCCTTTCACCATATAGAGATTTGTGCACATGTGGTGTGTTGTAACCATAAATAATTTGCCAGCCAATTCTTTAGCATTAACTGTAATTTAACATCCATTTTTTCCTTTTATTATTTTTTCCTTTATTGCAACAGTGCGGGTGTTGGAAGGACTGGAGTATTCATAACCCTGAGCATTGTGTTAGAAAGAATGAGATATGAAGGTGTTGTAGACATCTTCCAGACTGTCAAAATGTTAAGGACACAGCGGCCAGCCATGGTACAGACAGAGGTGAGCAAAACAGTATCCATGTACAATAGTGAGGGAAAACAAGCAGTATTTACACAATGGAAAAAATTGTATACAGTTTGAGACTGTATAAAATGTGCTTACCTTTATGTCTGAAGTAATAAAATGACCTTATGACTACAGAGTAAAATCTGCCCTAAAGGTATTGCAAGGACTGTTTCCTGTTACAGCACTAGTTACTGCAGGCTGTGGAAGAAAAAAAAAACATTTCAATAACGGATCCTAAATTATGGTAGTTGATAAAAACCATTTGTGAACTATCACCCATTTTTATTTGAACCTTGTTTCCTGGCAGAAATGTGTGATAATAAAGAAGGTGGCAAATCATTTCTGCAGGTGGATCCTCTGATTTTTTTCCTGTTGTTGTTCTGAGAGCTAGGTGTTGATCATGTTTTTAGACTGGTGCTCTATTATTTTCATGTTTTTCTTGACTTTGTGTCACCAAGAAGGTGTCTGTTTGGCCTGAAAATTGTAATGGTAAATTCTGTGTTCAGGAGAACTATAGTATAAATAATTTTTGTGCTAGCGCAAGTGGCATAGAGAAAAAAAGAAAGGGCTAAGCAGTATCAACTGATTACCTGTTTCACATTATAAAGAATGCCTAAACTTTATCAGTTAATGTTGTGCTTAATTTATACTTTAATTTCTGAGCAGAAGACCAGAACTAAGCCAGAGGCAATAGGTTAGGAAAACCAAGAAAAAGGGCAAGAGAAGGGAAACATTTTAGGTCATACATTTATTTAGTGTCATTTGATTGACACTGGCCTTTAAATTACAGTCTCTGAAATTTAAAATGGTTCCCCAGAGTTTACCTTTTCCCATAAGAAAATTAAACTTGTTCAATAGAAACTGAGTAGTCCTATTTTTAAAAAGACAACTTCATAAAAACTTATATGAAAAATACAGATACTTATTTTTAATCTTGTCAGTTAGCCAAGTAAATCACTGTGACCAAACTGAAGAGTTAATTCCATTTCTTTTCCATTATCATCATTTTTCTGGATAAGCAAAATGAAAAATGACCACTTTCTGTCATTTTAGCTCCAGGAAATAACTACAGTGTACAGAAAAGCTATGCTTCTTTGAGCCTACCTGACAAATACCAAGTTCAATTCTGCAATATATTCTCCCTCCCCCTGCTTTGACTTATTTCTGTATGCGCCCTTCATCCCCACTGCTGAAAGCAAAAGTGTTGTGTACTCATTTCTTTCAGAATTCTATGGAAAACAAATCCTTGTTCAGTGGTATAAACTGCCAGGAAATCTAATCCTTATTCAACAAAGCATTTGAACTCCATGTGGACCACACATACACTTAAAATTTAGGCGTATGTGTAATGCATTCTACCACTGTTCCAATTATTCCAACTAATGGAAATGAAAAATTAGTGATCGCACCATCTCAGTAAAACAAATACCTGATTAGTTTCCTGGCCTCCACAAGAATTTTAATTGTTATCTTAACAAGTACAACCTATGTACAGCACTATCAGATAAAAAAGCAGGTATCCTTGATATTTTGGAGCAATTTCTTTTATCTTTTTTTTCTTTTTTTTTTCTGTTTTACCATTTAAACCCTGAGTGGCAGTGGCAAATGAGGACACAGATGTGCCATTTTTTAGTGTAAGTGTGCAACATAACATAATTGTGCAAAAGGAGTGCTTTGTGGAGGTGAGACAAACAGAAAATAACCAAATGTTCGTTTCATCAGGGGTATAAGTAAATTTCTCACTACACTAAAATTCCCTCTTTTTCCAGGTATAGGTTGAAATGCAGTCTGTTTCATGTGAATAAGGTGCTTCAGCTGCATATTTCCCTTTTAGCCCCTTTTCTTGCCACAGGCTTAAGGTATCTTCACATCTTCATCAAAGCCTGTATAACTGAAAGGCTGGGATTCCCTTTGCTTCATTAACATGAATTTTAACCTGATGGTTTTCCATATAGCGTTCCATATTAAGACTCTGATGAACTTTGTCACCTAGTATGTTGTATTTGCTGTAGAATTAATTGAATATTTTGCTACTTATTTTCAAATACATGGGGGGAAGTGCCTTGGCATGTTCCCATCAGAAAAAAGCTTTATGCTGATATTGTTTTAATCCAGAATAACAGTCAGTAGTTGAGTATGTATTCTCTGCACAAAAATAAGCTTCAATCTGTGGAAAATTTTATTGCATTAAGTGAGTGTCTATCTTGATCTGTTGTAACCCACAGTGGTTCTCTGTTGATGTTAGCGAGTGAACGTTGCTGAACTCTAAATGTCTCTGTGGTGTATATGTTTGTAGCCGCATAGTATTCACTCTTAGTTGAAGGAAACTAAAAACCAACCAAAAAAGCTGACTTTTTGATGCTTTTGTTTTCTATCTTTCTTTCCAGGATCAATACCAGTTCTGCTATCGAGCCGCACTGGAATATCTGGGCAGCTTTGATCACTATGCAACATAAAAACCCGTTGTGGATTTTTATTGCAGGCCCTTTAAGATCTGGAGAGCCGCTTCTGAGCCATACAATGTGCTTTAGAAGTACTTCTTAACTCTTAGCTAAGGAGCAATTATTGGGGATATATAAAATAAATTAAAAAAAAAAAAAAAGAACAAAACTATTGGGGATATATAAAACAAAAAAACAACAAAAAAAAAACCCCACCCAACAACAACTGTTCCATGTGGACCAAGAATTCACAGTTTAATAACCTAACCATAATAAAAGAATCCTGACCACTGAGGTGTCTGAAGGATGTCATTTACAGATACCTCAAGGGTTCGACATTGGTTGAAGTTAAAGGGAAGAGGAAATTATTCAGAAAAAATTACCATCTTGTTCAGGATTACATGCTTTTGCAAAGAGTTTTGAGAACTGCAGTTCAGTACAAGATGTTTGTTGCAAGGTTGGGTCCTGGCTTTTCAAACAAAACAGACTCTTTACTTCAACATCACCCTTTCCCGTCGTAATACTCATCATAACACTTTAGGGATAATGTGGGAATGTTTAAAAAGAAAGTCCTTGATTTAGTTTTTTAGTATTGTAAAGATACTGCTGACCTGTGCTTCATTTTTAACTGTGTATACTTTTTTCCTTTTTTTAACAAGAGTTTATCATTCAATTAAGTGAATTAAAGAAAAGGTTGCATAACTGTTAATATTTTTGTTTAAATAATGTAGGTTTTTTTTAAGCTGTAGAACTGTTATCTGTAATATCGTGCTGTAGAAATGTTAAATACTTGGAAAATTTGCACATTTTTGTGCAGTCCTACAGTACCACAGTCTTGTTAGATATTAATTTTATAGTTCTATTTGTGTTTTTTTCTTTAAGAAAATATTCATTGTAATCAGTTAAATCAAAATGGTTTCTTTTGGAATCAACAGGGAGGCGCAAAGTATAAAGATGCTGCTAGCACATACACACAAACGCACACATATGCACATGCGCACTCACACCCTCTCTTTATATATATATGTTATGTATTACTGTCTACTCTTGTCTGACTCTGTATAGTTACAGAGATACAGATGGATAGATATTCACACACGTGCACATAAACATACCAATTCTTACATACCTGGATTTATCAAAGCATTGGGAAACCTTTTCAGCATACTACAATTATATCAAACTACTACTTGATCATCTCTGCATTTTTAAGGTCCATAAACCTTTGTTTCAAAGGGAAGTGAGGAATGCACATCATTGATATTTGAACATCATCTCTCTCCCAAATAGTACTTCTGTCCACATTTCCACTTGAGCACACACACATGCACACATACACATACACATACACACACGTGCACACACACATAGAGTATGTGATTTAGGCTTCAAGTGAAGTTCAATATTTGTAACACTATAGTGCAATAAGAAATCATATTATTAAATGTAGGAAGTGTGCATGTGGGAAAGGTCAGTGCATATCCCTTTAGGAGGGGAGAATGTTGTAATATACTAGGTATTAAGATGTTTTAAAATTGTATTCAATAGTATACTGTCTATAGTGTGCGCTATATAATTTACATTTATCCTATGTAACAGGGCAAAGCCAAACACATATTGCTCTGTCAAATCAAACGTTTTGTGACATACAGCATTGTTTGGGGATGCTGGGGTTTATTTTAATTTTACATTTAGAGTGCCTTATATTTGATGCCTATTTTGAATAGCATTTCTTTAAGTTAGCCTTCATTTGTATTTAGTTCGGTTTGTTTATATCTCTGTTATTCGTTTCAAACGTTTTAATACATGTACCAGACAATTTTGAAAAATATGCATTTCCAGTTTCTAATCAAGTGTGGATGGTAATAAATGATAACCCAAAACACATAGGTAGTCAAGGCCCTTTATCTTTCCATATTTCCAAGAACAGACGAGCCGACAAATTGAAAATCTGTTTCTGGCTGTCTTTTCAAACCCACTGTGTCACTGGTTATAATGTTATCATTGCAGAGATGTAGCAGTACAGTAGCAGTAGTTGACATCAGCAGTGCATCTTTTTTTTTCTTTTTTTTTTTCTTTTTTTTTTAATTTATTTTGGGCCAAGTCGTGCTTATTCACTTGTGTCAACAGATTGCTAAAGTCAAATCATTGCTTTCAGTGGGAAGGTTCATGTAAGGCTAGCAAGACTGAGCCCCCAGGACATATTGGAGAATGACAGTAGATTTCTTCTAGGAAACAAGGACAATTTTTGTAAACAGCAAAAAGTACTTTTTGAGACTCTTTATAGGATACCATTTATATTGACCTCGGTTTGCATTGTGTGTTCTGCCATTGTCAGTACATGAGTATCAAAGGAATTCTTTCTTCGGGGTTTCAAAGAGGAGCATTGCTATGGCTTGTCAGTGTGGTCTCAACATTTTTTCTTCTTCTTCCAATTTTCCCACTGCTAGCAGAAAGAAAACTATGAAAGACCAAACTCCAGCAATTGTATTTGAGCACTTTTATAATTAAAAAAAAAAAAAAAACAAACCAAAAAAATCAAAACAAAAATATATATATATATATAAGAATAGAAGTATTATAGAAGGCTACCTCAGAATGAGATTCTATAACTTAAATCTGAACCAGAGAAGAATGTGCACTATGTTTCTTTCTCTTCTTCTTTCTTGATTTATACTTTAAAGTGATTATTGAAGTGCCAGGTTATGTAATGTGATTATGTTCTTCAACTCAAGTATAGGGAATCAGAAAAACACAAGAATAAAGAAACTGTCATTTTGGAAACATAGACTAGGGAAGGTTCTTGCATACTGGGTCTGTAAAAGGATCAGCACATTTTCCCTGGCAGACCATCTTGCAAGCTCCAAAGAAAATGAGGGAATAAAAAAAAAAAAAGGCAAAAAAGCAGAAGCAACTTGTGAGGAAACTGTTGTACAATTAAATACTCCTTTTAGGTTTTGTGTTTCTTAAGATAACTCTTAGCATCATTGATGTGCATTCCACTTTCTGTATTCTTATATATGCATTCTACAGTTAATTTAAATTGTGAGCATCTTTGTCTACATACATCACACATTTCCAAGCTTAAAATTGATTCCATCAACATAACCAAAACGGTGCTATTATTTACGTTTATATGTGTAGTTATGTCTAATTTTGTAATTAGTTGCAATGGGGAAAAAAACCCACAAAATATATAAAAATGGTTTATACAGAAGTTTAATTTAGCTCTTTTTTAAAAAATTATTTGAGTGGTTAGACAGTGGAGAGGATGACTGGGAGGAGGAGTGGCCCTCTAAGGAGATTTGCACTTTCTATATATACCTTTGTACTATGCACTGCCCTATTGATTCTACACACAGTAATGTTATAACTTGAACCCATCTGTAAGAAACTGCTTATAAAATCCACTTGTATGTATTTAAATGACACAGAACATGTAAAAAGGAAAAAAAAGTTTGCAATTACTTAAAAAAGCAACTGCTTTTTTTCCCTTTTATTCTCTACCATTTTTCTTTTTCTTTTTTTCTCCTTCTTTTTCTCTCTTTTTTTTTTCTTTTTTTCTTTTCTTTGTACCCTGATACTCCACAGATATCAGAACGCTGCAGGTCTCATCATAACCATCCATTATGTGGCTTTGCCATTCAAGCTTGGAGTGTCTTTACAAAGATAATAAAAACTTGTGTTCTTTGCTCTTGTTTTGGATGCATAGACTGAAAAATTTAAAAAAATTACCTTGTAAAATGGCTTGTTAAAAAAAGATACAATTACCTCTAATTAGTAGTACGCGTAAATGTTTTACAGAATGAAAGGCGTGCTTTTTATTTTCTTACTTCGTTACATTGGTGGCAACAGAAAGTCTGTATGAAAATCAGTTCTTTGCTGACACAAGTTCCATTTGTTACAGATGAATTCTAATAAAATGTCAGTGTTATGCAGCCCTGGTCTTCTTTCTTAAGCAGTACTTTTGAAATCAAAACTTGCTTGGTCCCTCTTGGTGATAAAGGAGTTTAATTGGAGCTACCTAGCAGTCATTAATCTTCTTAACTAGCTTCTGGACAGTAGAAAATGCATTCTTGGGTTCGCAAATATATATCATCTTCAGCAGCAAGTTTTGAGCCAGCACAGGCAAACTCTTTGGCATAAATTCTCATTCTTCATGAGTTTAATTGAAATTATCACACTTTACATGCCTCTGGAGTTCCCTTTTGTGCTTTAGAAATGTATGATTACACTGAGAAAATAGATTTCTGTCCATCTGAAGGTGCGACTCGAAGGTGAAATATTTACATATATAAGGCAAATTGTGACTTTTCAATTCCTGCAGATTTGGCAGGTTCTTCGGTAAATTCGAAGTCATTTGTCAGAATTCAGTTACTGAAATTGTGGCAAGTTGTCATGACTTTGGACTGATTTCTGTTATGTGCAGTGAGGGCAAACGTGAGTCTATGAGGCCGCTATCCAAATACTGTGAAAGTTTTTAAACACACTGGAAAAGTTTTAGATGAGCATGCCACGTGTATTGAGGAAAGCTACAAGGGGCATGGCATGGCAGTTTAGTCAAAGAAAACAAGTCCTGTTCTGTCTGCTTGTTTTGAAAAAAGGGAGGTTCTGTCTCCAAGATTACTTTGTAAGGGAATACAGTCTATTAGAAATTAGTAATAAGTACGTGTTAATAAAGAATCCTCTGTGCTGAAAGGGTGTGCAAGACATTAACATTAGGCTGATTTCTAAGAACGTGTATTGTTCTTAGTCTAATTTCCACTTGAAGATGGTGATAACAGTGTAAATGTGAGGCCTTGGTATTCTTACAGAGGCTTATTAATGTTTTTCCACTTACTTCTGTGGATTTTACAATTACTGCATTGCAGGCTGCCTTTGCCTTGAACCTTTTTTGCTTGGTGTGTGCAAGGTGGTTTAGAGCTGTGTTATGTAAGGGTTTCTTTAACTATCTGAGTGGCTTTAGATGGTACCCTTTAATGTCAGCATTGACTTTTTGGATTTTCCTGTTCTGTGCATCTAGCATGGACCAAAATAAAGTGTGAAAATGAGTATTGACAAAAATATTTGGCTGTGTATGGCTTACTAACTTTTAAGTTAATGGGATTTTAACAGAAGTAGTTATAATTCATGCCTAACACAGAAAAAAAAGTTATGTACCACGAAATCATTACTGTTTAGAAATGCTGTTGAAATGTGAAATTAACTCCTCTCAAAGTGAAACTTTCAAATAAAATAACATCACATCTTTTCTACATTTTACAATCACTTGCACCCAGTTCCCAGATTCACAGAACCTTTGGTGTTCACTCATATTAGTATCTCTCAAAAATGAGTCAGTCCTGATTCTAGGGCAAGAGGGGATTTCCATCTGTGATTTTACCCATTGCCTGCTTCTCCCAGTCTATGTGAGCTTAGGCCAGAAGTGAACTACTGGTAACGTGATAAACAAAGCACTGAAAAAGTATCAATAAGGAATGTATAGAAAGAAATTGTTAATTAAAGAGTGTCCAAAACAGTTCACTACCAAACAGATCAGTATCCAGTGATCCCTAAAGAACATTATAACCATCACTGGCCAAGAAAGGAGCTAAAAAAGGAGCAGAAAACTCAGAAGTTGCTGAGTCCTTTTTACGTCAGATGCAAACGTGACCTTTATTTGTTTCCTCTTAACCATTTTTATAAGAAGAATGAACTTAAATGATTTTTCAGAGGCTTTGGAATTTTGAGGAATATAACCAGCAAGTTTGCTGATGTGTAAGACAAAGTACGATGGATAAATCACTTCCATAAAACTTAACATGAAAAGGATGCATCTTCCCTGTGGAGTTGCTGAATTCTATGAAATAGCCTTGAATTTTAAAACCTTGAAATATGAAAGTTTCAGATAATCAAACTTCAACAACAGCACTGGATCAAATTGGAAAAAAATGTCCACAGAAGGTACTGAATGGTATCAATATAACTTTCATTGTCAAAGAACATCTTTAAAGCAGTTTCAGAAGTGCTAAATAGTGATTTATTTTTTTTATTCTTTCACTTTGCACGGGGAAATAAAAGACTGAGGGGGTATGAGGCTGTAGCAAATTTTCATTTTAAGACCTGTGACAAAATTTAATTTTATTTTTTATTTTATTTTGTTTATTTTCCTCCATTTTTATTTGTTTACTTTATTCTATTTTATTCGGTTTGTTTTTTGGGAGTTTTTTTCAGGAGGGAATGTTAATGCTGTGATATTGCAACTGTTTGGAAAGTTATTTGATTCAAAACCTAAAGGACTTGGATTATGTAGCTGTACTGATACTCAAGAGAATTTTCTCTATACATTGTTCCGTATTTTAAACAAGCTGGTTCTGTCCTCCAGTTCTGCTTATGGAGAGTACCATACTAGGAGGCAAAATGGTTTTCTATTACTAATGCAGCGAGTCAAGATGGGAGGAAACATCTGCTGACTTGCTTTCAGAGGAAAGCAGAATGATAACCTGCAAATGAGACATTGTAGTGAATAGAGATCATTTTGCATCTAGACTATAAATAGGATGCTTTTGAACCTAAAATGCATTCAGCTTGCTTCTGTCAGCAGAAGTCTTTATTATTATAGCAGGAACAAGCAAACAACCTTTCTTTGCCAATAAAGTAGTTCATTATATATTCAACAGCCTTATTGGATTTAGAATGTAAATCTTTAAAGTCAGAACTGCCTGGAAATGCCTTTCCTTCTGTCATACATAAAAATAAGAAAACAGAATATAAGATTTTCTTCATTGGGGGAAATTATTTGAAAATGGATCAGGATTATTACTGGTCTTCAAAAATCCAGTTTGCTCTTGAAATCTGGTAGGATCTCAAGGAGTTGTACGAGCCCAACTTTCTACTCTAGTAGGCATTTTATGAACAGTCAGCAAATTCTCATCCATACAGCAAAAGAAAACAAAACGTCATCTAGGGGCTCTGCATGGGATTTCTGAGTTCACAAGGCACATCAGCATCATCGATGACACTAAAGCCAAACCAACCAGCTGCAAGGAATATAGTTCAGGCACTGTGGTAATTCAAATTAAGCACACCAAAATAGTGACTAATGTTGACTGCACATTGAATACAGACGTGGCAAAACATCTATATTTCAGGGACAATAATAAAACCATGCACTTCTGTTCCATACGCATAAAATGTTTATCAAAACAACATCTTCTCAATAGTCCACACTTCCAGAGAATATTTTATCAACACTTCACATATTCATACCTTCTTTTTGAACTGCTTTTATTCCATTTTGTCTCTAAAAGTTTGCTATTCCATTTACATCAATTGCTTATACTTGTTCTTTGGCTGTTTCCTTTAGAACTTAGTCCCTGACAGTTTTAGAAAACTCATACCCAATTTACAGCCCCATGCAGAAAACTAGAGAGATATGCTGAGACCAAAACCTACATACTCAACAATCTGGATGGAGAAGTGTGTTTGGCTACCTTGTAGAATGTGGCTGCTGAATAGATCTTATGTAATGAATAGGCATCCTTGCAGCTTATCACCATGGTGAAGTAGAGTTCTCTCTCAGATGAAGAAGAGGTAAAATATGGACTCCTATTTAGCTCTAATATACATATGGGAAATAATATTCCAGATGGTATTTTGGGGTGGTTTGAGTTTAGTTCATTGTGGTTTGATGGTTATGGGGGTTGTTTTGTAAAGACAATATTCAAAATCAATGCCAAAAAGAAGTGTTTATTTTCAGTGTAGTGGTTTGGGCTTGGATTGAGATTTTTTCTTCATAGCAGCTCTTATGATGCAGTGTTTTAGATTTCTGACCTAAACAGTGTTGATAACATACCAGTGTTTTGCTTATGACAGAGCAGTGTTCAGGGTGTTGTGATCATTGCTCCAGCAGTGATTATTCTGGGGGTACCCAAGAAGCTGAGACAGAACACAGCTGGGGCAGCTGACTAAAAGGAAAACCTATACCAAAACCTATGCCAAATGATGTCGTGTTCGTCAATAAAAAAACCAGGATAAAGCAAGAGGAAAGGTAGATGTTCAGAGTTAGGCC
>JAWWES010000094.1:43127152-43138762 GCA_035583135.1 Lophotriccus pileatus
GAACCCCTGGGAATGGAGTCCCCCTCTCCCATCCAAAACCACCGCTGGAATTACATATAACACGTCACTGAAATCACTATGAATATATCATTTTACACATTTATTCCTACTTGTGAACTATCTATGGACCAGTTCAGAAATCTTATAATACCAATGTTATTTGTAGCCATCCACTTGTAGCTTACTATGTAAGTTAATTTCATGAGTATTTCTTCATGCTGTTCACCATTTGCCTTGCTGATTGCTAAGACCCTGTACCTGCCAGATTATGATTACCTTTCTAAGAAAAAGAAACCATTTCTCAAAATTAAAATTATGAGTTTCCAATGTTACTCTGATCTACTAAGCACATTAAAAGGTGTTGGCACAGTGAGAGAAAATTTTGGAGGTAATAATTGCAATTGTTAGTGTTCATCAAAATTTTTGAATGAATAAAAAAAGATGTTGCTAAAAGATCTACAGGTTCCAAAAACATTCATAAACTCTGAAAAAGCACCAGAATAAATCTGTGTTCTTACATCCTGGTCTTAAGCTCTGCTGGGAGAGGTTATGTTGGATATTAGGAAGAAATTTTTTACAGAGAGAGTAATCAGACATTGGATTGGGCTGCCCAGGCAGATGGTAGATTTACCATCACAGGAGTTTTTTAAGATGAGACTGAATGTGGCCCTTAGTGCCAATGTCAGGTAACCGTGGTGGTGTTGGATCAAGGGCTGGACTTGATGATCTTGGATGTCTTTTCCAGCCTGGTTGATTCTATGATTCTATGATCATCACTATTTTCACCACTCTTCTGTGGATCATGGTAACTTGCTCCAGGAATTGTATCAGTGGTGAACTATACTGATGCAGTGCTTAATACTACGGTTTGATCGAATCTGGTCTATTTGTTTAAGTCAGGTTTAGTAAGAGATTTAATGACCAAGATGGTCTTAAGAAAAAAGTCTCTTAAGAACTAAATTCATATTAACGAAAAACTTCTTATAGCAGGCAGGATTATGATTAGCTAAACCAAAATTAATACCTGTAGCCCCTTTTCCTACCAGTACCAACGCTTTTAATTTCTTTCTTAGGATTATGTAAGATATCAGATGAAATTAGATTAGACACATTTCTCCTGCACATAGATATAAGATGATAATAACTTCAGTAAAAATCATCTTCAACACAAAAATCTTTTGGAACACAGCACAGCTCAAGAGTGGTGGGGACTCGTTATGGTAGAGACTGGAAGCTGGGACCTGCAGGGGGCAGGGCATGCAGGGGCTCTGGGACTTGTAAATAGCTTGCAGAGCTTTCTAAGTGCTGTAGATTTTCAGCATGGACACCTTTCTAACCATGAGCCAGCAGTGCATGCTTAGGGCAAAAAATATAAATAGTATCATAAGCTACGTTAAAAAGGGCACTACCAGCATATCAACAGAGTTCTCTGCTCAACACTGATGAGCCCATATCTGGAGTACTGTGACTGGTGTTGGCTCTCAAGTTCAAGCACGATAAAAACTTCATGGAGCAAATCCGGCTCAGGGCCACAAAGATGGTGAAAGGACTGGAGCACATGTCATGTTCCTGAGAGTGTTTAGCTTGGAGAAAAGGCTCAAGGTGGGTGTAATTACTGTATATAAATACCTGGCGGGTGAAAATGGAGAATACATATCTAGGCTTTTTCCAGTGTTACCTAGTCAGAGAACAAGAGACATTGAGTACAAATCAAAAACCAATAAATTCAGTGTCAACACAAGGAAACCCTTTTTCCTGAGAAGTTGTCTGTGTCTTTGGACACACTGAAAATTTAACTGGACACAGTCCTGGATAACAAGCCTTGTGTGAACTTAGTCGAGCAGGAGGGTTAGAATAGATGATTTCCAGAGATCCGTTCCAACATAAATTATTCTATGAAACCAAAATTTTAGTGGTAATTCTGGAGAGGAAATCATCACTTCATCATGCTGTTTTAAACCAGATGACTGTCCAAATTAACAATTCTTATTGGTTGAACCAGCCCAGTCACTACTATCTGACTGGTACAAATTGCAGCATAAATTTAGAGAAGGGAAATGTAATGGAAGCATTCATCAGTATTTACTTTTATAGATACACTGTGCCTTCTACATATATAATGAAGTGCACACAAAAAGCTTTGTTTAAGCCTAATATGACCCTAGCTTAATATGCTGGATTAACTTTCAGTTTTTCAATTATATTCCTCTACCCCAGACACTCAAGAAATATAGTAGCTGCATAAATTTATCTCCTCCATGTTTGTAACCATAGCAACCCAAACAGTTCATTTTCTGTCTCAAATAATGTGCACAACTGTCTGACTAACAATTCAGCAAGGACATTGACAAATGATCTCAGTATTCAGGCAGACATTTAAAATATGCAGATATTTGTCTGCATCTTAATATGGCCAATGAATACTCAAATGACAAAATGTGCGATTCTCAAGTGATATGATAGAAAACTTTTCCCGAAGGACACTTCCCATTAAAGGTTTCAAAAGAGGGATAAATGTATTCAATGAGATAGATTCTCTTCTAGCGATCAGAGATATTTTTTTAATATGTTAGAACTTCTTGTTTTCTAGACATTGTTTTTACTTTATTAGCTAATGAGAAAGGGAAGGAAAGTAAAAAGGTCTTCTCTCTCCCTGCTTTCAGTCCTCCCACCCACCCCACACATCCCTCCCAGATAAATGAATATTCAAGGAAAAAAGAGAGGCTTTTGGGAGACTCAACAAAACTTAATTGCACAGGAAAAGGCAGCATGTGGTCCACTGGCATTATCATTAATCTGATACAGAAGCAAGAGAAGTCAGCCTCTTTGCATGTTAAATATTGACCTTCCTGGTGAGAATTATCATGTGACTCTCCCAGAGGAACTGCATGTCAGAGAGAAGCTGAGCACATTTTCACAGTGAGGTTGGTCACACAGAAAAATAGATATATCAGAGAAGCTGCAGAATTGTCCATTGCTGGAAATACCAGACAAGCAGTTTAATGTAGCTGTGAAGTTGACTCTGTCTTGAATGGCATTTGGATCACATAACCTCAAGAAATCCCTTTCAACTCAAATCAGATTCCAAGTCCGTTGCTTGAGTTCACATAAATCTTATGAAATAGTTCACAAATGAATAAGCTTTCAGTCTCTGTTCATATGTAGTGAATTCTCACTAGAGAGACAAAGGTGAAAGACCCCTTGTTTCATAGCTAATCCATCTCCAGCATTTTCCAGGACCATGAGATCAGTATTTGCTTTTAAAATAGCATTGCACTTCAAAAACACATTACCTCATTTATAATACTTCGTATTTTTCTGACAGTTCCTTTGTTGTAGGGAATGCAGAGGACTGTCAATATTTTACATGTGTAGCTAACCTTCAACACTGGTCTTGATTGCAGATGCAAGGTTGAAAGTACCATTAACTGTGCAGCAAACTTCTCCACCAATGAAATCCAGCTGTCAGCCCCTCTTTCCTGGGATCTCACCCGGTTTTCTGTCAAAACTAAGGACTGTCAGGTGGGATATATTTTTCTTTACTTCTTTCCTGTTGAATCACTTGCATAACAGCATGTACCATTCAAGTGGAATTTGAACAGGGACTTCAGCAAGTTGACAAACATGTTCATGAGGACAAGGGCTATTTTAACACTGACTGTCACAGAAATGTATACTAGGTGCCCAGCAGCTTTACTCATGCTAAACAAATAAAGAAAGAACCCACACAAGGGGCAAAAAAAACCCAAACCAAAACAAACCAACCGCTAAACCCAAAAAACCCCCAAACCAACCAACCAACCAAGCACAAAAACAAAACTCATGAAAACTCATGTATTATTTTCCCTCCTCCCACAAGAAACAAGAAATCTTAGTTTGTAATTCTAAAAGTGACCTACCTGTTTGCAAAGTTAAAACTGACCAAACAAATAAAAAATAAAAACAAAAAAGGAACCTAAACTAACCATTTGCATACTTTCTATAAGAAGACCAATAAGGTCCACACATGCTAAGTATGTTCTTGGTTTAATGAAAGACCATATCAAGTCCACCACAAAAGAGCTGGTCTTGAATAGCTTGAGGAACCATCCTAAACTCTGAAATAAAACAGGTGTGGACTTTAGAAGATATTCCAATTTCAGCATGATCACGGTTAGAAAAAAAATTGAAACTCTTACAATCATGTCTTTAATTTTGACAGTAATTCTTCAGCAATGGTTCCCATCTCAATTTTCCTTAGTCTGTGGATCAGTTCAAGTTTTCTTGTTTTGATCTTTCTCCTCACAAGAACTGAAACCTCAGAGAAATATCTGAAAAAGGAACCGTACCCTGAATTATAAGTAGCAAAAAATAGATTCTGAAAATGAAATACTGTTGGCAATTTTGATTACACTAAATGTTGCTAAGAAGGATGCAGATGCATTGACTCTGGCTGCAAGAATTATGGACAGGAAGCTTTTTTGCGTGAGAGCTGTTCAGATAAATACCCCCAATTCCCTGAGCACCAGGAGATGAAATATATATCATTCATCTCCTGGACAACACCTCACTCACTGAGTTAAAAGTGTGACCCTGATATATCTGTGCCCGTGCCCTTGCCCTTGCCTTTACCCATGTCCTTGCCTCAGTGTTTCTGAAGACACCTGTATTTTTGAATACGGGTATGCAAATAGGTGTACCTGGATTTTTGCAGCTCAAGAATGTAAATAAGGCTTCTGGGCCCTGTTGAACAATCTCCATCTAGCCTTGCTACTTTTTTCCCTCTCCCTGGGACATAAATATGCCACTGGAAATAAATATGCCAGTTTCAAAAATGCTAAGTATATCTGCCATGTCAGAAAAGTTAATCTAGGTAAACTAAACAAAAGAGCTACATACAGAGAAGGTACATCAAACAGTGGAAACTAAAGAAGTGCTTTTTAGGGTGATCGTGTAAAACAGCAAATGAGAGAAAATGAAGTCAGGTTATAGGAAACGGTGCTGCATCCATCACCCAGCACTACCAGTGAAGTAAATCATTTCACACTGAAGAGGTATTATAAGCTCCCTTTTCCTCTTCTAACCGATTTTTCATTGCCATCCATCACTTTTCTTTTTTTAGTTCCCATTACTATGGAGGGGAGGAATCACATCACTAACCAGAGGTCAGAAAGCCAAGAGGACATTCATTTAATCTTGGAGTTCTGTGTGCCTCAGAGAAATATTTAACCTGATGGGAAAACTAGAATAGGTTATCGGTACAGAGAACCTGCTTTAGGAAAGACACAAGTAAATTGTTCGTAGGGAACATATTCTCCTTACTTTTAGAGAGAGAAATACAGATTTGGCTTGGAGGTCATAGGTGCTTTTACAGACTGAGAAGAGAAAGTCTGCACACTTAAGGGGAAAAATAAAATCCTTTTTTTTTTTTTTTTTTTTTTTTTTTTTTTAGGTAAAAGTAAAGAAATAAAATTTTAGAAAATGGATTGGAAGGTTGCAAAATTGGTGGAGAATACAATATACTCACCTTTCTTACATGCTGGTAAAACCATTTAGTAGAGCTAAGTTGACCTCTCCAAGCACCTAATGCCTCACCAGGAGGAAGTGTTACTTACACAGACAACACCTGGTCTGCCAGCAGGTTTGCTGAGGTATAATAGGCACATAAATTGCTGTGTATTTCCCCTCTCCTCTCACTGACATCTTACTTTCTGCATAGTAGATGACAACCATTTGTCACAAATGTGTATTCAAGCCTTTCTGTGATGTGTGTCTTGAGGAGGAAGCTCCTATTCTCCGAACACGCCAAGCAAGGTCTGAGCTCTCATTGCACAGTTATTCAGGCTCAGTAGCAGTAAAGCAAGAATCCAAGGGGTCTTGAGAGAGAGTGGAGGGAAAAGATATATAAGGGGCAAGAACGTGATGTGAAAGGAAGAGGAGATTTGGGAGTATGTATTTGTATGTATGTGTGGAGGTGGGATGGGGGTAAGAATGCAAGCAACTCAGTCTTCCCCTTTTGCCTATCTTTATCATACATACATGGTAAATGAAAATATTAGGCAAAGAAAAAAAAGAGTGTAAAAAGAGAGAGTAAGTGCAACGTAAGAATTTGCTCCCTCTTCATTTAGATATTTATACTTTATGTACTGTGTAGTAAAATTGATGATGTACTGGAAAAGGAGTGATTTTTTTGTTTCTTTGTTGTATTTGTTGTTCATAATTTGTGGAAGTTATGAGAGAATGTACCCAACTTCAAGCCTTCAAGGAGAGGGTTAAAGGTTTGCAAGATATGTGGAAGACTGCATTTAAAACCAATCATCTGAGTAGGGAAGTAAGACTGTAGATCACTTTAAAAAGTGGAAAATTGAGACTCACTGCAGAGGCATTCATTCCCCCACCTTCAAGCCTCCTGAGAAGCAGAGGTTTAGAGGATCAGAAATCCCTTTCCTACTGCTGTATTTTGGGAAGAACAAAAGTCTGTTGTCATGATGGTGTCAGGGAGCTCATTGTCCAGTTTAATTAATAATTTGGTGTAAGGGCTCTTATGTAAAAATCCTGTGTAAGGTATTCTAGGGAGGCTGAATTGAGATTAATAATTGGGAATTGCTAGCCAATGTAGTGAATAAAATACCACACTCTCAGAAATCTGTAAGTGATGCCTGACTAAATTTCAAATTACTTTTCTACTTGTAAAACTTTCAACTATTCTTAAATTTTGTGAATGATCCGAGTTATTGACAATTTTAGGTGTAGAAAGCACTTCTCCAGACTATTGTATCGTAAAGAAGGCAGATAGCTTTTAAAATGACATACAAATTAGTTTTTTACCTAGTTGATGTGGTGACAGTTTCAACTGTATGGTGTTTCCTTCCGAGATACTTCCCCCAACATGCTGGATTACAATGAAATCTCAATTCAATTCAGGGAAGTAAAATGTTTTAATAAGCTGTTTAAGCTTTTTTTATTGGTTTAGTTCGTTGGTTGGTGTGTTTATTTGGTGTGGGGTTTTTTGTTTTTGTTTTGGGGTTTTGTTTAGTTGGGTTTTTTGTTTTTTGTTGGTATTGTTTTGTGCCCAGTTTTTCAAGCTTTTATAAGTCAGGTCACATCATCTGTTAAACTGTTAGGGATACCAGTAATCAGTTACACACTTAATTCCAAATTCAGCTGACCCTTGCAGCCAAGTAGCCTCTTCTTTTAGTGTTCACAAGAAGGTTCCGACATCTGTTATAAATGAGCTTTTCAGAGAGAGCAACTTAAATACGTTTCTGCTGCACTGTATCTCTTTTCCTCTGCTAGGTTTGTGCTTAAAACTAGGTGAATCATAGATGTCGCAAACATGGTCAGGAAAATAAAGTTACATTCCATATCCTCAAGAAGTTCAACAAGAAGGACAAAAGCCTGCATCTGGGGAGGAAAAAACCCAGACATGGGGCATTTGCTGGGTCCTGGCAAGTTGGAAGAGAGCTTTGCTGAGAAGGCCCTGCAGTTCCTGGTGGACATCAAGTTGAACATGAGCCAGAAATAGGTCACTTGTCACAAGAAATGCTGATTGTATCCTGAGAAGCATTAAGCAAAGTATTGTCATGAAGTCATGGGAGGATATCCTTGCCCTCTGGAGTACTCTGTCCAGTTCTGGGCTCCCCAGTACAAGAGAGACATGGACACACTGAGAGTCCTGCAAGGGGCCAGACAGATGATGATGATGCAAAGGAACATCTCTCCTATGAGGAAAAGCTGAGAGAGCTGTGACTGTTCAGCCTGGAGAAATGAAGGCTTAGAGGGATCTTACTGCGTATACATACCTGAAGGAATGATGGCACAGATGATGGAACCAGGTTCTTCTCTGTGGAGCACAGTGACAATGGGCACAAACTAAAAATGGGGTTCCCTCATAATGTCAGACAATACTTTTCACTGTAAGATTGTCCTGGCACAGGTTCCCAAGAGAGGTAGTGGAGTTGCCATCCCTGGAGATATTAAAAAATTCTCGGTATATAGTTCTGATAAGATCTCTGTAGTCTAACTCTGGATAGCCTCTGCAGGTTAACCTCTGCATGAGCAGTGGAGTTATACCAGATGACTTCCATAGGTCCCTTCCAACATAAACCAGCCCGTGATTCTATGATACTACCTCTTAAAGCAGGGCACGGAATATAAACAGATTAGCAAGTACAGCACTTACAGAAATATTAGTCTGGTTCAGGACATCTCAGGGACATGGCAATGTCCCTAAGTATAAAGAAATCTTGTGAGTTCATTGTTCTCTCATTGTTGCTGGTTCAAGGACTTGCTTAAGATTTATCATTTATTCTTTTGTCTTACAGTTGTATCTGATCCCTAGTTGTTATGACTATGCATAGTTTTATATCTCCAAATTTCAAATACACAGCAAAGTAACTCGCATGACTACCTAATCTCTGGTGGTAAATTTATACTCTAATCCTGTCAGTGGAAGGGTGTTTACCATAGTTTTTAGTGAAGGCAATTCCTTGGTTGTTTGGTTATTCAGAACTTTATTTGGAAGGAGGAGTTTTCAATAAATGTGTTTAAATTCAAGCTCATGAGAACAATTTAGGAGGTTCCTCTTAAAACAAGTTTTCATTTAGTGTGAATGTGAGCTCCAAGATTTTGTTGTTTCTGGTAAAGGTTGCTTCATCACCTGAAGCTGCATCTCTGAAAACTCACACAGAATTGCTTTAACAGTGACTACCACATATATTGCATATATGGCATATATTGCATATATTGCATATGTTGCATTAGAGTCAGAGTACATGTGGTGCTTTTCAGACAGATTTGTGACAAGACAATAAATTCTATTAGTGAAATCACTGAATACTTTGTACACAGTGCCTGGGAACAAACCCTGCATGTATAGACAGTCAATTTCCATGCTTAAACTGAGGTTTGTAATGTCCCGATTGGATATATCAGGAGAACTAAAATCTAAGCAAGAGGTTCAAAAAAGTTGACACTGAAGTCTTCTCTCGTAATTGTGACTACTGGAATTTTTTATTGCATAAAATACAGTTTGCACTTATGCAGTGAATTTTCTCATGTTTCTTTGCTTAAAGGTATTTTACATTTTGCAGTGGTACAGAGGCTGATGAGTTGAAGGGAAGGCTGTTACAGTACACTTTGAATAGATGAAAGTTTGCAAAAATATGAGGCAAAGGATGATAACCATGAAGGGATGGGCTTCTTCAGATATCTCACTCTTAACATTGTTGGTGCTAATGACCCCCCTCTGCACTGTCCATTTTTACTCATTTGGGTAAGAGGACCACAGTGGTTGTTTGCTTCCATGACCTCCATTTCTACCCATTACATCTGATAGACTAAATAATTAAATTGAATTGCTTTGTTTTGATACACCTTCTTGTCCTATCTGCAGTAATTACTTTATCCCTGAGGCTGGAAGCTGTAGGCACTACACTGCAGTGCTCAGGTGTATTTAATGAAATGAGAGTAGGCAAAATATTGAGGATGTTATTCTGCAGCTGATGCCTCTGGAAAGCTCTTGCAGGTACTAAGTACCACTTAGTGTACTTAAAAGGGTAGAGTAGGCTGCAGTTTCTGATGTCAGAAATAGAATTACATTTGTTTTTGAAGACATACTTTGGGATAATAATATTTATATGCTATTATTTTGATCAAGAGAACTGGTGACTGAAAACTCAAAAACTTGCAACCAAAAGAGGGAGGAAGAGAAGAAGGAATGAAGGACTATCTGTAGATAACCTTCAGATAATCTGCTATCACAATCTATCTGGTCAGTCCGTTGTTATTTTGGTGCACTGTTTTGCTGTTTAGAAAAACTTTACTAACTTCTGCTTGAGAAACAAGGCCATTGTCAGATGCACAGGGTATATTATCAGCTCATATGCATTAGTATTGCCTCACATTGAGGCATATTTTCAAGTAGGCACTCTAGCTCACGTCCAGATAACGTGCTTTCAAATGTTAGTGGTAAATGTACATGTTATTACTAACTTCACAGTTAGAATGTGCTTAGGCATTTTTCTGAACTGGGCCCTGATTCACCTACTCTGTCCGCCTCCTCCTTACCTGCTATCAGATTTGTCCTAAGATAGTAGTTAGCATCTTGGCAAGGGGCTAATGATGAAGTTGTACAAGGCAAAATGTTTTGCTGCTGAGAGGTCCTGTGAGGTGGTAAGTGTTTTTAGGATTGCGTAACTTTGGTTTTTGTAAAATAATATTAACTTTTGGGTACCAAATAGATCTAGTGATGTTGGCTGGCACTGGTGCACTGTCTCCTTTTCTTCACTGTTGGATAAAGCGATTATTTATTTATTTATTTATTTGTAGTGAAGGCTTATTCATGATGGATTCCTCTTTAGATTGTTCTGAGACATTAGGGCATATTTAAGAATATCAATATAATACCACAATGTTAGCTAGAAATGAGGACTGCAGAAATCCAATGTAATTTTTTTTTCTTTGACACAGTGGCAAGACTTAAATTTTTCTATTATGTAGTCATAGAATTTACAACTTAGTGATCTCATCTACATCAGGCTTAAACTACGAAATCAAATCATGTGAATCTTTCTCTGTAAAATTCTTTACAGTTGAGGTTTTCACAGAATCTCGATTTTAGATTTAATGGCTTAGCAAACTATAATATAACTAAAATCTATCTGCTTGTTATTCAGACTCCTTTATTACTTATATATTGTCTAAAAACTATTGCAAGAACAAGTAAATGGAAAATAAATATTTTCACTGTGATGCGTTGTTTGTACCAAATAAATTCTGCTTGATTAGAACCTTAGAAGTATAAACTCATAAAATTGTTGACTGACAAGAGTCAGTCAGTTTTTCTACACTCATATTTGTCTAAAGATGTAATTCTAAATATCTGGTACTGGTAAAAGCCAAACCAAAACAAAAAATAAAATTTGTGTATAATAATATTCAAGGCTTATTTAGAAGGTGATAATTGTAACAATGCTACTATAAGTACTCTTCTACTAATCAAAAATCAGAACAGTTGAAATTATTTTCTATAATGACCATTATTAGAGTAAATTAATTCAGGATAGGGTGCTGAATATAGTAAAAGTGCGGAAAGGCAAAAAGTGTGTCCTATCTGCTCATGATAATATCCAGCTTATTAGCATTCTTTATGAACAGCATAAGTAGAGCAGCCATTGACAACTAAGCAATTCACCTACATACACTGAATTTATAGACTTAAAATTATTCTAGATCTAGAGCAGAGCCCAATTCACAGCACCGATCTTCCTGAATCCTATATTTTGTCACTCTTACTAATTATACCTGAAGTAAAAGCCAAATTTTTAGCTAAATAAATCTTTGTTCTTCAAGGGCTTTGGAAAATATTATCATTAATTAGGCTTGATTTTCGTGGTTAAACATTGGAAAAGACAAAAAATATTAATTCTAAGGCTAAGTATTTCTTACATACATGACAAAGAACTTAAAAACTTTAGAACACAATTACATACCGCATATCAAGAATGTATAATCTCGAGCATAAGAGGAAAAAAAAAAAAATCTCACAGCTATGAAATGATAGCTCACAAATTTAGGAAATAGTAATATTCACTTCAGGATCACTGGCCAGCGGCTGCAGGAGAGCAGAAG
>JAWWES010000094.1:43138862-43149327 GCA_035583135.1 Lophotriccus pileatus
TTGTGAAAATAGAGTAACTGGCTCCAGGATGATGAAAGAATAAAGAAGAAATATTGGGTACGTATTTACATGAGAGATTTCCAGAGGAAGGGCTAGAAGCAAAGTAAAAATATGTATAAAATTTTTCGTGAATTCAAACTGTCACAGGTCCAGAGAAGGACCAGCTGAGATTTTGAGGAAATATCATTCTATTTATGACACTAAAGGATTTGTTTGGTTTAGGTTAGAAAAGGAAAATTAAGAGGGAACATAATTATTGGTGTCAATAAAAACTGACGGATTGACTCAGATAGGTGTGACTTTTTCCTATTCTTATTATTGTCACACACGGTAAAGTGAAATGAATTGTAAGAACATGGCACAAATGTCTTATTATTTAAAAGATTAGGAAAGTTATCCTTCTCATGAGATAAAAATGCAAAAAATCCTGTCGTTCAACTCAAAATCAGAAATTCTTAGGTCTTTCAAAATTATTATTATTATTCAGATAAACTTATTCCATCCTCAGGCGTAATGCAATCTCCCAAATGCTTAGATCAACAGAACTAAAGACAGATGTGTGAAGTGTGCTGTTGCAGGAAAAGCACAGCTTGGGCAATAGCAGCCTGCCCAAAGACAATTTATTCACAGAGATGGGCACAGTTTCTTCCTTCTTCATCTTCCCGCTGCGGTTTCCTCCCAAACTGATGGAAGCCATCGTATTATAAAAGACAAAGTCCAAATAATGAAGATTATTTGTCCTAGAGGAGGATTAAGCATTCCATCAAAGCATGATTTCCACTCTGAGGAAATTTTGATTCCATATGCACTTATCAGAATCCCAACAGTTAGCTGAAATGTAGACCAGCAAATGCACACTAGCGAGTAAACTTGTGTGAAGCTGATTTGTCAGTCTTGCTTGATGTGGCTGAGTCTTGGGCCAACACTTTGGTTTAGCTCGCTCTTGAAATTACATCCACCTTCTTCTAAGCACAAATTATCATCTCTGGAAAAGTGAAACCTTTTGCTTTCACATCCCTCACAAGTACAAATTCAACTGGAATCTGCAGGCTTCTGTCTGAAATTCTGAATCATGGAACCAGACAGAGAATTCTTATTATGATTACAAGACTACTTGTTACTGTAGACTTATAAAGATCTGCTCTGATTTTCCAGCTATACAGCTGTTAAATCAGTTCTGAATTTGCACTGTCATACCTGATAATCTCCCTTTCCAGCTTGAAAGCAGACATTCAGAGAAGAAAAGGTCTCTGTTTTATAGATTGCCACCTTTCTTTTGTAGGTAGATGCTTCTGGCATCCGGATGATGTTCTGGGAATCAATGCATTGAAACTTGCACTGTTTCCGTGAGACAGTGCTTCTCCAAGTACCTTTAAAGCAAGTTGTGGTTTATTTGGTAAAAATTATTGGATGATTTCTTACTGTTAAAAATTGTTTATAGTACATTAAGAAATCAAAATAAATCAAACTTACATGAATACATGGCTTATGAGATTTGATACACTCAGATGTGAGGGGACTGAAATTCTTTTAAAGAAGACTGTAGTTTCCTTGATATATTTATGTAGTCCTAAAAAGTTCAAATCCATCCTCAAAAAATTGGACTTAATAATTCACAGTCATAGAAATCAAACTTTTTTTTCAAAATAGATTCTTTATTAGTTTTGATCTAAGTTCTGAAGCAGAGTCAGTTCTTTTACATCTGTGGAAAAACTTTCAGAAAACTGTAGTGTATCATATCAAGCAGATATGCAAATAGAATTACCTGAAAAGACATGTTTTATGCTTCTCTCAAGATCAAAATACCATTGAGGTGTCCCCTAAGAAGCTCTCAGCCTCTATTTTCTACATATGGCTGAGACAAATGATCTCAGAATTGATTTCCAGATGTGTTTAGTTTCATAATGTTATGTACTTTTTTCCATTTTACTTCTTAAGCACCTCTTTCAGGAATTCTATGGGGAAGGGTGTGTGAGAGAGAAATACTATATTGGAAAGAGATAGTGACATAACTTAGAAATATATTGGTCCCATACAGAGATAGTTGTCTTCCTTGCGTCTCCACTTTCAGCTTTTTAAAAGCGATATATGGTGGGCCTTAAGTCTGTGAATCACTTTTTTCCCCACAGGATCATCTCAGTGTCTGGGGTTTTGTTGACTTACCAAACTGATTAGGAAAAGAACTGCATTAATGGTAGTTTCAGTCAGTTGATGTTTCTCTGTAAGGTTTAGAAACATGTAAATTTTATTGCGGACTTATGGCTTTAGCCCTTCAACCTGTTCTGGGAAGAGATTCCACCAGTAAGAGCTATAATCCACTGCAAAATGAAAGCAGTGTTGCCTTCAAGGCTAAGGAGGTTTTTGACTACTTTTGAATAAAGTAAATAAAAATAAATCAAAGTTATTTGCAGTTCTGTCTGTGTACTTACAAATGTTGATCAACATCATAAATCAAGAAAGTTTTATCCAACTTTAAATCCTGATTGTTAAAATTTAAATGTTAGAGTTCCCCTCACAATGTACTGATGTCGTTGTCAGTACCTGGCTGTTGAGGGAAGGTATGCAAATCTGCTCGCTAGTTCACAATGCAGGTACATTGCAGTGACAGCTTGTTTCTATGCATTTATCTCAGTTGGGAAGCAGTCCTCAGAATTGCAAAATTTCTGATTTGTTTAATTTACATAAATACTATGAAAATCCATTCTGGTTTTAAAAGTCAACTCATAGGAAAGAAATGTAACATATTTTGTTACAAGCTGAGAAATTTTTTTCTTCCTTTCTATTAAAAGATTAGCTTCAAATACAGCTAGAGTTTAGTTTATGAAACTTGATAACATCTTCTGGTATTTCTCAGGAGGATGTGCCTTAATTCAGTGAAAATTAATCTGCTTCATGACATAGACTCTGATGGGTCAAAATCAGAATAAAATAATTTGACTCTTGGAGGATTAACAGAAGGAACACCACACAGAGTTAAGCAAAATACAAATAAACAGAACTAGCTGCATAGCAAATTTCTCTCAAGAATTAGAATAAGAAACTCTTCAGCAAAAGATCATTAGGAGTGACAGACAATTATTGGTCAAAATACATCCTCCAGCTTTACTCTAGGGCTAGTATTTTTCAATCATTCCTGTAAACACCAATAATATTCTCAAATGACATACGTTATTGTTCTAAATTGTTTGTTGATCTGAAAAGGGGTGCTTCTACCCCCCCACCAAAAAAAAAGCAAAACCAAAAAGCAATGTGAATGAGGAATAGCATGAATAGTTGTGACTCCTTTTGTATTTTCTTCCATGGAAAAAATTTAAAAAAAAAAAGAAAAGAAAAAGAAACCACTTCTAAATGCTTGTGGGTCCTTTCCAACTCAAGATATTCTATGATTTTATGATTCTAAATGCAATGTTTTGTATCATTAAAAGCATCCTACAGTGAGATTACTGATATGCTCCACTAAAACCTATTTCTCCTTGCTTACAAGAACAAAAAACAAACAAACAAACAAACAAACAATCGCCCACATAAAACCAAAAAAATAACAGAAAAAATTTTACATGTTAGGTTTCTGGCTTCGATTCTTTTCTTTAGAAGGATATTTTTATTCAGATGAAAAGTAGTGCAAATATGCACGTTTAAATTTCTTTACTTCCTGAGAATTCTTGTCTGTGAGAGAATGGCTCAGCTTTCAACAGAATGTATAAACAGTTCTTAATGTTTTTCTTTTATATCAGCAGTGCATTTTCAGAATTTTTGTTCCCTTTTACTGCGACAAAAAGAAAGAATCCAGTAGATTTTAGTTTTATTTTCTTTCTCAGTATGGCAGACAAAACTCAAAATCAATTACATGTATAGCACTAATTAGCACAAAGGGCAGAAGAAAAATAAAGTATGTGATGTCTAGATGAAATCACAAGGGAAATGCAGACACACAGGGCTTAGTACCTTTAATTTGAATTAGCTGAATTAGAACTCACATATACTTTTTCTAAGACAGGTATATGCTATTTGGATGTTATTAAACAGGAGAGTGTTGTGGCAGCAAGGAAAAAAAAATGGGAAAATGCTGTTGTTTAATAAGTCCCATTCAGGGTCAGGCTGAACTTGTGTTCCAGACATTAATATTGATTTTTTGTTCTTATAACTAGTTTGCTACTCCATAAATAGAAAAAATTGCTCTGCCAGGGTCCCATCTCACTTCACAACAGGCTTTACACCAGAATGGAGGCCTACATAAGTGAAGATATATGATATGAATGACTAATAATAACTCTGTTTGCCTTAATTATAATATAATATCTACACTGAGAATCTATTTGAAAAGGAAAACCTCTTTATCACCTACTGTGGGATCAAATATGCTAACGTTACAATTTAAGGATTAACTTTACTGTTTACCTGAATGGCAAGTCTACTTCTTTAATCAGAACCACTATGTTTGCACTGGTATTGCTACTGCAGCCACTAATTAACTGGAAAGCATCCTACCTGAAGTTATTCTATAAGAGGGTAAATAGTCTGATGTCCACAGTGAGGGATTATGTTATTTATATAATTTTTTCCACCAAGTAGCTAGAATTATTATTCTTTGTGCTGTTTGCTGTTATTTACCTAAGCATTAGTTACCTAAAAATAAACTTTGACCATTGTTTCCAAAATTAAACCTGCATATTGTGAAAGACCGGTGTATCATGAATATGAATAATTTCCTTTTCATAAGTATTACAGTTTAGATATCACTGAGTGCATTTTACTTTTCCAGTATGGTTTCAGGGAGTTTTCATGCTTCATTCATTTACAGGACAGAAAAATAGGTCCCATGAATCTTACTGGAAGTGTCACTGAAGAAGAAAAAAGCAGGTTGTGCCATGCATGCAGGTTGTGCATTGCTCTTTCATAATATTCAATGCACATGCAAAATGTAATTATATACTTGGGATTTTTACTGAACAGTTTGGGAGGAAAGGACTCTCTCTGCATCCCAGTCACCCATTTGGATTAACACTCAAATTAAGGATGATTAACATAAAAATGTAGATGTATATTTTGTTAATGTATCGGTTGACTTAATGACATTTCTAGACAGGCTGGAAATCCAGCTTGGACTGTCCCCCAGCACTGGTACTTTCTGCAGGAAAGAGGGAGTGTCCTGAAAGTGAAACATCATGAGAACTCAGGAAATTAAGTCTCCATCATTTCCAGAAACTTTTCTCTTTGTTACTGGGTGTGCATGCTGAGTGCTTGTCAGCGGGGTTCCCCATTGTCATCTGCCTGAGGGGTGCCAGCACTGCTGCCAGCCACTGCCAGCCACCTCCCCAAAATCCTGGGATTTTCCCTTTGGGGAGCTGCACAGGGCACTGATGCCACATGGCTCATGATCACCCAGTCCCAGCACAGCTTCAGCTCCATCAGTGTCATGTCACATGGTTTTGATCTGTCAGCACCCATGCTGCCATCTGGGTGGCATAGGACTTCTTTCTTCAAACTAAATACTCCTCCAGATTTTTCTCATTTTAACTAAGGGGGAGGAAAGTGACTAGGTAATATTTTTTTGCTATTTGTGGGGTTTTTTTGTTGATTTGTTTTGTTCTGTTTTTTTTTTCTCCATTTCTAGTAAAATTGTTATATTTTTCCTCCTTCATTCAGACTCCTTGTAATTTCAAAATTTGCCAGTAATGGGGGGAGGGGAGGAATAAATGAAAAAGGACAGTTTGACCTCATTAGAGGTCCCACCTCCTGAACATATTGTCATTATACCAGGACACCATCCCCCTTGCTTTTCATTATTCTGAATATTCGGTGATTCTAGGTTTTAATTCTGAAGGGAACAATGAGCAGAACTTTTCAAACATATAGGACCTAATTTTCTAAACATTTCAGATAGTGGGGAAAAAAACCCAAACAAACCAACCAACGAACGAACCAACCAAACGAACAGCAACCTGGTGAAAACTTTAATCCTTTTGATGGCCTGTTATCAGCTGTCAGTGTACCGGAATGGATGGTGCTGAGTGAAGGGTAAGCGCTTTCTGAACTAATATACTCCAATATACTGATCTACAAGTTTCTGTTAGACTTCAGAAAAAAAAGAGTTTCCATTCACTGACCAAATACCCAAGAATAGTGAAAGATGGAAAGTACCCTGCTTCTGGAAGGGTTGAAAGTTCTGTCTTTGCAACACCTTGCCAGAACAACTGCAGGTTTCAAGGTAAAATATTTTTAATAAATGAGGTAAAATACCTTTAATAAGTAATAGTTTAGAGAATGTATTTTATACAGTTTTCTGCTTAAAAAAAAAGTTGATGGCTGATAGTTAAAGTATATGCAGAATATTACCCAGTCTTAATCTTATTAGTTACCCAGATATTCTTTACCTGTTAATGCTGTTTATTGTCACAGATCACCTCTCCGGTGCATTAAGAGCTCAGACTAAATTATGTGACACTATGAATACTATTCACATTTAATCCTCTGTGATGGTGTATGTTTCTGCCAAAGCTGCCATCATGCTGATAATTATATCATTCATGCTACACTGTATGCATCTTATACAGCAAAGAAACATTTATGAGGTGCTTAAGGAACCTGTATCCTCTACAGAAGTCAGCTGCATACAGGTTTTCATACACTTACACGTTTACTTTCATTGGGAAATTTGAGCAGCATTTTTTGCAATATTTGAAGTGTTAGCACAGTAAGAGTGTTTCAAAGTTTTATGCTTTGACTGTCAGAGAAACAGAGATCAACACTAGGCATGATTCACTACTGTGCTCTTGATGGGAAATAGGTTTTTTTTTTAGGAAATCAGCTCTAATCAGTGTCATTAGAAGTCATTTACATTACCACAGGCACTACATATTGTCAGTTCAACATTTAACAGCCATCATGAGTACCTTGCTTCCACTTTTAATGCTGTCAGTTGTTGTCCTCATCTGCTACTCTCCCACACCAGGGAAAAGTGAGTGTCTTTAACCTACTGGGCTCTCTTTACACAAGTCAAGGCTGGCATGTGTTAGATGAACATGCATATATGCTCAAGAATTAAGCAGACTTCTAGAGCAGAGTATAGCTGATTATTTACTTTTATGTCTATGCTCCATCAAAATTTGAGTAGGTCAGCTATACAGCATTACTTGGGCTGCACATTAACTGATTCTCTCCAGCTTGTTCCAGAATCCTGCTGGGTGTAACCAGTTTTTGAAATGGATGGAAAGCTGGGCAAGAATGCAACTGGTCTTGTAGTGTATTACTTTTATCAGATGAACAGTATCATTTCCACCAGCACTAGGTTTCAGGCAGAACTTATTGAGGCAGGGAAGGCAAGACAGACACACATCACAGTGACACACGTGTTCAAGACAATGTTCCTGTCAGAACAAAATGATCACAATCTCTTTGCATAAAAGAAGGTAAAGCAGTGAAAAACATCTGAGGCGACATTGTGTTCCAAGAGCATTCAGAACAGCACAGATTAGAAAGCAAACTGGGAATACTTGTGAAGCCTTTTCATCTGAGGGGCCAGTTGTCTGTTGTACTATATTTTCTGGCACACCCCCCTTTTTTAGCATCCCTGCTATATCTTGAGTCACTCGTGCACATCCTGCTGTCTCCCACCCACATATCAGCTGCGGCAACTAAGTAGACAGTTGCCATAACATGGAGCCTCGTGTCTGCCTATAGCTGTGGAAAGTCATACTTACAGTGTCATTTGAGCATGCCAGCATTCTGTCTCACATTATATGATTTCTCTTTTCACAAAAATATCAAGGGGAATAACATGCTTGAGTACCCCCAGACACCACGTCTTTGAATGGTTGTAGAATAGAACCAGTTGTCCAACAGTGGATTCTGAAATGGTTCACAAAAGAGTTGCTTTTTAGACTACTTATTCTATTCACTTTCGTCATGATATACAGTTTTGGTATTGACACCACCGGTCTACTCTGGCCTCCAGTCGGGAGGCCTGGAGACAAACTGTCTGTAAGGCTACTTCTTCTTTTGAGAAAATGAGCAGGATCACTCTCAAGAAGAGACAGCGCAGAAAGAATCGTACCTTGTTGATGTCACTCGGGGAGTCTTTCTGCTGTGCCTTTTGCAACTGGACTTGTCCTTCTCGCACTGGCCTTTTGAGCCATCAGTGCACTTGTAGCAAGCATGGGTAGAGCCCTTCCCAAATCTTCATTTGCGAAGCCTAGCCATGATGATGACAGTTTTGGTAGAAAGTATCAATGACCTGCTATACAGACAGGAAGAACATTTCTCTTACAGTGCCAGTAGTTATTACTTCTGGAGGATAATCAGCTGCTGTACAGGCAGTATTTTTGGCATCCAAGGACAGAAAGGTTGTTAAATAAGAGGGTTGGCCTGCCACTGTTTTATTAAGGAGCATGAACTTGGTGTTTTCCTTTTTTTCCCTTTTTCTCTCCTTTTTTTTTTTTGTCTGAAAGAGGCCTTGTTAGTAAGAGTTTAACAGACTGTTCTCAATTGACCCTGCAAATCTGTATTAGCAGTCCTTTATAATATGAGCTTCTGTGCATTCTCCATGGGCTTTCACCTAACAAGAAAGACAGAGGTCTCACAAAGTTTGGAATACTGCTCTCAGCTTTTCCATGACCTCTGGGTCACCAGTTGAAACTTGAAGAGATGGCCAAACTTCACATGTGGTTGTTAGCATACCAACCTCAGCACTAACTGCAGCACTAACGGATCAGTAGGATGGGCCCTCTTGGTGAAAAGCAGACTGAGAACCAAGTATTTCAGGATCAAGGATAGTGGCTGAAGCAACAAGCAGATCATGTACCTCTGGTCATGGTGAAAGTAAAAAAAAAAGATGCAAGCTTTTCCCTTTTCATTTTTTCTCTTTTTCTATCATCCTATTTGCTATTATGAGCGCACTTTACCTCATTCAACTCATTTACGATTTGGTGTAATCAGGCAGAAGTCACAGAGATGTGGTTATCAGTGAGAGCCAGGAAAGCTGTCTAACACACAAGAAAACAGGAAAGGTGTTCCCAATTCTCTGAAATTTTAAGGGAGTTGGTGACATATGGAAATCATTATACTGTATATTATACATTATACTACTAAAATTAAAACTGTAAGAAAAATCTTTTGTATAGATAGGGGGCTGTGTCAGGCTAGTAGTGAGTAGGACTTCCTGGCTTACATATGTCCCATAGTTAGATTTTATGAAAGTTGTTCCTGTTGAGGTGCAAGGGGGGATGAGTGAGTGGGCTGGCTGTGTAGGTGGGAATCCCATGAAGAGGAGTTCAGGAGCACCCTTTGAGTACCCACTCATCTTTGGGGTAAGTGAGAAGAAAGGTGCTTTGAGGTGAGGGAGAAAGACATGAGAAGGTCAGAGTAGGGGTCAGGGAATGTCAGAAGTGTGAAAAGGTCTTTAATCAAAGACTAGCTTTAATTTTTTTTTCCTTGCAATGTAGGTAACAGAGACAGTCAATAAACATAGCAGTTTGTGAAACATTTCATTGATCTTGCTTCAAGACCTTCAAAAAACCTGGGAAAGCTGTTCAAGACTCCTGGGAATGATTTGAAGAACTTCAGAGCACTTGCTGCTTCCAAAAGAGGTGAAAAGTACAGGAGACCTTGACTTCGAGCAAGCTCCTCTTCCATGTACGCACCAATGATGCTGCCAGGGTCAAACCTGGAGCGTATCAAAAATTACTAGAGAGCTCTGATGGTGATAGTTAGGAGAGTGGAGGCCTCAGTCGTCTCTTCCTCAGTCCTTTTGCTGAGCAGAAAGGGTCTAAGGAGAAAGGCACTGGTACTGTGTATTGACAATTTTTTCAAGAGCTGGTGTCAGTAAAAAGACTTTGGTTTCTTCCACCATGGATGCCTCTTCAAGGATAAACATCCACCTGGACAGATGGAATACACCTCACTTAGCAGGATGAAGGTGTCTTTGCCAGTAAGACTGAATTAGTAAGAAAGACATTAAATTAGGACTGACATGGAAAGGATAAAGTTAATACCTGTGATAAAGTGACAAACAGGGTTGACAAACAAAGGGACCGGGATGAGGTAAATGAAAGAGAATATAAAATCAGTAAAACAGGTTGTAGGCAGAGTCATCTCCAGTATTTGAATATAAGCAAGAAAGTGCCAAAAAAAAACAATTATGGAAAAAATAACCCAGGACTCTTCTGAGAAATCAGCATGCCAGAATGCCTCTCTGAATCTTCTGTACAGCAACAGATCAAGCATGGAGAATAAACATTAGAAATTATCATCCTAACATAAGTCCTGTGTTTATTTGCAGGGCTATGATCCTATTGGGATCACAGAGCTGTGGTAGAATATCTTGCATGACTGGAATGCTGCAGTAGAGAAATAGGGTCTTTAGGAAGGACAGGACAGGAAGAAAAGGAAAGGAGTCACCCGTTAGGTGATAGAGCAATTGGATGACAGAGTCTGAGAAGGACTCGGGGGGGGGGGGGGGGGTGGATGA
>JAWWES010000094.1:43165403-43178275 GCA_035583135.1 Lophotriccus pileatus
GGAGGGAGGGAGAGGCAGGAAGGAAGGAAGGCAAGAAGTAAGGCAGGACGGAAGGAAGGAAGGTAGGAAGGCACACAGGCAGGAAGGCAGGCAGGCAGAAAGAAAGGAAGGAAACAAGGAAGTCTAAACTTCTTTGTTTCTACACCATCCTAGAGAATGGATGTGCCCTGTGTACTTACCATGTACATTATTTTGCAAGGATCAAAATTCAAGTTTGGATTCACCTCTTCTAATTTAATCATTCAACCCCCTTTTTTTTTTGTTTGTTTGCTTCTGAGAGAAGAATCAAGAATTCTGAAGGCCACATTTTTCATGGCAAATAACAGAATACAGCAACAAGCTATTTAAGCAATCTGGCATATGAAAACAAGACAATTTAACATGAAAGGATACCCAAAAAAAGTAAAACATTTGAGTTCAAAGAAAAAGTTGATATTAGTATTGGGATCAGTCTTATATAATTACAATTCTTTCAATTACTCATACAGTGATTGCCTTTATCAACTTCTTATTTTTCCCATATGATATAAACTAGTGAGTGATTTCAAACAATCCTCATTTTCAGTAGCTGAAAGGCAAGGAGATACCCATTTAAGCAGTAGATCCAACCCTTTAGCAACTGATATTCTGTGTCACAAGCATTCTCCACATGTCTAAACCTGCAATGTCAGAGCTAGGAAAGTTTAGCTTAGGATGAAAAATCAAACATTCTAGCAGAAATGAGTAGACTAGGCTTTCCGCTCCAAAGTTAACAACTTGACTCCTGTGATGTGAACATAATAGAGATAGACCAGATGTCTAATCTGGAAATGCAAATGAGGAGCAATTGCATGGTCAGGTGAAAAGGGGGGTTTGCCCAGTTTTAGAAAGGGAAGATTCTCGCAATGTATTATTTGTATGTCAGCGCCCGAAGGAAGTTGAAACCCTGTCACTGCTCTTTACAGGGGAATTAAGCCAACAGTGCGGAGAATCCTCAGTGGATCTTCTTGATGTGTTATCCACAGCCAGCAACTGCTAGGACCTGTAAAGCACTCACTCTAACAGTTAAAGGGATAAGATTTTTAATTATACAAATTTTGACAGGTTAATAAGTTTCATGGGTCATTGGTATTAGCGTCTGACTGCGAAAACATGTTTAAATCAAGTGTCTGACTGCGAAAACATGTTTAAATTAATCTACTATTACTGTAAAGCAAGCACAAGTTCTAACCCTGTAGCTGCATTTAGCACACATAGAATATGTTTCTCCCCAGTAGGCATCCTCACAGCAGTAGAAGACAGGTTCAGCCTATCAACCAATCCAAGCAGTTTCAATGGAGTCTTCCTCAACTTTTCCCTATTCTCAACTTACTTTCATACTATTTATTAAAATTTAGGTGGAGCTTGAGTGAGTTGAGTCATAATTACTTTGATTGATGTAAAATTCTCTCACTTCGCTTCACATATTTAATGGGATGGTCTTATCTTGGCGTCTGGCTCCTTTAGTGGACAGGTGCGGTACAGTCTTTGAACTACAAAGTACCACCATGTTCCCTTCCCTGCGGTGATTTCTATGGAGGGACACCACAGGGTGTCCACTCTGCTGCACACCATGTTCCATCCCCTGTAGCAGGTGCTTATCATTGTTTAGGGAACTGTTATAGGGCATATCAACCATGTTCCATCCTGTAAGCAGCAGCTGCATTTTACCCTGTAATTCTTAGTCTCCTGTAATTTTTAATCATATCCATCATCTGAGAATGGGAAGATGGGACCAATTAAAAAAATGTTGCCCTTGGCCATATAACCATGTCCAGCCTACTTCAATGCAAAACCCTCCTTTAGAATAGCCTGTTGAAGTTTGTTTTGAAACTGCCGAAAAGTGGCCACATAAAAAAATGCTTAAAAGTTAAAGATAAGACAGTGTTTGGAAAGCTGTTCTTTGCCATCTCTCGCCAGGAGTTACAGCTTCTCAACTGAGACACATATCTCATAATGTGAAAATGTCTCCTCCACTTCATCCTAATTCAAATGACCTGTAAAACTTATGAAGAAATACTTGACAGACTTCGTCAGCCACAACTTCTTAGCCATTGTTTGCTACTAGAAATACAACCATGTCCCTGGGGATGGGTGCACACCAGGGTCAGATCTGTCTTTGCTGCTGCAACAGCACACTTCAGATACATGTACAAGACCTCCCTGCAAGCCTGCTCCCCAAGCTCACATAGCTCTGTGGTTATGTCATCTCAGGTACAGGCTTTTCACTTCTCTTTGTTAAACTTCAGACAGTTCTTGATAGCCCACTCTTCCACTCTGTCCAGATCTCTCTGCAAGACTGGCTCTCCCTTCTGATATGTCCACCTCACCACCCAGTTCAGCGAGACTGCTTTCAATCCCATCATCCACAGTAGAACCTGAGCAACGTGGGGCCCATCTCTGGGGCAGATCCCAGTTGTAACAGCTTATTAGCCTGAGTAAAATCCATTGGTCACCACCCTCTGAGTGTAACCTGTCAGACAGTTTCCTACCCATCTTGCAGACTACCCACCCATTCTGTATGTTAACATGTTGGACATGTAGTCTCTGTAAGTTTCCTTTTACTCTGTTCTCAAGTATAAACCTCTTTTAAGAAGGGACTTTGCTTTCCTACAGTGAAAGCTGTTTTAACATGAACATTCTATGTGGGATTTAAATATTTAACTTCAAGGGTAGAAGCAATTCAAAGAATTGAAACTTTTATTCCTATTTGGAATTTTATATTCACTTTTTTTGATTTGTGGATTTAAAATACAATTCTTTTGTGGGTGTATGTCATATACAGTATATAGTACGTTTTTATCTTACCCATGTCAGTTTATTTCCTTCTTATGCAGAAGTCACCTCCATAACCTGCTAATATGTAGGAGTCAGTAGATCCTGCCTTTTTGTTCTTCAAAGGAGTTCTGATCGATTGTCTGGTTCGGTTTCCTGAAATTCCTTTTGTAATATAAACCTTGACAAACTAAATGAGGCTGTGATTTTAAAAATATTTGTGCAGATGGGTATTTCTGCCTATGGCATAATGATCACCCCACACTCCACAGGCAAAGTTGGGTTGAAGGACTGTACTGGGTGCTTCTACAAAGTTCATTGAATGATTAGTCTTTCTTAATCACCACCTGAAAATAACACAGAGCTCTTTTCATTCATGGAATTAGGCAACATTTTTGGTCATTAGAGAACGGTTCCAGTGACTACATTTGTTAACAAACATCTTGCTATATAAACAATTTATGAGTTTACTTGCTTGGACTGAAGTAGAAAACTGTTGTGTATAAACATTGATGTATAATGTTCAGAATGACTCCTAATTGGGTAGGCCACCTCATTGGATATTTTGTTTTGCCCTTGTGAACATAAATATGCTTCCACAGTCTCATTTGCTTCACCTATCAGTACAAAGCATGCTAGTTTTAATTAGTGAAATCCATTTTAAAGTCTACAGGAGGTAAATTATTTTTAAAATTAGTTTTTATTTTATTAGTCAGGTTACATGGTGTCAAAACTATGTTGGAGTCAGTGGCGCTTCATTTGACCTTATTAATATTGACATAATCACTCTATGTCTTGGTTCAGTATGACACCATTAACCCTCTGAGACTAATAAGACAATAGGCAATTTTTAACAAACTGCTAATAATAAAGAATAGAATAAATAATAATAAAATAAAAATAATAATAGAATAAATTCGTATGTGTGTTTTATTTCTTACTAGCTTTGTTTCCAGAGAAAGAGAATGTAAGCAGCAATTTAATTAATTTATTGCCTCAAAATCTGAGAAGAAACATCTGGAATCAGGCGGGGTGTAGGGCGGTGCTTCTCTTGGCCCTCAATTCGAGGGGTAGTTCCGCTCTTCATCCCTAGAGTCTGGGGGCTCTCACTGGTCTTCCTCAGTTTGACCTCTCTTCTTTTCTATTGTTTTTGACCCGCTCACTGAGGCTTGGAAAAGCCTTGGCTCTCGGCCTGTTTTTTCTATTCAAATGTCTATCTTATCCTATTCCAGCTTAATTTATTACCTCTAGCCTTATTATATGTTCCTCTTAAGTTTTGGTCTAGTAAGTAGAGCACAACAGCATATCTCGTTTTGCACATTCTTAAATCTGGCCTCTTGTTTCATCAAGCACTAGTTTCTTCAGCAAATCTGAGTTTGTTTTTTTTTTTTTTTTTTCAGTAGAACCACAATGATGAAGGAAATTATAATGATAGATAAATCAATTTTCATTTCTGCTCTCTACACTTACTAATAAATACATTAGTGAGATCATTACAATCATTATTGTAGGTACTTTGTTCCTTCATTCTTGCTGAAAATTCTACATTTTTGCATATCAGCTCCATAAAGGTGTTTTCAAACTGTTGCCTCATGGTAGGTTAAACTCAGAGAGATACAGTGTAAGGTGATATTGTAAAGCTGAACAGTCATGGAGGATGACATCACGAACAGGCAGGCATTATTTTCATGATATGACAGTAGAGTGAAGTTGATTGCAAGGAAAGTAATGAAGACTTATTGAAAATTCTGTATATGCTGGGGCAAACCCATGATATGAGGTCACCTCTGCAAGGAAGAGTAGAAATTTGGTGATGGCTTTGTTTAATATTGCATGCCAAGCCATTAATGGACTTATTAAGCAAATGCATGAAGCAACTAGAGTGGTTATTTATGCTACAAACTATGAGGGAGGCCAGCCATGAGTACAGTTTTAGGGGGTTTAATGCATATCCTACTAATTCTTGATGGCATTGTGCAGACAGCAAAGAAATGATGTTTCACTTGAATAGGATAACTGAGCTTCAAAATCTAGAGCATCCTTACTGTTAAGGAGAAAGAAGCATGGGGAAAGAACAGCAGTAAATAGTGTATAGGGACACATCTATAAATCTACTTTTCTTGAGCCAAGTAAAAACCCCTCCCTCACCTGCTACCTCTTTCTGCTTTTCAGTCACTGTAAAGAAATGGCTTAATGTCACATTTGAAAAATACAGGTGTGTCCTCAGCTCACTGGGGTGACTCATTTACATCTTTCTCCTGTGGAGCCCTACTAAAAAAACTATTTTATGATATTGTCAAGGGACAACATTTTAAGATGTGATATGTCAGTCTCTGCAATGTTTTAGTATTTGTTGTGACTGAAGTGTCACTTGGCCAGTATTTGCTCTCCATCACAGTGGTACAAATCAAGGGGAAGCAAAGATCACAGATCAGTCATGGTGCAATGGAATATACCACAATGTGTCCCAACTGTTCATGCATACCTTTTCTAAGTCCAGTTTCCATGCTCAAGTCTTTTCCATAGTGAGAATATGGTCTGAGAAAGACATCTGCTGCTTTTGAAAACTTGCATGGTTCAAATCCAATTTTCATGTGGCGTTTTTGTAGCAGTAACTGGCTTTCTCTATATTGGAGGCAAAGCATTGCTTTTCAAAGTGTTTCTAAAGGTGACCCCAAGTGACTTGCAATTCATGTCTTCATTTCTATCTTTCTTACAGATATATTGATGAAGATAACCAGAAACAAACACAACACTATGGTATTTTCCTTTCCTTTACAGAATTGTTTTTTTGGAGTGCCTGTGTTGAATATACACCACAAGCACTGAGTAATAAGCAGCCTATTTTCAAAATACTAGTAAAGGCCTGGTTTACACTATCAGAAATTTTGCCTCAATATGAAATTTGAATCCACTGTTAGAGGCAAGAAACCAACCCCCCTTTTGTGTTCAACTATTTACAAGGAAGTATTAGCATCTCCTGTACTTTCTAATGCACTGGCATTTTGATTAATGACTGTATTTGTCTCCATAAAAGGCTAGAATGATGTCACTAATCACTGCACTGCACCATTTTAATTGTAACATTTCTCCAAAAATTAACTATTTCTGAAAGTCTTTGCAAAAGTATATTACTTTCTGCCAAAATCACTTTGAGATGTCTTTATACATAATATCCCATTTCAGCTTCTACTATATCATAAAATGACTAAAAAATTGAATGTTTGGAAAGATTTTCTCCTATACTGTCTCTTTTGGTCTAACTTCTGCCACTGCACACCAGTTTTCTGTATACCAAATGGCTGTCCATCAAACCTGATTTTCAAATAAATTTTCAAATATCTACAGTTACAGATTCCTTTCTGCTTTTCGTTTTTAGGTGAGTAGAATCACTGCATTATAAACCCACTGCCAGTGCATTAATGTATAAATATTTTTTTCTCTATTACTTTTTATTTCTCCAACAATATGCAAACTCTGTTCTTGTCTTGTAGCCACAGTTAGATTTACCAAAACCCAAACACTTTTATCTGAGTCCTTTCAGATCTATCAGCAATTGCCTTTGAGTCTCTGCAACACTCTTACTTGATGCTCTCCAATAGAGCTTAGCTGTCTTTTTAGTTCGCTTTGCAATGTCACCATTACTTTTCTCAGTACTTTCCTACTAGTATAACATTTGAGTTCATTTTTATGGTTTGTTTTCCTGGAACAGACCCAAACCCTTCAAATACAGTCTGGTATGCTGTAAACATGTCAGCATTCCTTCTTCCTGCTTTACAATATTGACTCTACATGTATGTTTGTTACTACTGGCACACCAAGAACTGCTTATAAGCCAAACAGCACAGTGTGAAATAAGTTTGCTTCTGTTCTTTCCTTATAGAAAGCACAGTTCAAGTTAAATTTCCCAAATGCCTGCCTTTCCATATATGAAAAAAAACCCTAATGCTGAGCAGGGTTGTGTAGCAGTGATTCTTGGCAAAGTCTCAATGCTCTGCTCCCCCTTTGAAGCACGTTCGTAATTATCAATTCGTCTTCTCCTACAATCACTGCACATTTTTGATAAACACTTATACTGGCTAGATTTCTAGCAATTACGTTCAAACCCCAAATATCGTGTGAAGAGGGTTTTTTTCACCATCTGCTATACTCTCTCATATGTCAGTTGTGCAATTCTAGTGAACTTTTATATATAATTTCCTGTTTCAAACCAGAATTTGACTTCATCCTCTTTCTCCCCTCACACCATTTGGTGGGCAGCAGTGCAAAGCTCTGAAATGGGGACTGGAGGTCAGCCATGATGGCAAGCCTGAAGGTGTTCTTCATTTTTCGTAGAGTAGATTTACAAACAAGACTGTGATGATTTTCCCCAAATATTATAATATATGTATTCAGTTTCTTCTTGTAACAAGAATAGGTTCTTAGGCGTTACTGTCCTCTGCTGATGCTTAGGGCATGTTTGACCACAATGAATGTCTTGCAATGGTTTCCTATAGACTTGCACACAACAGAATGACTTACATCACATTTAAACTTAGAAGCTACTTTCAGGTGGATTCATGTGCATCACTAATTGAACTATATTTATTTTCTTCTGTGCAAAAAAAAAAGAAAAAACCCACAAAACACTTTTTGCCTCCAGTGCTCTCAGACATTTCTTATGTTTACCACAGTAAATCTGCTTCCAATCAATGAAAAAAATGCTTTTTATTAAAAAATCTTCTTCTTTTAAAACACTGAAGATTTTCTTCTGCCACATGGAGAAATAACATCACATATTTTCTTCTGGAGCATGTAATGCTCACATGAAATTTTTGCTGCTGCACAGGGAGTCTTGTTGTTATGTCTGCATGAGCAAAACAACACTGCTGAGTGACACACAATCAGACATGAATTTTCTAAGCATGATGGGTAAAGTGAGTGGATTGCAGTTTCTCCTCTAAGGTTTCTATTCTAAAATACATTCACACACTTCACACTCACATGAACCAGCAGCTGCCCCACAGTCCAGCACAGCTGAGTCCAACACAGGGGCCCAGGACACTCAGGCCAGCAGCTGGATTGGTGACCTCCAGACATTGTTGCTGCAGTGCAGGCTTTGCCTTGGTACAGTATTTGACACCTGTGGACTTGTGTCCATAGCAGAAGAACTATTGCTTTTGCAATTATGTTGCATGTCAGGTAGTAGGCATGCACTGATGACATGGCTCTGGACCTGTCTCTGTGACTCTCTCCTCATCTAAGGCCAGGTAGCAGCTGTCACCAGGGTTTTTCTCATCTGCTGTTCCCCTGCTCCAGATGTCACGCAACTGTGAAGTTTGCAGAAGGTTATGTCACAAATTTTGTCAGCAGCTTCTTCATTTTTCAGCTCCCATTTCAGTCATTTAATGAGTCAAAAATGAATATAGTGCAAATCTCTTTTGCTCAAGATTTCAGGTAGGCTTTGCTTCAGCAGCTGCTATATTTTCTTACTTTGTGTAGAAGTTTGTCCTGAGCTTGACTTCCTTGATGACTTAGGCTGTCAGTTACTGCACTCTGCTTTTGTAATTGGGTATCAAACTTCATGGGTGCATTTTAAATAAAATTGGCCCTCGCATTCAATCATCATGGTTTCTTAAATAAATGTGTAGGACCTCTCAGTAGGTACACGGATACTCAATCTGTTCCATATATCATCTTTATTAAAATTATTTTAACTATGCATACTTTCTTTTTCATACAGACAAGAACAGATTTATATAAACTTTTTGATACAATAATCATTATTTTCGCCACTGTTCTCATACAGAATCACAAACCTCTTTCCTGAACCTAGAACGTGTGAATGACAAAAAAAGAAATGGAGGACAGGAGCATTTCCAATCTTCCCTAATTTCATAGCTTGAAAATTATAGCAAAACAGATCTGGCTACTTCCATCCAGTGAATGCATATGAAATATGACTAGACATTTCTCAGCTTGGAGGAAGGATGTGATCATAACTGCAACTAAAAAAGACCACTTGAGATGTGTAATCTGACCTTTATGATGTGCCAGATTAATTTTTGCTATTATCTTAATCAGAAAAAACAGGTGGAGTTTTTTTTAATAATTAATTAAATGTTTTGCTAACGAATGGTTCATTATAAATATATTTGGTTACTCTCAGTAATGAGGTAATAAGAGTCTGGAACTTTGAGAATGTAGGGAGCAGGGCAAGGAAGTGTTTTAAAGTGTATTTAATATCCTATACAATATATCACCAGTAAACCCTTAAGTACCAAATGCACTACTGTTTGACTTTGTCTGTGCTTTATTAATTGCTATACTTTCAGTAACCTTATAAATGTTTTACTCTATCTGAAATATACATTCATTATGCAATAAATGATTGAAGCTCAATAATGGTTTTTCTTTAAGCATAATTTATGATTTGCCTTGGCAGGCTAATACGTGGAAACTGCTTGCTTCTTCTGCCAAAAAGTGTATAAATTCTAAAAATAAAAGAAAAAAAAAAGAAAAAAGAAAAGAAAGAAAAATTGTCATATTGTTAAAATATGTAATAGCATATCCAGTGGGCAAATAGGCATTTTGGTTAAATTGAGAAAAGTAAGCCTCAAAATCTTGTAAAACACATTTTGTCTAACTTTTTCTTAGCATCATTGATTTCAAAGGTCGTCTGAACAAAGTCCTTTTCCAGCTTTCCTGCAGGAGAATTTTAAGTATAGAGCTAATATAAGTATTTGAAGTATGTAGTGCATTCCACTTGAAAATCTTGATGACAGTTGAAGCAGAAGGAAATGTGTGTAGATCGTCAACGTGATTATGACTGAAGTATGACATCAAAGTGATCCATTTTTACAGCAACAGTAAAAATACAGGGGTTTGACAGGTAGTTTTCCTATTGAAAATAATTCAATCAGAAGTATTTTAGCTCACTGCAGCTTTAACTAACTTTTTAGAAAAAAAAAAAAAAATCGAAAAATAGCCAGAAAAATAATTATTAAAAGTAATATAGGAAGAAAAGAATTGGAATTTCTCTGAAGGAAAAAAGGGAAAGGAATGATAAAAGTTGCACACATTTACATTTTGAAGTATATTGAAGAAAAATGAAATGAAGCAACCCTGAAAACTAAAATTAAACACTCCATTGAAAATATTCCAGCTGGAAGTACTCCATATGGGATTTACAACTGATCTGAATAATGAGAATGTTGAAGAATAGACTAAGGAAACAGACCCTCACTGTACCTGCTTATTTGCCATTTTAGAAAGGGCTGACTTTCGGAGCATGCTGTATGCTGTATGCATGTCTGTATGCTGAAGAGCAGTCTCTGGTGGATCCTCTGTACTTTCAGGCTCATTGTTGCCACCTGCTTACACCAGGGGGCTTGGCACCTGGACTACCATTATGGTAGTGATGACAGCAATAGTTTACCAGACACCCTTTAGTCAGATGCAACTCACTTCCAAGGAAGATGCAATTCTGAGGATTCTCAAGGCTTACCAAGCCCTTGGCTAAGCTTATGATGCGGAGATGTTCACATCTTTGTGACTTTGTTAAAGGATCTTGTTATTTTCTTGTCTGAATCTTAACAATGGCCTAAAAAATTAAGAATGAGAAGGATAGGCATATGCCTGAGTCCTGCTGACAGGCTGCTGCTGTCCTAGTAAAGGGCTGTAAACACTGTTCAATAAGCAGCAGCCAGCTAGGATAGTGGCTGGGAAGTACTTCAGTTTCACATGGGAGAAGCTTTTATTAATACAGATGTCTTATTACTTACAATTTAGGGTTGGTTGTTTTTTGGTTTAGGAGCTTACCACTGGATGCATTTATTACACTGAAAGGAATTCAGTGTCTGGTTTTCCTCATTCACAGTCTACTTTGACAAGTTGTGGCTTGTGAATCCTTAACTGACTCACTTTAAGCAGGCAGAAAATATCAAATATATTTGATTTTGTAAGGAAAATATTAAAGAATGATTTTTTAATGCAAAAGATTTTTCTTCCTGTTGCATGAAATGTTTGCTCCTTCAACAGTTTTTCCTTAACAATGTGCAGATGACCAGTTCCCATCTGGAGCAAGTGGCCTCCTCAGGACTCAGAGCTCATTGCTGATATGGCTCCATATTTAAACAGTAAATAAGTTATCTTTCTGTGTAATTGATTGATGGAGTACTTTCATATGTTTGTTAAGCTATCAGTGGGAGAAAGGTTCCTATACAGGAATATTTTTTGTTTTAAGACTCCAAATAAACACTTGTAGCAGTGCCAATACTTTTCATTGGACAGCTGCTATAAGTGGTGAAAATAAAACCTTTCAGACACATAGTGTGTCAGGTCACATGTCACAGATCCGCATGAGTATAGACTGAGAACCTATGCTGTGCTCTTCTTTGTTAAGTGTTACTTTTACTAGGATTCTTTTTTGACATTTTTCAATTCAGTTACTATTCGTAACAGTGAAGCTAGTAATCAGAAGATGAACAGAAAGTTTTTTAGAAGACTGTGTTTTAATTGGCTGGTTTGGACTTTCAGGAAAATTTGGCAAAACTGAAATGAATTATTAATTTGGTGAGTACAAATCTGGGCCTCTGCTAAGAAAGATGAGAAACTTGAGGCAATTTTATTCACACTGAATAATCCAGTTTGCAACTACTTTAAATAATCTGGTTCTGTGTACTGAAAGTAATATTGTTGTACAGTCTTGTACCTAAACAAATGACAAGACTTAACTCTACTTTATTAAACTCTCATATATCCAGAAATGTCCCTGGCTCCATAAGAAATGATATGAAGTTTTGGCAGTATTGGCAAAAAAAAGGTGATTCTTAGTAATTTGTGAAGGAAATGCAAGTGAAAACTTAGTAAAAATTCTGTATATAGCTATCTGAGGAATACTATGTACATAGATAAATAAGGGCTATTATAGAATATTGTAGCTATTTTTATTTTTATTAGTAATTATCCTGGGGCTGTGTCATAATATGTCCTATATGCTTTTACTTTTCCTTGTCACAAAAAAACTAAAATGGTATAGATTGCCATTTCCCTTACAGAAAGCTAATATAACTTGGTACAATAGCTCTTCCATTATGTAAAAGATTATATATATGTATGTCAACTCTTTTCTTTAACAAATATTCTTTTAATGAAAGTAGGCAAAATTATCATGCCTTTGTGATTCTGAAATACATTTTTGGCACTGCACATTATCTCGTGTTTTTGTCTGTCCACATACTCCATGCCTCCTTTCTGACTTGCAGTTTGAAGCCCATGGCACACATTATAACAGCTTGCTTTAGGCAGTACAGCAGCCAAGGAAAAAAGAGTCTTACCAGGTGGTATCCTCTCCTGGTATGCAATCTATGGCTGGTGACCAAGCTGTGGGATTGAGGCCTGTCCCAGGAAAACTGTTAGGAAACAGAGGTCTTCTCCAACTTATTTCCTTCACGGTATGTGACAAGACAGGATTCTGTGCCTGTTCAGAAGCTCTAGCAAAACCCCTGCAGTGGAAGGGCTGGCTGGAAACAAAATGAACCAATAGGAAGAGTGGCTGAATGAGCTGTACTAAAGGTTCAGATGAAAAATATAAAATATAAAATATAAGTCAAGGCAAAACGCAACAAAAGCAGAATGTAAATGTATCTACCATTCCTGTGTTTGGATTAGGGTTGAGGAGGTATTGGACATGGGATATTTTTGCACTTTTTTTGCTGCAAGGGTTGATGAGACGAAAAGGCAAGAAATATCTGATAGATCTCAGGAAGAATTATTATGAAGTGTTGAGGTTCTCTTTGGGAAGACGAAACAGCAGGATTGGTGACACTTACAGCTTTCCAGCAATTTCAATTTTCCAAACCAAGCAACCAAAGGGAAGTATAATACTTAAAGCTCCTTAAAATGATATTTTTGGATTAATTTCTCTTATTCCCAGCTTTTCACATAATTGAACACATTTCATAAAGGGGAACCACTACAAGAAATTTCATGACATCCATTATATGAAGCACACAGTCCATGCAGATACCTGATTAAACAACTTCTGACCACAGAAAGAAGTATTAAAACACTGTCCAACTGAATGAGATACTTTACTG
>JAWWES010000094.1:43178285-43193253 GCA_035583135.1 Lophotriccus pileatus
AAATTCAATCTACTGTTTCTATCAGCCATGATTATAGTCATGCTTATAGCCATGATTATAGCCATGATTATAATTCCATTAGCTTCTTAAATACATTTTAAGCTACAGTACTTACAAGCAAAGAGCAAGTACTGCCCTTTAATAGAGTTATCATTTTCAGAGCAACCTTTTCATTCTACTAAGGAAAGAATTATTCAATACTTTTGCCATGGATTATTTTACAACAAAAACCAAATAGCACTTTACTTAACAAACTCACAGATAATCGCAAAATATTCTGAAGGACTCACAAGAATCTTCAAGTCCAGCTCCTAAGTGATTTGCCCATACAGGGATCAATCTCAAAACCTTGGTGTCATCACCATGCTCTGGATCACCAACTGATCTAATCCTAGCATCAGTGTTTGCCATGCATGATCAGATCAAAGTAAAATATGAGAAAAAAATAGGTGAAAATGAAAAAAAATCTTGATATTCAATTCTTGGTAAGGTACAGAAGTCAATGTAATACGATACTATGATTCTTCCATCACACCAAATGGTAGACAAGGTGCACCTGTAGGCTGTTTTTAAATGTTAGTTTGCTATTCAGAGAAGTGATATTCTCCCCTGTAGTCAGCAACTTGGCAAGTCAGAATGAAATTCAGTAATTTGTAATTTTATTTGGAAAGAGTGAAAGAAATAGGAACCATGAAGTAGAAATGAAGCTGAGCCAAAAAAATCTCTATTTGATAATGCTTACTCTTTAGGGGAGTTTGAAATCTTTTCTACTTAAAAAAAGCCCGCCCTACATTGCCCATAATACTCTACCTTTTCGATCACACAGGTGTGTGACAATTATACACTATGATTAAACTGTCAGGTAAGAATTGCTTTTAGGAAAATAACTGCACAGTTCTGTTGCAATATCCTAAGAGGTAATTCTTGATACATTAATTCAATACAATAGACTATATTGAAAGGTATGTTTCCTTCAAATATTTCCACAGAACTCAATACCTGTAAAAAGTGCATTTTCTTCATAGGAGTACATCTGTTTCTACTTGAACTTTATAGGCATTCCATATACTTATATACAGGTATAAATCTCATACATGCACCACTAGGACATATGACCCAGAACATCACTTCCTCTGTAATGCAGTGTGGGTTAGAACCTGGAAGAAAGTAAATGGAGAGGGGTTCCCATTTGAGTGTGTGTGGTGTATAAGCTTTTTGCATCGTGATGTCAGTGCTTTGTGTCCCAGGTCTGCGTAGGCCTCTATAGAGAAGCAGTAAAATTCTTAGAGGGGTATGAACAGACAAAAAAGTTACAAGGGACTGTTATCTTTAAACAATAGAATCATTACAGAAAATCAGTTTCATGAATTGTGCATTGTAAAGTGATGTTATTAACAACTGATGCCAAAACTTTTTTACAGTAAACTCATTTTTGATGTTTGCTTTCTATTTAGATGTACTGAAGAGGTGAAAATTTAAAAGTTGAGGCACAAAACATTTTTAGCCTTTAAAACAGTTATTCTCAGTTCTTTCTCAAAGCTTTTGAGATAATCTGGAGCTTTTTCAATTCTGTATGTAAGTCAAAGAATACAGAAACTCCCATAAAAATTCTGGGAAAAAGGAACTGAGAGTCAGCCCAGAAAAATTAATAGGAAAGGCAGGGAGGTGTCCAAAACAAGAAAGCATTGATGGCTGGAGGATTTTCCAAGCAGGCAATTCCACTGCCCTACTGCTGTAGTCTAAAAGGATGAAACTCCAGCCTGAGGAACATGTTTGTTGTCACCCATTTTGCCAATTCAACCACCCATTTTGCCAATACGTACCCAGTGGTGAAGCTGGGTACGTATCCCAAGGACAAGCACATAGACATGAACGCAGGCACACACAAAGGCACACATGGGAAACTGACACAGCTGGTCACACAGGCAGCCACAGGCAAGGTGCCGCCTTCATCAGCACCCAAAGAAAGGAGTCATGTAAAACACAAGCACAGACAGGTAAGTCCTCTCATTCTCTTGGGCTGGAAGAGGCAGGAGGTCACTAGTGCGGTGCACACATGAGTTCTCCAGGTTCACAAGAGCACACATATTTGCAGGTCATTCAAGTGTCAGCACATCCTCTCTGTTCACCCATCACCCCTGTCCATATCCAGGACCTTCTTACTCTCTTCATGGGCCCCTTGCCCTCTTCCTGGTTCAGCTCTGTGCTCACTAGGAAACACATGGCATTCACATCTCCATTTAGTTGTTTCCTTTCCATCAATTTAGTTGAGAGCAATGAGATGATGCATCCACATGTGCGAGGCATTACTATGCAATCCTTCTCTCTCACTCTCCTTCTCCATCTTATTTTATTTCTTTTCCTCCTCCTAAAGGTCTTACAAGTTTTCAGATAGATATCATTGTTTTTATTCCAAAAATAGTTATTCTGATCAACCCTTATAAGATCTCGGGCTGTGTGGCTGAGAACTCCTCTAGTGTTCTGACTGAATGAGTTACAGAAATAGGACATCTGGGCAATATATCTGGGGTTTTTTCAAATTATTTGCGGTTTTCCTGTTGGATGACCATTTCACTCTGTACAATATTTTATTGAAATATATTTCTAATTGTCCTCCAAAGGACTTTACCTTTTTTTTGAAGTTTGCCTACTCAGTGACTTATATCACCAGTTTTTCCTAATTTGGCTGTAACACCTGGAAATTGGTTGGAAGAAAAGATGGCATTTTATGAAATAAAACTTCTTAAATTTCTTCATAATTCATGTAAAACAACTGTATAGATCAATAAAACGATTCTTTTCTTATTTTTCTACTTGGGCCTGTCTTATGAGATTGAGTAAGAAATTTTCAGGAGCTCCTTTAACACAGTTACCAAAGCTGTTACCATGTGGGTTAAGGTAAAATTTGCATTGCCCTGAATGACACCAGAGATAAGGTAACAGACTGAATCACTTTTAAAAATTTCAGAACAGTTGAATTTTATGTCTGTAAAGTCTGATCAAAGGCTGACTTGTACTACCCAAGAGTTTTTTTTTACTTCACCAAGCATATGAGGGCAAAGGATAAAAGGAAAGGTTCACATTCATTTTTGATATGGATAATTATGGATAAATATTCTCAATAGAAAGTATAGTGAGAACATGCAATATTCATTACTCTACAATTACCTTTTCTTTACTCTCATAGTACTTGAATCTGTTGGTCAGATAGCAGAAGGGTGCTATCATGTTGAAGAGAATGATTGTGTCCAACTCCCAGTGTTCGTCTCCTAACCTATGACTTCAAGCTGTCAATAGTCACTAATTGTTCTTATTCAGCTTCCCTATAATAGAGTGGCTGTGGAGGAAGAGTGCTGCTCTTCATTGCAAGTGCACAACTGATAACACAAAGGCAGATTGTTAAAATTACTCTTTTTCTATACATCACATCCAATTCCCCAGGTTTTAAGGAAAAAGATCCATTTTCTAGGCTGGTCTTTCTTTCTTTTAGAAATTGAAATAGTAGGTTTAGAAATGGAAATACTATTATTATATAAAGTACCAAGTAGCTTTCATAGAAGGTAGCTTTAATCAGAAGATACTGTTGGTGTTGTGGGATAAAATCAAAATGAAAGGTCATGGACACAGTGACAAACAAAGGAAACTGAAGCTGTATCTTTCTAACATTTTGTTCATAAATGTGAATTACCCTTGTAATTTTCAAAGAAGTATGTCCCTCTTTTGCTTTACCCTCTTTTGCCTGGAATATTTGCTCTTACATAAATACAGAGTTGACATACCTTGAATAAGAAAAGTGACCTCTCATATAACATTATTTCCACAGATAGGATACTGGTACCATGTTTTGGAGAGTTCAGAAACAAAGCTAAAAGATGTATTGACAAACTGAATAACTGAAATGCTGCATAAACTTAACAGTCATTTTTTCCCTTAGAAGAGTGTGTGGAATTTCTTGTCTATGTGGTATAAACTACAATGAAATGGAATAAATTCATATTAACTTTTAATCCAAAGTAATGCCTTTGTACTTGAAATTTTTCTGTGTGCAATGACATAATACAGTCAGTAAAAGAAAGCCTTTGGCCAAGAACACTGTTTACAATAAAACCACTTGTGGCTCTGCTTAGCAAGGAGACAAAAATCTCATGTGTGGTGGGATGTTTCCCAGAACTGTCACAGTGCTGAAAAATAACAGCAGTATAAAATGTGCTCTGGTTGTTAGTAAGAATATTTTACTCTGAGAAGGCACCAAAATCCTAAACAGAATCCCTGAAAAGGGCCTGTTATAAAGAGAGGGAAGTCAATGAAAGTAAAGTGTAAGTGTATTGTTAATGGCAGGTTCTTGTAGGCATTTTCCCCAAATTATACCATTCCTATTAAAATACCATCTCAAGAGTCTCAGACAGTGTCAAGTGCAATCATTGTTATTGCAGTTGCCAAGGTAATCAATTGAAATCATAATGAAGGGAACAGAAGGAAATCAATAGAGTCTGAAATTACAAATAAAGAGAAGCTATCGTTTAAAAGCATTTGGCTGAAATCTTCCATATTAATGGAGTTAGAAATGGCTGTGTCATTCAGGAGCAGTGTGACGCATAATTCACTTGAGTGCATTAGAACACCTAAAAGCTATTGCAGCAATTAGTGCTGCCTACCAAGAAAGTGTCCACCTTAGATGCATCACTGAATTGTTTGTTTGGTTCCAATATGTTTTCATATTTAAAACTGTAATTTTTTTTCTCCCTTGAAAAAGAGATGCAATCTCAGTAAACACAATTTCTCTTTCATTATTTGTTGAAGAAATTTATGTAATGCATGCTGGCTTTTCTGGAGTTCTGTTTCAGTTAAAAGCCTTGCTTAGATGCAGCAGCACTGCAACAGAGTTTAATACCCCTTAGATGCCCCACTGGCTGTGGAACATTCCTAGATAATAGCAGTGCTAAGCATTTACACTCCTCTTTTACATATAAATTGCACCTATGTCCTCACATATTATTTAAGGCATGTATTTGTAGAGCACATTTATAAATGTGTGTTTATAAAAGCCATTATTGGTGTAATGAAGAAGGTACTGTTCTTTTGTCTTTATTCTTTGTGTGTTAGTAGCTAAAGTCCTTGGATGTGTAGGACAGCAGGATCCTTTCTTCAGCTTCAGAGAGAAAAGCAGTCAGAGAATGAAGAGTTGAATATGCACTTCTACTGTAAGTGCTCTACTAAGCAATTGTTGTTATTGCACCTTGCAAGGCTCAGTAAATAATTTTTCTAGAGAATAAGGGAAGCGTGATGCAATAGTCTGTTACTGCATTCGCTTGGGAAGGAGAAGACATGAGTCCCAGCTCATGAACCAACTGAAGCAGGGAATTAAAGTATCCATTGGAGCAAGAAAACCAAGTCTTTCAGAGCTAGCCATTATGTTATGCACCTATGTTCCCGCCCTCTCCCCTTCTGGTGAGAGGTTGTGAATATTTGATAGTTTCATGTAAAATGGAACAGCTTCTAGAGGAAGGTTTAAAAAACCTACAACATCCTATAGCATCACTCTTAGTTATTTCCTGTGCAAAAGAGATTACCATAATTTGAACAAGTTAATCCATTTGTACTCTTCCAAAAAATTGTACTCAAACTACTTAGTTGCTTTTGAAGGGGGAGATAGGCAAGGGTCCACACTGCAATTTTTTTAGCTGTATTCAAAATTAAAAATGATGAGGGTCAGGTTGTTTTGCTTTTAATGCAGTTTCTCTTACCTCACTGAAATGTGAATTTAGCTCTCTTAAGGAAATTGTTTTTACAAGTCAGAGAGCAGGAATGGGCACAAAAATTAACCTTCTTGCTGCCTGAAATACTGATTTGTCCAAACATTGTACAGCCAAGTGGTTTTTTGCTCAAAAATATCTGTTGGCTTTTGCATGGCATTTAATAAAACCTTTCTGTTACCAATTGCATAACAGCAATTAAAATTCTCATCAAATCTATCTTAACTGCTTATAGTCTTCCACTAGGGAGCATTTTACTTGGCAAACATCTGCAGTAAAAGGCTATTTAATCTTTGCAAGTGAAACAGTCCGTTATGCTAATTCATCTCTTCTACTATCAGTTTACATTGAAATGTTGTACAGATCTGGTCTTCTGCATTTGGTGAGTTAAGGCAAAATTTGGCTTGCCCTGGGAGGTTAAAAAGCCTACGTCTTTTTTTCTCTCACACCAACATAGATCTGATCACCATGTATCTTTGTGAAGGAGTTCAAAGTACTTTGCGCTGCAGTCTTCAGTTCACGACTGCAAATGGTTAAGAAAAAAGTATCTGATGGATTGACTTCTTGGCTGAGTCCTGTGAAAGAGTACTTAGCTATGCAATACAAGTAAAAGCATAAAATAGTAGAAATTACTCATACAGTCACTGACAGCACTTTCTGCCTTCGTATTTGTATAGAATTATTAATAAAGTAATTATAAACAGTATATTGAAAGCAGCAAAACATCTCCTTTCTTTGAACAAGTCATGAAAAAGGGGAGTATTCCTTCATATGTGAAAAATCAGCCATGCTGCTTTTTTCCCCATGTCACAGTCCCAATCTCTGGGGTTCTTTTGGCTCTCATTGTTCCAAGTTTGTGATCTCTGGGTTGTCACTTTCAGAGTTTTTGGATGAATATTATCAAAACCAAAGTTATAGCAATGTGATGGTTCAAGGCTCTGCCTTCTAGTATTTCTAGCTTTGCCTTCTGGCATCTGGCTCCAACTTTGAAGACCTGAATAATTTCTCATATCCTCTTCTTGATGCTTATTTCTCAGTTTCATCACTTACAGGAACATCAAACCTTCGTCCTCTGCTTTCTTTCTTTTTTTTTCAGCTTCTACTGATGAAAACAGGAGCAACTCCATCTATAAGAGAGATCTGAATGCCATTTGTATTTTTAAACAAAGCTTTGTGAAGGAAAACCATCTTACAAATGTCTAGATAAAAGCTAGAAATAAATCAAATAGGTATTTATACTTTAAATAATGTACTGAATGTTTCTCTACTGTAAAGCACTCGTAGCAGATCAATACCATTTACACTATTCATTTGCAGCAAGCAGTAAAAGTCTTTAACTTCAACAGTTTCCAACCTTTTAACATTGTTAAAAAGACAGCCAAAACATCAATCGAGGGCATTTTCTCCTAAACAGAAATGGATTGATTAGTTCTCATGACATTCACTATGATGATGCAGGATTAGGAAAGAGGTAATACAGGAGGAAAAAGGCAAAGAAGTCAGTGGACCTCTTTTAAACTAATGAAATAAATTGCATACTTCTGTTCAACAGGAGTAAATCTTCTTGAAGGGATCGACTTTTTTATAATACTGTGTTAATAACTAGTTCTTTGCACATGTAGTATGGATTGCCTTTTAAATTGATTTCACTCTGGGTATGCAAAAGCAATGGCTCTGAGAGAATATTCTGTGACATATGTCATGTCAAATCAGTATAAATTTGTAATCAATGACACTTCAGCAGGAAGATGTATTTATCATTAGGAAACTCTAAAAAAAATATGCATGGTAACTAAATAAAAATGAATTGTTCTAGGTTTTTTTGGACTTAAAATAAGTGGTTGCTTAGTTCAGCTAATGAGTGCCTTTTTGTGATCTCTGATCAACAAAACTTGATAGTACCAAACGTAGAAACAACGCAGCAGTTAGCAACATTTTAACAACTACACTGGGAAGAAGAGAACACAGAAACTTCTGAGGGAATAAAAAAGACCAGAGACTTGAATTCCACATATTTATTAATCAAAACCTATTCTTTTTGAACAACACACTGTCTTCTTTTTTTCCTTTTTTTTTTTTTTTTTTTTAATTTCTTCATTCTTTTCCTAGTGACTGCACTGTTTCACTGTTTTTTTAAAAAAATAATTTTAAATATTACTTCTTGCTCTTTAACTTTTTTCTTTTTTTACATTTCTGCTCTGGGAGATATGTTATATGGCTTATAGCAACAGTGTACAAATATGAAGCCATAAAAGAAAAGAACACTTGAATAAGCATTAAAAAAACGTGTGAGATGCAGATCGTTATGCATATCTATAAAGTATCAGAAGATGATAAACAAAATGGTGTAGGCAAATGAAGCTTAGAGATAGGACATTATTTCTGGTTTATGACATAATTTCATTTTCCACCAAATACTATGTAAGTATTAGAAACAAGTGGTTTGAAATTATAAAGTTTTTTCCAGCGGAATGTTGCAAGTTTCTACCCTGAAACATTGTGCCTCGAATCTTATGAATTATGATATCAGACTAAAAAAAAATAAAATAAAATAAAGTGCTTGTAACTAGGTTCCATTACTTTATCTGTCTTGGGCTTCTTTGGCTCATAAAAGGCTTCAAATTGGTACAGGATTCTGTGCAAGACTGAGAATCCTGTGTAAATATTAAACAAGTGTCATTAAGTGCTGTGTACAGCAGTAGTTAGTCATATTAAGGAGTATAAATTTGTTCAGCCTAGCTTAATGAAATGGCAGTTCCCTATTCACTGATATTCTGCTCATTGTACATTCATCCAGACAGTCCATGAAAACGTGCTTGGCAGATAAACCTGAATCCATCATTCCTTCAATTTTTCACATAGTAAAATACTCTCTGAAAAGCTTAGTTCTTCATTCTTCTCCTCTGAAGACAGGCTGAGAGAGTTGGAGCTCTTCAGCCTGGAAAGGAGAGACTAAGGAGACTAAGGAGACATTAATCTACTAAGAAGATATTAATCTACTAAGGAGACATTAATAGTAGCCCTCTTGTAAGCAGTGAGCTTACAAGAAGGCTGGAGAGGGACTTTTCACAAGGCCATGTAATGATAAGACAAGGGGTGATGGCCAAAAGCTGAAGGAGATTAGGTTTAGATTTGATACTAGGAAGATAATCTTTACTATAAGAGTGGTGAGGCACTGAAACATGTTGCCCAGAGATGTTATGGACTCCATGCCTGGGTATGTTCAAGACCAGGCTAGATGTGGCTCTGAGTAACCTAGTCAAATGTAAGGTGTCCCTGCCCATGGCAGGCAGATTAGATCAGTATGTTTTTTGAGGTCTTTTACAACCTTAACCATTCTACAGTTACATGATTTTACAATTAACTACTAATTTCTCACATTTTCCACATTTTCCTTTAAGTACAACCATCACTTCTTTTTCAGTATTTCCTGACAGCTCTTAATTTAATCATGGTCTGCTTTTCTCTTCCTACAAGCTTTCACACTGGAATGCTCCTCCAAAGACAAGGAAAACTCAAGATTTGTCCTAGTCTCTAAAGTCCTAGCAATAGCAATTTCAACTAGCAGTTTCCTGAGATGTTCAGTGAAAGCTAAGTAGTGCAGAATACTCTGCATTTTTGAGAAATACAGAAGGAGAATAACACTTTTGATATCTCATGCCCAGTAATGGACTTCTCTGTTCCTTGTAAGACTTGGGGTTGGCTGTAGGATGGGGGCTGTCACTGGTACTGCCATTAGCTACAACCACAAGGTTAGTTTCATCTGTATCAGCACTGAACATTTTTAAGATATCAAAGTCACTTGTAACAAACAAATAAGTTTTCAAACTCCACTAGCTTAATCCTTGGTGGTATGAGATGAAAACAAGCATGCTATGAGGAAAACCATACATGAATTATTTTTAGTTTAAATAAGATGGAGATTTTATGGATTTGGGTCAACAGAGATCATACTAAAAATGTCCACTGCTTCATTCTAATGAGTTTAAAGGATGGCTGCTCTATTTTTCCTTTAATCTATTTTTGTGCTGTTAATATGTAAGTACAATATGTTACTGTGGAATAAAACAAGCTTGTTCCTGAAAATACATGAATGTAGGAGATGCCCTTAAATTTTTTTTCTAGACTAAAGTCCTCAGGGTCAATATCTGAGTATTGAAACAATCACTTTTCTAAATATAGGCCTGATATTTTAGCAAATACATAAGATGTAGTCATGTTCTTTAGCCAGCACATACACCAGATTTGACTCTAGGCTGACGGATCTATTCTCTAAGAAAATGTAAGTTTGAATCTAGTCAGACACCAGAGAGAGCTTTGCCTAACCTTTCTGCATTGTGATTTTTTTTTTTTTTTTTTTTTTTTTTTTCAAAAAAGTTTTTAAAAGTTTTTAGGAACCTTTAAAAAGGTTAAGCCCTGCTCTGTCTGTGCTTATGTCTGAAAAATTAATAGCGTCAAATCTCCTATTATTTGTTCACAGTCAGAGAATTATACTTGCATAGGGAGCAGTTCATTTCAGCTACAGTGGATGTGCAGTAGTGGAAAAGAGGAAACAGAGACATCTGGGTAACCTGGGCAATGTGATTCACCCACATGCAGCGACAGAGGCAGGAGAGCAGAGTGTTTGTTTGGTCATCAAGTCATCTTCCTTCTTGATAAGATACAAAGGATGATCAGAAAGCTGTGTTCACTGCCAGCCTGGGATAACGTGAGGAAACAATAAAGATGGCAGTACTTTTTTCCATCAGTCCTGAGAATGTCCCTTGGTAACAAATGTAATGAATGCCCCTTTGTAATGACTGTGATGGTTTGGATGTCCAGTATACTGGAGAAGTAGGTTTTGTGACTAAGATATGTCCTTGAACATTTCCACAGTGACACTGGAAACTGGGCTCTGAGTTCTTTTCAACATTGGGCAGAACAAAGTTCTCCGAAGTCTTAAGCACTGCCTGTTTCATAAGGATATCCAGAAAGTAACATGAGAGATATCCTTCTTATCTATAGAAAAGCTTCAACATCCATCCTAAGTCTCTTATGCAACAGGAAGAGTACAGAGGAGAATTTATGAATGCTTTAGATAAGTGGAGAGTTTCTAAACTTTTAGACAAAAGACAATCTTTTAGTGAAAAGCTATGCACAGCCCTGTAGGAAATGAGATTTCCATAGATCTGCTTCTCAGAGACTCTGTTATGAATTCAGATGGCCACCTAACTGCACTGTCTAGTTGTGGAGCCAAGGTATTCTCATTTAGGTTCCCCTTTAGTAGGAACTGGTAACTAAAATGTGAGTACGAAAGTCCTTTATAGGTTTCATCTCTTAACTTTCTTCTGCAGGAATAATAGAGGCATAGCATGTATTTCAGTGGCAGTTCAAGTGTTGTCTTCCTTAACAGGTAGGGAAAGCTTGCTAACAAATATTTTCTTGAAATTTTCCCATTAATAACTCCCTGAAAAGAAAAAATAGGCCAAAACTTAGACTCTAAATATGTATTTTTTGCTTCAATAATGAGCAGCTAAATGTATTTTACAACACATCAAAAAGTAGAATAGTCTCTCTGCAAATGCAAAGTGAATAAATCCAATCAAGACTCAAAATTTCTAACACTAATAGTAATTTGAAAGATTTGTGTTTATGTGAAAGAGAATGAGTGTCATTATGAAAATATACTATTTGTCAGCAGGGTGCATAACGTATTTTTTTAGATTTTATTTTGCATTAAGAGCTTCCTTAGGTGTCCCTACACTTTTACTTATGGTCAATGCTTGCATTTTGAAAACATAATTTGGGCAAAAGGACACTAAGTATAATAATTTTATTTCACATTTGAATTACTAAAAATCCAGGTTACTGTTCAAAATGCCTTTTCAAAAATAGATTTTTCTATAAAACCAAAACATGCCCTTTGTCTGAACTTCAGCTAGCTGCCAATAACTCTAACTACTGGGTTAGTCTGTGTGCTGACTGCTTTTTGCAAAAGTAGTTCCTGGAGTAGATCAAAATTGAAACAATAAACTAACTTTTTACCTTTTCGTTTTTGGTAAAAAGTAAGGTGGTTTCTGTATTCAAACATTCAAACTAGGCAAATTACATTCTGCCTCCTCAACTCCTTCTTTTCTTTCTATTGGCTGACAGTTTCTGTAGTATTTGTAGAGTGTGTGTATCTCTGTTGTTGTAAGAAAGCATTCCTAGTAGTGTCATTTATTTGTGTATGCCATTCAAATACTTCAGGACTCTTTAGGGTCCCTACCATGGTGTAAATATAAATAAAAAAAAAAATCTTTGTTTTTCTTTGAAAGTAAAAATTTTATATAGTTAGGCTTTCAATAGACTGATTTCATTCAAAAGGGGATAGCTAAAGTAAGGTTAAAACCATCTTTGATCTGGTAAAACAAGGTTAGGGAACAGAACTAACGTATCTTGTTAGATCAGGATGTATAGCCAGAAAAAGTAGAAGTGAAGATCATACTTGATCAAAAGCTTTGGATCCAACTGATGACTGCTATATTGAGTGCTTAGATTTTCTATTCTTTTTAAGTATGACAGGTATTATTTTTTCTAATCTTTATATGGTATATTTGGGGAATTCTCCCTGCAGAGTGTGGAGTTTTCTCCGTAGAGCCTCTTTTAAGGGACGTCATCAACCTGCTTACAGTTTCAGAGGTGACTGATTCGGTGGTAAGATACGCTTTGTTTACTGCATAGAGGACAAGGTCAGACAGAACTGTAAGGGAGAGCCTGCCATTGAGTCATGAGGCTCAGAAAGGACCCTGTTGCTTTCTAAAGTCCTTTCTTGAGAGGAGCTTAAATGCAGCTGGATCCAGACCTAGTCCCAGGCTTGGTCAACAGTTCATGTCTAAATGATTACAAGCACACAATCTTTCATATCACTTAGGCAAGATTTTAAGGTTTAGGGTCCTGTTGATCACTTACCAAGGATCTATTACAGCAAGGAATCTCTCAAACTTGAGGAATAACCTTGAAAACTGTCCCTACTCAAGGGGAGATCCTGGCTGCAGCCTCTGCCCTGCAGGAGAGATCAATGGGCCCTAGGCTGTCCACTGTCTATGGAGGAGGATGGTTGACTTACAGTCATATTCATATACCAGCTCTATTTGGGGTTGTGCTCCACTAGCCCTTGCCATAAACAAGGTTTATGTTCATGAACTATTGCATCTGTAAGCCAGATGCAACCATCACAAGCACCACTGTTAGCAGTAGCTTGGGCAGAAAAGGTGGGTGGAAGGGAAAGGGGAACACACCATCACACCTATCTACTCACTTCTGGAAAGACTATGCTTTAACACAGGGAAGCATATCCAAACTAACTATAGACTTTTAGCAGTGAAGATTGTTCAAGCTGCAAACATCTAGGAGGACAGCTATCTGCATGCACAGTGTGTATATTATGTCAGTCCACATAAATATCTATGTCATTTTACCTTAGTAATTATTTTTAATGCATTATTATTCATTATTACTTACATTTAAATTTTGTTTTTAACTTAAATCAGCCTGGAAATGAATAAATATTTCATAAACAAATAATTTGCGTGTTCTCTGAAATGTGATTCTCTGGAGATGTAGATGTTTCATTTAGGGACATGGTTTTGTGGTGGACATGGCAGGGTTAGCTTTGTTGTTAAACTCGATAATATTGTAGATTTTCTCAAATATATATATTCACATACTTTTCTGCTGATGAAATCTTAAGTAATCTCTAAAATACTATAAGCAGCATAGTGAGAATTATTTCCCTCAGAAGAATCTTGGATAGGTTAGTTCATATTTAAGGTCCAATAGGTACAGCCACCTATGTTGAGCAATTGCTGAAACGTATTGTTTCTAACAGGACGTTCAGGGTGTTGAATATTTCTTTATTAAAATATAACCATGTAATAAACACTTGGCTGCAGATCTGGTCAACTATTAGGGGCTTCCCAAAAGTGACACATTCCCTTAATCTACTCTGCAGCTCAGCTGCTCGTCCTCAGAATCCTGCAGGATTGGGAATTTTCATGTCTGACTTTTCATGGATATGAAATTGGAATAATAATAATAATTACCTGTCTCGAAAGGGTGTTGTGTAGATCACAGGTTAATATTTATACAACACTTCTAATCTGTGAAGTGTCATAAAATAATTATTACTGTATCAGAATCTTCTGTGTAGGTTCTTTATATTAAATTTCCATAATACATTGGGATTCTTTGCGTCTGTGTGTCAATGAAAGTGCAGGACAAGTGCAGCACTCTCAGAAGGAAAGTTCAGGACAAAAAGCAAGTCAAGTTTGGGTTTTTATTTGGGTTTTCTTTTTTCTTTTTAAATGGCCATGTCAGTCCCATCACTGGCATAGTCAGTAGGTAAAAACCAGCCAGATGATACTAAGTAGAACTTCAAAGAATGATGGTAGCTCTGGAGATTTTGCAGCTAATCACAGATGATTAATGGGGAAGTTACTATAAAAAAAACAACTACCTCTCCTTTTTGATTGCTAATTATTCATGAAAAACTAAGAACAAGAGTATGCTGAAGCAGAACAACACATTTTTAAGCATTACAATAAAAGAAAAATTGATCACCTAGTTAGTATGCAGGCAGCTAAGTATAGCAGGGTCAGCTGTGCTAATTTGAGAGTCAGATTGCGAGGTTAGCAAAGCCTCTTTGTGCCAAGTGGCTTATTTCAGAGTTTCAATTAAAGAGGAACTGAACAAGTTTGCACATATACATGTATGTCTATGATGGGTTGTTTTCCAACTGACATTGCTACCAAACAGAAAACTGGACTATTCCAGCAAATATAATATCAAAATTTTGGGGTTTTTTTTTTTAAACATGGATGGGAGTTTTCCATGCCTACAAAAAAGCTGTGTTTCCTGACTGATTTGTATCAGAAAACCAGAAACACGCATAAGCTTTTTCATTATACATGTGTTATAAATTAAAATGTCCGGGCTGCAAAACTGCAAAAAGAAATGGTTTATTAAACAAATAACAAACAGATAATACAACTTCGACATATGCCGGACTCTTCTCATGAGAGAGAGAGAGTGCAGTCCCTTAGCTTCTGTGGCTTTTTATCCTCATTTTTCGGCTTCGGATTATCCAGTGTGTTCTTTGAAGTGCAGATTTAAACTCTGCCTGGCTCCAGGTGTTAGATAAAAGGTGTGTCTGTTACATTATAATCTTAAAGACAGAAGTTTATTACAGGCTAGCT